>VZRL01000207.1:126853-158553 GCA_013397895.1 Origma solitaria | reverse complement strand
TTTTTTTTAAAAGGCCAGAGATTAAAATAAAACCGCGGATAGTTGGGAAGGAGACTGCTGGTAATTCAGCATTTTGAATTAAAACAGGGTTGGTTTAGGTTAGATATAAGAAAGTTTTTACATTGAAGGTGGTGAAACACCACCAAAAGTTGCCCAGAGAAGCTGTGGCTGCCTCTGGATCCCTGGAAGTGTCCAAGGCCAGGTTGGATGGGGCTTGGAGCAACCTGGAGGAAGGCTGGAAACAAATCTTGATATAATTTGGTTTTGAAGGTGCATTTTTTGACCTGTCAGGCATCACGAAAGGCCAGTGTTGTGAGAGGAAAATACTGCCCATCCCTTTCCTGAAAAATCCCTGGGCCATTTGGTTCTGTAGGGCAAAATATTTTCATATTTTGTGGTGTCATGGAAAGCACAGGAGTCAATTTAGGTCCATCCTGCTGCACGTGGAGAGAGAAAAACAGGTTTCTGTAACTGCCAAACTATTATTATTTATTTTAAAAGTATGATTAAGTCAGTCAAACATTTTCTACTTTTTCCACCATGGAGGGGTCTCCATATATTTATATGATGGAGGTATCTTCTCCAATATGCAGATAAGGTAATATAATCCAAAAATCCTGTCTCAAAAATCATATCTGGATCCTGTAGCACAAAGAACAGCCAGGCCTTCATCACTAAATCCAGCATGGAAAACTCCCTCCTCTTTCCAACTCCCTAATGGGTAATGGGCAGCAGTGCCCATTTGAAAAGTCCTTTTGGGCGGGTTGGAATTAATTTTGATAAGATGGGGGAAAATTGGTCATTCAAAGCTGTGTTTTAGGTGTGGATGTTTTTGCTGCCGGAGCGGAAAAGGGGCCAGGCATCTTGAAAAGGATAAATGGAATCAGGGAGTGGTTTGGGTTGGAAAAGCCCTCTCAGATCATCGAGTCCAACCATTCCCAGCACTGCCAAGGCCACCACTGCCCCATGTCCCCAAGTGCCACATCCACAGGGGTTTTAAATCGCTCTGGGAATGGGGACTCCACCCCTGCCCTGGGCAGTCCTTTCCATGAAGGAATTTTCCCGAAAATCCAGTCTTTCCCGAATATCACTATCCCCTTGAGGTCATTTTCTCCTGTCCTATTGCTTGCATCAGTGATCCGTTGATTCAGAATTTGCTTTTGTCCATTTTTAGAGAGTGTGGTATTACAAGCCACAACACACATGGATGCACAAACGTGATAAATAATGCCATATTTACCAGGAGATGGATGCATTCCATCTATATTACAGATTAAATATTTTAATCCTTATTTTTAATGTCATTGCGGCATGCTGTAAGTCACTAAATCCACTAGATGGTGGTAAAGACCATTGACTTTATCCTCCTGCAGCAAGAAAATAAAATAAAGAAGTGAAAAAAGTTAGGAGTACATAAAAAAACCCCAATTCCAGCCTCAAACCCCTGCCTGAAAACATATATTTGCCTCTCTGTGGTGTATATTGCAACCGAGTGCAAGCATGAGAGAGCAGTGATGCTTTTGGGCAGCATTATGAGGAGCTCCCCAAATTAAACCATTTTGTCAGGATAAATATCGAGTCAGATGATTATGAATCATTGTGGCAAGTTTTAATACAGATCAGAACCTAAATTAATCCTGCTCCAACTCATGGATCGTGGCTCTCCTTTGCCTCGGATACAAATGAATAGTAAACAATATTTTGGCAATATTTAGGTTAATCATGTAGAACTGATTACTCAAGAAGAATGCTATTATCATTTAGCCAATTTATACCCTGCTCTGTGACAAATGAAAATTAATGTTGCTGTTTTTAAGATATCAAATGGGTCATGATTTTAAGAAAAATGATTACCCCCAAAGACAACTGATAATGATGGCTAAAGGCAAGGAGATCCGAGCAAGTTAGCAACATCCATAATTCCCTGAGTAAATTCAGTGGAAAAGCAAATAGAGCTGAGTGTGTCGGGTGGCTAAACAGGCAGCACTTTAGGTGTTGTTTGTTGGGTTTTTCTGTTGTTGTTCAAAGTGTAACATTCCCCATTAATTATTCCTTAGTCATTTCCCATTAAAATGGGCATGATTGATGGTTTTTCCCACATTTAGTAACCGAAAGCAGATTTCTGGAGTGGAGTACTGTGTGCTTTTGGTGGAGATGTAATAATTTATGTTCCAGGGTTGGTTATTCTTGCTGGTAAGGAGTTGCTGAGTGGATCTCTGCAGCCACAGTGCTGTGCACTGATAAAGAAATGTTTGGTTGTGAGCAGCAGAGGTGATGTGATGAAAATTGCTGCAGGCACTTGCAACAAGTGAGGGGTGAGAAATCCAACCAAAACAGGCAGGGAACTGAGGCTCTTAAGGAAAAGAAAATGTTCCTCATTCTAAAAAGATGTGTTTTATATCACGGAACCGTCTTGAAATTAGGCCGTGCAAAAGGGTGTTGAAAAGATGTTAAACAGGTATGGATTTATCTCCCATCATTCCCAATTCCCTCACGGAGAGAGCTGATCCCTTTGTGCCTCAGCGCAAGGCTGGAGTGACCCCAGAGCCTGGACTTGCTGCCTGAACCTCTCCTGTGTCCATGGCAAGTGCTGCTCTACTTGCCCCATAAAATAATTTTAAAAGGCCTTGACCATTTGCAGAACCAGAAAAAACCCAGTCCAGGTGTTCCTCTGTAACTTGTCCGTCTTTGGGAGCGATTAATGGCTACTGGGGAATCTGTGTGTGAGCTTCCCAAGGCAGACAGTACATAGTATGATTTCAAACAACATTCCCATGCTTGCTCTAAATCCCTTTTTTAATTTTTAAAAATTACATTGCATGCTGTAGTTTTACCATATACTGTACACTGATAATCAGAACAAAACTTCCTGGTACCCGGGAAGGGCACTTGGAAAGGTTAACATTATTAAAGGGCTGTGAAGGAGCACTCATGGTCTGAGCAGTGCCAAGATCCCAATTTCTTTGGGGGACTGTTCCTGGTAAAGTTTCCTACACAAGTTACTGAGGGATGGAGCAAGATCTTGTTCTGTGGGAAGGAATTTTCTTAGGTGCTTAAAATGAAGGCAAGAGAAGGCTCCAGGGAGAGCTGCGAGCCCCTGGCAGGGCCTGAAGGGCTCCAGGAGAGCTGCAGAGGGACTGGGGACAAGGCATGGAGGGACAGGACACAGGGAATGGCTTTAAGCTGAATTAGGGTGGATTCAGATCAAATATTGGGAATAAATTGTTGGCTGTGGTGGTGGAGAGGCCTTGGCAAGGGCTCAAGGCCAGGTTGGAGCAGCCTGGGATAGCGGGAGGTGTCCCTGGGGACAGCCAGGTGTCCCTGTCAACTAAAGCAAGGCTTTTAGTTCCCTTCTGCTTCATCAGTGGAGTGTCCTTTTGGACATTCATCCCTGTCCCTTGTTTCTGGGTCTTCTACTGAAGCTGTGCTAACGACAATGAAAAAGAAAAATCCTAGTGGATGAGAAAATGGTGACAGTGGTTGTCAGGAAAATTTGGATATGGTTTCATTTATTCCTAAACGGCCATGGGAGAAAAGCCATAGCAGTGAAGGGGTTTGAAAGCAAAAGTAATGTTAGATTTCACTGTTGAATTCCTGCTTTGGCAAACAAACCCTACAGACGTGTGGCTGCACGGGGAGGGTGGAGGGTATCCCTGGGAGCCCCAGATGGTGCACGGCACTTCCAAACCAGCAGCCACCGTGCTGAAGGGGGGTGGGACAGATCTTGGAGCCGCAGCAGAAGCAAGGAAGGAGTTGGGTTTTGCCTGGAAAAGGGCATGGCATTGCAAACATGGACAAAAAAATAGATAGAAATATATGAAGAGAAAGGAGAGGTGAGGGAAAGCTGCTGTGTGCAATATAGTAGTTCAAAAAGTTCTCATTAGTCCATTTAATGGGACAAATCCCATAATTATATACATATACACACATATATATATACACATATATATATAAAATGATCAGAACAGTCACTATTTTTAATTTTAAAAATGTTGTTGTCACTAGTGTATATATGTATATATATATAAAACCAATCAGAATGGAGTCACCATTTTTATTTTTAAAAATGCTGTTGTTACTAGTGTATGTTTTTGGTAGTGTCATAATGCCAGACTTTTCTTTTTTGATTCTTTGATTCTTTTTTTGATTCTTTTTTTAATCAAGAGAGAGTTTCTTGAAGCATTTTCTCCTCCTCTATATTGCCTGCACGTTGCAGAAGCAAGGTAAGCCCTAGAAAGCAGCATCTGATCTTCCCATCCTTGCAATGCCTGGAGGAATGACTGAGGTTTTCCTCTTCCAGGAGATTTTTACAAGTTCCAGTTAATCTGCCAGACTTGAGTCGATGACAATTTCTAGATCATGTCCTGCCTCTGAGTTGTTACTGAAAGAGCAAAGGGGCTCCCAAGCCCACGGATTTCCAAAGAGAGTTTTGGAAAAGGCACCCTGAGATGTCTTTGCTGAGCCAGTCTGTCTCTGCAGACTAACACTGCTCCTAAATATGAAAATTAGAGCCTTGCTTGTATCGCTTAACCAACAAGTGGAAATTTTAGTTAGCACTGAACCAGTTAAAAGAAAAACAAAGTATTTCTTTAACCAACTCTAGCTCCACTCAGGCCTAAATTATTATTTTTTCTTCAGAAACGGGCATTTTAATGTGTCACTTTTCAGTTCCAGCTCAATAAACAACCATTTATTTACAATTTTAAAGCAATCTTCAGCCTAGTCAGGTAAGAATTATTTCAAAAGAATAAAAACATTTTCATTTCCCATCACTGCCAAAAATGAAAAGAACATGAGTTATGAGTCTTGCTGTGTTGTCTTAAGTTGATTACTATGGAATGATTAAAAAACTAGCTGTGCTGTCATAGCAGAGGAGTACATTATAAGTGTAATAACAGTTTAGGGATACAATCCATCAATGCCGTACTTGGGAGAAGAAAAAAAGTTGATCTATTTCTTTGGTCATCATTTTCAGCATATTAGATGACAAATAATTGTACATTCATCAATAACAATAGATTAAAGTTGAAATGATTTATTGCCATTACACTGTGGGATGATGGAGCGCCGGGTCACTCGAGCAGGGATGGGGTCTGTATTTAATTTTCACGGGTCCCTTGGCAGAAATAATAGACAGAGGGGAAACCACCTGAAACAAGGTAGATCAAAGTTGGTGACAAGTGATTTGTAGGTTTGTTCCGCAGGAGTTCTGGGCTGGAGGTGGCAGCGCTTGGGCTCGGTGATCCTAAAGGCCTTTCCCGACCTTAACGGTTCCGTGATTCCGTGATCCCAAACCTGGCGGCCCCTCACATTCTTGCCCGGCCAAACAGCCTCCCAAGAAAATCCTCAATGCCATTCCTGAGGTCAGGCCAGTTCAGGAGGAGAGAATGCTCTTGAAACTTCTTTTTGATGTGGAAATTCTTCTATGAAGTGTTTTTATTTACTCTTAAAATAACAGAGGAGGGAAAACAGCACCATTTATCAATTACAGCACCATCTCAGTGCTCCTGTGAAAAAACAGAGAAGGTTCATTCAGAGAGGAACGATACCAAGTTTTAAACTCAAACTTAGTTATTTTTCTGAACACTTTCTCCAAACAAAATTTGTGTACAAATCTGACAATAATGTTCCCTCCTGCACAGAGTATTGCCAGGGTAAAAGGTTTGCGATGGGACATTTTCTAAACCGGAATTGGCCATTTCACCACCATCCCTGTAGGAATGGTTGGGACCTGATGACCCTGTGGCCGTCCCTGATTTCCTGCCTGCTCCCATGTTTTCTCTGGAGTTAGTGGCTCAAAACTGGGAAAACTTCTCCATTGCCTCTCACTGAAGAGCTTCCAGTTCCCATCACTCCAAGAAAACCTTTAGGGTGTAATTCATTTGTGGATATCCCTCGGCTGCAGTTTTTACAAGGAAATAGTGAGATTTGTTGAGCAAAATGTTTGGAGGTCTTAGACATCAATGCAATTTTCAAGAAACAGAAACTCTGCCTAAAAGAAGATAGGTTTGAACTCAGATTAAGTTTAAAGTTATTTCTGCTCTTGTACCGATTTTAGTACTTTTTTTTTTTTTTTGGTACTGATTTAGTAGGAGGAGGCAACTTTCATTGGTAAGAACAGCATTAAAGTAGTTTAAGAATTTTCTCTGCATTTATGGTGTGGAACCACCATCAGACATAATGGTGAGGGAAGAGATCAGCAAGAGTAAAGATCTCTCTCCCTCAGAAACCAATAATGAAAAAAACCCCAAGCCTGTTTTGATAGCATTTATAATTATGGAATTCCAAAATGATAATTTTCTTCATGGAAGGAGAGGGAAGACAGAGAAACCATGTCTTGGTGATACTGAAATGATATTGCAGCTGGGAAGAAGTCAGGAGCCCTCTGTGTATCCTGTGCTGCCTAAAACTTAGGACAGGTATTAAAAATACTGATCAAATTAAAATGCATTATTATTCCTTAATTAGAAAGCCTCTAAAAGGATCCAGGATATATTTTTTATATTAATTTTTTAATATTTATTTTTCAGGATATTTATAAGCTAATCTTAATGCTGTTGATATTTTTATACCTGACAGTTGTGAATTCAGCACTGGATGGCTCAGAAATAATTTTGTAATAATAATAATGGTAGTAATTATTTAATGGGCTAAGAAAATTTCCTCAAGAAAATTCATTGCCTGCCTAAATAACCTCTTTCATGGTGTTTGTAATTTTTAAAGTCGCTCCAACGCATGACAATGCCCTCATGGCCTGGGATAGTTGGAATAACCACTTTACTTTAGGGTAACGATTGAATCCACGTGATTTTTCCAGCTAAAACTCCGTGGATATGAATTTTCGCTCTGTCTCTCTGGGAGGCACAGGCAGAACCTGCACATGCTAATGCCATTAAAAGTTAGGAGGAGTTGTTTGGGGTCTTTAAACTGAAGAAGTCTCTGATTCCCAACCCTTGGAAAAGCCCTACCTGCCAAGGAGTTGCCAAGAGCAAGTGACACAAACAGCAAACCAGTTTTAATTTTCTGTCCAGTCAAATCTCCGTATTTCACACTCAATTCTCCTTTCTCAGTAATCTCAATAATTTCCCACCTTGCTCATGATGAATGTCTTGCCAGTTCCTACTCAGTCCTTCCACTTTACACAACCTAATTAAAGAAAACATTCCATGATTGCCTATTTTTCCTCATGCATGACAACCTATTATTTTTTCTACCACCTGATTAGGGCTTTATTATCCTTGGATTTAGATTGATTTGCTGGGCACTTTAATAAAACACTACTTAGTTTGATTTAAAGGGCTACAGGTTTCAGTCACTCACAGAATTACTCTTCTAAGTAACTCACATTCCAAGTACTGTGTGGTGTCCATGAAAGGGGATTTGAGCCTAAAAAAATGAGGATCACAGGTGGTTTTCCAGTTGTGTGTGTTGTTAATATTCCTGTTGTAAGCAGCCAGGAGAGGACGTTTTGCAATATAATTTGTCAAGGGTGATAAATCTGTTTCATCATTTCTGTCAAGAATGGATCCCGTGTATTAAAACTACCATAAATATTTTCTCAAGATAAACCAAAACTTTCATATGATTAAATAATAATACGTTTATGATGACAAATTGCATTTACTGTGTGTTATCTGAAATGCAAGACAAAATTAGGTAGTTAAAGTTCAAATGGATGGAGATCAGTTTTGATTTAAAATCAAAGGAATTTTATTAAGCAAATGAGATTTTCATCATTATTTTGTTATATCTACCAGTCTCTTCTTTCAGAAATATTACTTATGAGCTTAGATAATGATTTTAAAGAAACCATCACAAGTGAGCTTTTTTTATAGCAAAATGCAGCCCAGTGAAAAAGTTCAGGAGTAGTTAAATCCATGGTTATATCTGTCACTTTGTTGATGGTTTCCAGCATTAGGAAGGTGAGGAGTGGCTCTGCTGTCACCTGTCCCCTCTCAGTGCAGCTTTGGGTCACTCTTGTCACACTTTATTTGATTATTTCTGGTCATTTGGGCAATTTTCCGGAGCACTTTCTGAGGGCTGGAGGTGCAGCTCTGCTCCCTGGGGCTCCTCTCCCAGGTGCAGGAGTGGAGGAGTTTGGGAAGCACAGCAGGGTTTTGCTGCAGCTCCTCCAAAGGCTCTGTGCAACAAACAGATGCCTGGAGGTGAATATTTTCTTTTCTCTTGGTGTTGTAAATCTGGTTGCTTCAGCTTTTTCTACTGTGTGCTTCCTTTTGAGGATGTTTTCCTTGAATGGAATGAAAATTTTCAAGTTAAAAATGTCTGCAGGGGAGCTGGCACCAAATCTTCATATATTAGCGTTTACCTCACCTTGTAGGAGACGCGCAGTGTGGGACACTTAGGCTTAGGAGCTTGATCCCCTCGATGGCCGCACGTGGAGCCCCGAGTCCCACCCTGGCACCCCAGAATGAGGACATGGAGGGAGTCCAGAGGAGGCCATGGGGCTGCTCCAGGGATGGGAGAGCTGGGGGTGCTCACCTGGAGAGGAGGAGGCTCCAGGGAGAGCTCCGAGCTGGAGAGGGACTGGGGACAAGGGATGGAGGGACAGGACACAGGGAATGGCTTCTCAGTGCCAGAAGGCAGGGACAGATGGGATTTTGGGAAGGAATTGTTCCCTGTGAGGGTGGGCAGGCCCTGGCAGAGGTTTCCCAGAGAAGCTGTGGCTGCCCCTGGATCCCTGGCAGTGCCCAAGGCCAGGTCCTCCCACACCTGCAGATGGACAACGGCTCCGAGAGCTGTGGGGATCTTGGATCCACTGCAGCATTTAGGAACTTGCTCTAAGGGAATCATGAAAACCTTGTTTTGCGTCCACGTGCTGTGGAATTGCTTCGTCCTGCCGGTGTGGGATTGCTCCAGCAATGGAAACATCCATTCCTTCCTGGGAAATGGGACAAAAGCAGCCAGAGTCCCTCTGTGATCCACAAAATCCTGGAGCAGACAGGTGTGCCTGGATGTGCCTTATACTCCTGATCATCCCCGTAAATCACTTCTTACAATTAATAATATGCTTAAATTTAATCACTTTTGCATCTGGAGAGTTGAATGAGCTTCCTTGAAGGGGAAATAATTTTTTTTCTGCGGCCAACTAATTTCCCTGGATTTTGAGTTCTTGAAGGGGTGGAGAAGAAGGGGTTGTGTCTGCATGGAGGTGTCTGCAGAGCCAATTACAATGAAAATAAACAAAAGGATCACATAAAAGCCAAGTTGGAGTGCTGAAGAGACTTAATAGCTATAAACTGGTAGCTATTAGCTTCTAATTACTCTCAAATAATTACTGGATAGAATAGTAAATGTTATTAGCTTACTTTAATATTCAACATAAAACATTGCTTCCAACAATAATTTACTGTTTCTTTGGCTTTAATATAAACACATGTAAAACTGGGCTGCTTCATAAACATCTGTAATAGATGAAATTATTCTGATGGTTCTGCGGAGGAGACCTGGACACTGTAGGCCCATGGAATCATTAAGGATGGAAAAGACCTCCAAGATCATGTTCCCTGCTTGTACTGGAGTTAAAATACTCATCCATTTACTGTAGCAGCAGATTTAAGTACTAAAAGAGAAATCAAAATCCCAAACCAAGATGAAAATAGGAGTTAGATGTGTAACTATGGTTCTGATTTCCAGAATTAGTGGCCTAATTTATATTCTAATAATATTAGAATTATCTTCATTATTCAGTCATCATATTAATGCTTATATTCATCATCATCTTTGGAGAGTTTTTACATATCTCTGCCCTCTACAACTGACTTGAGACACCATTTTTTCCTGAAGGAAAAGGGTTTGGGTTTTTGATGTTTGCCACTGAAAAAATCCCCCAAAAAAACCCTGACTGGAAAGGTTCCTGTGGCAGACAGATTCTGGCCTCTGAAGTTATTTTAAAAGTGGGCAGATCGAAAATCTGTATTTAAATTTCATACATTGTATATTCATAACCCAGTCATTCCTTCAGCACTGGAAAAATGCAACATTTCAGTGCTCCACCATTTTTAAACTTCATCGTTGAAGATAATCACCCCAAAACATAATAACAACATCATCCAAGTACAAGAAAATATGTTTGAAATGTCCTTTTTTTTTATTGTACCATAAGATAGCGCTTCCAAAATCCCAAACTGAATTGCTTTTCAGCAGATAAGCATCAAAAACTACATTTCCTGCTTTCGGGGAAGGTGCAATAAGGTGCTCTATCAGTGTAATAGTTCCCAATGATATGCTCTAGTAGTATTTTGATGAATTACATGATTATAGCTAAAATGAACACTTTCATCATGCCTGAATTAATAATGGTGGTATGATTTGGCAAGTACTCCTGCGGTGTTCTTTAACTCATCACTTCAGAAGACAGAGTTCCCGAGCCTGTCCTTTGTCTCGGGGAAACACAGGGATCCTTCACTGCTGAAAACACAGGGAGCAGGAGAGATGTGACAGCTTTAAAAGGGAAAAGGAAACTGATGCTCGCTTACCTTGCCAAGCTCATCGGGACTTAATCACTTTATTTTTCACTGCCTTATTCCGGTGTCTGAGACACCTATGACTGCATCAAAAAGGAAAAATCGGTGGTTTTGTGTGTGTGTGAGAGAAGGTTTGGTGAATTTTATTGCAAATATTTGTTGTAGGAAGGCGGGGGTTGGATTCCGCTCCCAGGCAGCCAGAGATGGGAAGAGAGGAATCGTCCCCTCAAGCTGCCCAAGGGGAGGGTTGGGTTGGACATGAGGAGGAATTTGCCCATGGAAAGGGCGCTCAGACCTTGGCACTGCCCAGGGAGGTTTGGAGTGGCCATCCCTGGAGGTGCCCAAGGAATTCCTGGAGGTGGCACTCAGTGCTCTGCGCTGGGATTGGGCACAGCTTGGACTCCATGGCCTTGGAGGTTTTTTCCAAACTCACTAATTCTGAGATTCTGTAAAATGCTGTGTTTCCAAATGATTTTGAAGACATTATAAAAAAATAGTTTTCATAATTTTGTTTTTCCACTGTGGAACTTGGGTGATCAGGATGTTCCTTTGTGTGTGTTCCATGTCAGCCAACAATTGATCAATCCCTCAGCAGTACTGGAGTGAAGCTGTGGATTGGTGTGACCATTCCAGGGCTCCTTGGGGGCTCCAATCCTGTCCGTGAAAACTTCCCACACCGTGGATTCCATAATTTTGTGCAAATGTGCACAGCATTGAGAAAAACCTGCTCCGCTGATGCTGTTTAATCTTATTTGCCAGGCAATAAATGAAGGCTCTCAGTCTTTACAGCTGCCGTCGAATCCCTTTAATGAACATTAATTTTATCGGAAATAATAAGAAAAACAACTAACCTGCTGTAGAGCAAAAATGTCAACTTTTGCAGGCTGCTGCAGAAAATAGCGATGCACAGCACAACGCAAACATCTGGAGCAGATGTGTCTGTAATTGTGACCCCCTTGATGGTTATTCTGTGCTCACTGGCCTTTGCTGTGGTGTCACAGGCTCGTGCTGGGGCACTGGACTGGAAGACAGGACCGGCTGGGGCAAGAGCTCCCTCCCTCTTTTCCTGAGTGCTTTTTGTCCGTGGAATTTTTTGCTCTTGGTTAATTATTGTCGTTTAAGTTTGTATCAAATAGGAATTTTATGCCTTGAAATAGCTCAGGGGTGCCGACGTGGAAAGTCAAGGGAACACAAGCACAGTTTTCCTGAAGTTGTAGGAAAAGAAAAATTTGGAGCAAATGACATTGCAAGACTTAGGACATGATTGGATCATGGAATGGTTCGGGTTGAAAGGGACCTTAGTGATCCATCCCATCCCATCCCATCCCATCCCATCCCATCCCATCCCATTCCACCCCTGCCATGGGCAGGGACACCTCCCACTGTCCCAGGCTGCTCCAAGCCCTGTCCAGCCTGGCCTGGGACACTCTTAGGATCCAGGGGCAGCCACAGCTGCTCTGGGAATTCCAGCCCAGCCCCTCCCCATCCCCCCAGACAAGAATTCCTTCCCAATATCCAAGCAGGTGACCTCAAACGAGAGCAGAGGATGACCTCAGGAGAACTTTTCCTATCCTTCCTCCAGAGCTGTTAAAAATCTCAGTACAAGGGGCTTCTGCCCCCTCTCCTGGGATAGGTAGGTAGGTAAATATAATGCAAATTGCACAGTCGCATTTGTGTCCACACAAACTAAGTGATTTAAATGCTTTTTTAAGGTTTTGGTGCACAATATATTATTTTTTTGGCACTCCAACAGTGTAAAATCTGTTAATGGCCTGCGTGTAGAGACACAGCCCCTGTTTAGCTCCTGTTATAAGGAAACAAATTGTAATTCTTAATTGAATTCTCCTATGGAACTACCAGCGATATAAATTACAATGTCACTGGAATAAGAGGGGGGAAAGCCCTTTTTACAAGCCTCAAGATGATAATTTATAAATAAAGTAAAACCAAGAAGCCTTAACGAAAAATCCCTACGGAATCTGACATTAATAGCCTTTACTTTTAATCTGATACAATAAATCTTGCAGCCGTGTATCCACAACAGAAATAACAGAAACCAGGCCAAGCTGGAGGAGATATGGGGGAGTTGAAGAGAAACATTCTCTTTCTTTAATTAAAAGTATATGGTGATTTTCTGGTATTTCAGAGTCAAAAAGTCACTGCTGCCAAGTTGCTGCCAATCACTTTGCTCCAAAGAGAGGATTTTTAGTTGAATTCTTTGCCTAAAAGCTTCCAGATCCACAGGTTCTTTGGAATTTTTCAGTATTCATTTTGAGAGTTTGTCTTCTGCCCCCACTGCTGTAATTACACGAGAATCTCAGATTTTTAACTGCCTTGTGAGCTGCAGTGGTTTAAAAGGAAATCTGAGTGTTCTATATTAATTATTTTTGTAATATTAAGAATTTTTGAGTGAGATTTTTTTTTTAATGGGGCAAGGATACAGTCAGAAATTTTTCCAGAGAGAGGGTACAGTAAATGGTGACCAAGAGAAGAGTGCAAAGTGTGGTGCCCTGGGACATTTGTCCCAAGGAATGAAGCACCTTTATCCATTCCATATATCACACCCCAGTGATGGAAATCAGGGGGTTTCATGGCTCTTAATATTGCCAACACCCTACATGCAAAGGCATTTATTTAGAAATGAGAAAGATAATGGAAAAATCTTGAAATTGTCATAAAAATCAGGACATATTTGCCTCTTTATTTGTCTACTTTGAGGATGTCACTAAGAGTATTGAGGTTGGGACTGATTTGCTCTGTAGTGATCAGGGCCTGGATTTCACATTTCTTTTTTCAGAGACCAGTAGCATATTTCCAATCTTGGTTTTTTAAAAAGTCTTAACTTTATTAAAGAGAAATTCAACCTTCTCTTGGGGGTTTCTCTTCATTGGAAGTGGTAGGAAAAAGCATGGAGAAAGTAGAGACCTCTAGTGTAAATGGTATGAAAAAGCACAGAGTATGTACAGATTTCCAGTGTTTCCAGTCATGCCAAGGCTTTTTTGTGGATAATTTTCAATAAGAGCAACAGAAAAGTGGCAGTCTCAAGGCTCCTCCTAAACCACAAAATCAGAGGCTGCCTTGGCTCGTGCTTTCTGGAATGTAAAAACTTCTGACCAAAATCACATTAACCGAAGAAGGAATGTTTAAAAAAAGAGAGAATTTCCTTGATTTTCCAGCACTGCCAGGAGCAAGCACCGCTCCATTTTCATGCCCTGGGCTGAAATTGCCCATCGAGCTCAGAGATGATCCCAGTCCTTAAACCATGGGCAGAGTCAGGGCACTGAGCAGGAACCATCAGCCTGCAGAGTGCTCCTAAAACTCTCTCTTTTTTAGGTCAGGCAGATGCAGCTCATCCCAAATATTTCTCTGGACAGCTCATCGCCACCTTGTTTGAAATCTGGACGTTTCCCGTGTGCTGCATCTGATGGTGATATTTTTGTTTTAAAAAGCAATACAAGCAATAATCTGAAGCTCACTTATGAGGCCTGCATAAAATGCTGTCTAACAACCAAGTACAGTAAATTAAACATGATACTCATTACATAAATACAATTATATTTATCAGCCTTTTATAACCACACAAAGCATTTACCAGTAAGAGTTATTTTGGAGTAGATAATTCCCAATTAACTTTTACTACTTTATTTTTGCTAATTTAGTTAGAGTTAATTTTTCAAATAAAATAATAAAAAAAAAGCTGTATCAAATGACATCTCTAACTATTACACTGGAGATGAGATATAATTAAAATGTTATGTATATGGAATTGCAGCTGATGGGAACCTCAGCTTAAACTCTTATTTTTGTCTTTATTTGATTGTTGCCTGCACAGAGAACATGATTGAATTGCAAGATGGCTGTGTGCCCACAGCGCCAGGATTTGGAGAGAGAAAGGAAGAGCTTGGAAGGAAAATTACCTGGGAAATCCAGCAGGTCAAGGTATGACCTTAAAATGTGCTGTGGAGTCCTATGAAAGTCCTTCTCTGCTCATGCCGTTTTTTTCTGCAATGTTGTGTCTGTAGGGTTGGGAATTTTGGAATTCCACGGCTCCCTGGTGGGAATGGCAGTGGTGTGTAGGTGCCTTTCTGCTCTGTGGGGCTGATGGAGCTCATACATGAATTATTCATCTGTTGGTAAAATTATTCAGCTGTTAATGACACTTGTGATTCCACTGCCCAGTTTGTCCCCAAACAGAGCATCACCCAAAGCTCTGCACCAGGGAATGTCAGCTCTGCGCCAGAGAATGTCCTCGTGTCTCAGGCCAGCTCAATGAAGGCTCTGTCTAAAATTGCCACCGAAACCCAAAGCTCAACGAGCTGCATCACTTGGGAGGGGTGTCCTTTCCAGTTTTCCGTGCCCTTTTGAGTTCCTTGTCTTCCCGAGGATAGTGGTGAGTGGCAGAGTCTCTCTTGGGATGAGGAATGCTCAGGGAATCCATTGACATTGTAATTTTGCACTTTTTAATGAAATCCTTCAAAGTAAAATGAAGGACAAATCTGAGAAGCCTTCCAGCCTACATTTTGCTTTTCTGGTTTTCACTTTGTCTTGAAACATAAGGCTTGAAATGTACAGCTCGAATGGGGGGTGTTGGGATTTATCCATCGGAATCCTACTGGAGACATGCTGTGTCTTCATTCCCCTGTCCCTAAACCAGGAATAGTCTGACTGTCCTCCCAAAGAATCCACCCCCTGGCAGAGTTAAATGTGCTGACGGCTGTTGGCCGCTGGTGTGGTTTCACAAATTCCAGTTGAGGACCTTGCTCGGGTTGTGGGGGTCTCCACACCCCAGAATATTGGGGAGATGTGATTTTCACAGGGAGAGGCGCGGTGGGAACGCACAGAGTGCCGTTAAACCGAACCTCTCTTGATTTCGTCCGTGGCCGCTAATTAAAACACAAACGCGAGGTTGCTAATTGTGCTCAGGACAATGTGATTTGAAAATAAAGGAAATGTGAACTCGGAGCGTTCCACGGCGCTCGGAGCCAGGAATTAATGTATTCCAGCCGGGAAGGGGGGCTTGGCTGGCGGTAAATATCAGCTCTTTCTGAAGGCGAGGACAGTCACAGCCCCACTGTTCATTACTTTGGATGTGTCACATTTGCCAGTGTGACAAGATGTATTACGGACGAGGAGTTTTACAGATGGAGAGAAATATCCATGCACGTTGTTTATTTGATTTTTTTCGATTTTTTTTTTTTTTTTTTTTTCTTTTCTGCACTACCCTGTCCAACCTTGGGATAATGGAATTATTTTATGCCTTTTGCACTATCATCAGGCTCTGGATGGATGCACAAAGGCCACTGGCAACAGAATAAGATGGCTGTAAAAAAATGCAAAAAATTGGGATAGGGGGAAAAAAAAAAGGTACATCCAATAACTTGCCCTTAAATTTAAAAGGAACTAAATGAGGAACTTCTGGACAATTTATCTTGCTGTTTACAGATAACAAGTCACTTTGTTTTTATGTGCTCAGTCTAGTATTCCATAATTTATTTGAAAGAAGATGAGAAATAATGTAGATAAATGATGAAGTGTCAGGGTCTGACGCTCTTAAATGAAGCTATTATGGTCAAAGAGAAAACGTAAAACCTGCGGCTCATTATGAGAGCGTTCTACTTGTCAGTTAAGTGAAAAGGCCTGGAATGATTTCCAGTTTATTTGTCATTGCAGTTATTAAAGCTGTCTTTTTGGTGCCATGAAAATGAATTGAAGACTTTATTCGAAGTAAATTTGTACTAAAGCTTTCAGATGTATCTTATGTGAGTTCAGTGAGGCAAGAAAACAGCTTAAAAGCTGAAATATTACAAGAAGGCAACTACTGAAGTCCTGAAACACACAAGAATATAAAGTCTGAGGAAGTTACGCAAATAAATGAAGTATCTCATCTCTTGGGAAATAAAGCTTAGTTTGACTATATTGTACACTTAGACAAAGAAATCAGCCCTTGTTAGTGGCAGCAAAATATTGTCTTTCACAGCCTTGTGCCTGGTGCTTACTTTTATATCAGGCTATTAATTTTGGGATGGGATTATCAGAGGAGTGGGGATTCTCTGTTCCAGAGCACCTTTGGAAGTTCAATCTCTGGGTCTAAGAGGAGATGGGGCATCCATGGCAGGATCAGACTTTGTATGGCCATCCTTCATGGCGAGACTCAATGATCTCAGGGGTCTTTTCAAAACCTGATGATGCTCTGGTCCTGGTGTGGTTCAGAACAGGCTAAAACATGGGAGATAACAGGGCTGGGGAGAGGACACCCGCCCAGGAGATGCCTGCCCCTAATGGAACAACCAAAGCAGCACAGCCGATGGCATGGGTTGGGAGATACCATTGACATTTTGATTCGTCTGGAAACAGGCTTAAAATACTCAAACCTTGCGCAGCTGGGGGGTCACAGTGAAATGTTAGACTGAAAGCCAGCCAGCCCTACCACTGAGGTGGTCACTGACACTCCTCTTATTGCCATCCCCTCCTAAGATCGTTCCCGCTGAACTGTGAATCCCCGATTTATGTAGAGACGATTGATAGGTTTATTTTAGTCCGTTCTCTTCCTCTGGATTTCCTCTCCAGCAGTCATGTTCCCCACTACTGCTTCAGATTTGCCAAGACAAATTAGTGCAGTTCTACTGGGCTTGGACTGTCCAAAAGGAAATTAAGAGTCTTTTTTTATTTGAAATTGAAAGCTGTAGGAGCACTAAACTGAATGCTTAACTCCAAGCTCCAGCAGTCTTAGAGCAGTATAGTTGACACTTTATTGCAGATATTACAAATGTTATGACATGTCTTCAGGGTCAAGTTAAAAACAAAAAGGGTTCCACATTCTCATCAGAAGTAATCTGTCAGTTTTGTCATCAGATATTATAGCAGCCCTCAGTAGCAGTGTCACAGTCAAGGGTTTATCAGGCTCGGTGGTAGATGTATACATACTCTGATTTCCAGGGGTTTATATCTGCAATAAAAATTCCCTCCAGGCTAAAACTTGGCATTCATAGCCCAAAGGGATTTTTTTAATTAAAAAAAAGTATCAGTGAAGGTTTTCTTGAATGATAAGAGCACACAAAACCCAAATCTATTCTGCATTTTAAAAATACTTTAAATCTTTTAAACTGGCAGACTTCAAATATTTAAGCAGCCAACTCTCTTTACATAAGAGACCATTAAAAAGGACATCCCAGGAAGGGGATAGGTGGCGGAGCAGACAAGTGCTTTGTGCTCATCACGAGTATAAGTGTTGAGCATTTGATGAGATGTATAATTAGCCACACATTTCTAAAGCTCTTGGTGTGTCTCCCCATTGAAACTGTGCATGAGGGAATTAGGATGTCTGATGCACAAATATAAATCACTTCTCCCTCGCCACCCCCTGACACGGTCCTGCAGGACGGGGCTGATACGGCGTAAGCTGCTCGGATCAAGGCAGCCCCTCTGACATCCACATCTGCTCCCTGGAGAAACGCAGGACTTCGTTCCCTGCAGTTCTCCTCCTGTTTCCTTTATGGAAGCAACCGGAATGTTCCAAGCAGGGGAGGGATATTTAGGGGGAAAATAACATAAACAGAAATGCCCACGCAAATGATGGTTGAGACATTGACCCCAAACTCGTTTACCGCTCGGTGGCATTGTGGGGTTTCTCTTTGAAAAATTAAGAGCATCATATTTGATACAGAGAGATTTGTGCTAAAACATGGTGAAAGATCGTCTCTTAGCACTTTTAAAATTCCATCTTCACTCAGGGAGTGGTGAGGCCCTGGCACAGGCTCCCTGGAAGTGTCCAAGGCCAGGTTGGACAGGACTGGTAGCAACCTGGGATAGTGGAACAAAGTTGCCCATGGCAGGGAGGGGATGGGATTGTCTTTAACCTTCAACCCAAACCATTCTGGAATTCCGTAATTTAAGCCTTCAGCCGACTCCCAAGCCCAGACTTTATGTGCAAATGCTTTGTGTAACAGAGAGTTGAGTACTGCAGGTCCTGGATTTATTTAATAATATTTCATAAACCCACCTGGGTTTATTTAATAATATTTAGTAAACCCACCTGGGTTTATTTAATAATATTCAGTAAACCCACCTGTGTTTATTTATAACCCGTGGCTCAGGGACAGGGAGAGCAAACAGGGGGTGTTAAAGAGTCACCAGGGCTCTCCATAAAATCCCAGTAAAGCTGCAGGGAGCAAGCACTGCTGTGCCACAGGAAAGAGGGGAACGTGACTGTGGGCCGTGTTTTCAGCTTTTTATATTTTAATTCATTTTACTTCCTAGGGGGAAAATAAAGGAATGTGAGCAAAGAAAAGCAGCCCTGGGGGGGTTCACTGCCCTGTCCATGGGGAAATTGTCCTCAAAGAAACCTGCGTGTGTTCCTTTAGTGCTCTCGTGGAGGCACAGCTAAGGCTTTCCCTTGGAAAATTGAATGGGCTTCAAAGATGCTCCCTATCCTTCCTGTCTGAATTCTCCATATGGGAATTCAGGCTGAGTTGGCACCATCCCTCTGCCACCAGGAGCTGCTTCTGAGAGTCACCAAGAAACTGGCAGGAAATGAGATCGGTGCCCAGGACGGTTTCATTTGGGGGTGCTTTATTGCATCTCTTTATTTTTATTATTTTATTCATATCTGATGGTCATCAACCTCCTCCACAGATTAGATTTATTCACCTGTCCAGAATCCCAGAGGCATCTGTGGGTGCTGGATGTGGCTGAGGGTAGTTTGGTATATTTTCACTGACAACTGTAGCCCATTTCCTACCTGCCTGTGGCACAAATTCCCTTAATTCTGGGTGACAGCTGCCTACTGACTGCCATTAAATCCCTGGAAACACCAAATATTCCCTAAACCTTCCTGAGAAGTTTTCCTTATCAGACAGACCAAGATAAGGACAAGTTTGATGGCCTGTGCTGGGCCATGAGGCTGATGGGATGGGAGAAGGAAGAATTGTCTCAAGGGAAGCAAATGGTTTCAGTAAAGGGCCAGAAATGCAAATCTAAGTACTCTTTTTAGTAATGCTGGTCTATTATTACAGCCTAAAGGAAGTTCATTTAATTAATAATTAAGCTGTTCAAGTTCCTCTTTGTGTGAATTTTAGTGTCAGGAATGGCCAGGAATTTGTTTTATGATGTGGCTGTGAGTGAGAAGTGACAGCAGCATAAAAAAGGCAAAACTTCTGCCAAAACCGTATCCCAAAAATACCAAAATAATACACCAAAAAATACCAAAGTCTCACACCAAAAAACTCCAAAATCCTGTGTTTTGGGAAGTTTCAGCAAGTCCAGTGTGCTGATTAAAGACAGAGAGAAAAAGCAAAATCCACATGAGAAGATCTGGTAACAGCTACCACAGTTGCTCAGTGCTTTCATGGGGCAGCAGAGAGGTGATAATTATATTCCAGAGAAGTTCCCTGCCTACCAAACTCCTGATGGCTCCAGGTGACCTTTGGCAAGCTCTCCAATTCCACAAATTCCACATTTTGCAAGAATTAAAACCCCCTTCCCAGGTCCTTCCTGCCCGGGTGGTGCCACTGATGGAACGTTCTAGACCGCCGTCCTGGACAGCACCAGGGTCCAGCTGGGGGACTGTTTTTTTCTTTTTAACAATTTAAGTGATTGGGAACTGATTTTGTGTTGTTTTCTCCATGCTCCTGTTTTCTCCTGTGTTGTCTGAGTATTGTGGTTCATGGCTTTATTCAGTTTTCTCTTGAATCCCTGATTTAACTCAGCTCAAAACCTCTGTGTTTTTACCCCATGCGACTCACAGGGAAGTTCCATCACACATCTCTGTGTGGGGGTAAACAGTTGTCTCTTCAGAGTGTAGAAAAGGAGAAAGATTAATTTATATTAAGTCATTAATTGTATATTAATGAAAATATATTAATTTCTGAGGATGCTTGGTTTCTACCCATCTGGATCAATATCCTGGACTGTAAACCCAACACCATTGGTGAAGAAAATATTCGCAAACCCTCTAATTCACAGTAATTAATAAATGATAACATATTTTTATTATTGCTGTACAGATGAGTGCTAAAAGATGCATAAAACTTATGTTTTCCAGGCTTTTTTTTTGCTGCATAGGGCTGTGAAAAATTGGTTTTGGGAAGCTGAGCACCAACCCTCGCTGCTGTTCTCTCTGATTGATCCGAGGAACGGTCAGATTTGGGTGGAGCTCTCGTCAGCTGTGAGGCCATGAGCAGTCTGACTGCACAAAATTAACAACCCACATGCTGAGGGTCAGGGTCAAGGAGAGTTTTTTATTTTATTCCATGATGTCATCAGAGATGGGACATAACAAGTTGGGTTTTTTAATTTTTTCTTAGCCCATGTCAGTGAATAAAAGCAGAATGGGAGCAGAGTTTTTGCACAGGAGGAAAATGATCCAATAGTTCAGAGTAAAGATTCCATGGGTAGAATCACAGAATATCCTGAGTTGGAAGGGACTCTTAAGGATCATGGAAGTCCAACTCGTGGCCGTGCACAAGGCAGCCCCAAGACTTCCACCAATAATAAATTCTAATAATTCTAATAAATTATGATAGCATAACTTTGAGTTTTTTGCTACCAAAATACCCAAGGGTCACCTAATGTGGATGGAGCCTTGCATCCTCCTCTCTAATAGATGTGTTGGCTTTTTTGGGGAGCTTTGAACACCATGGGGTGGGTTTTTGGGAAGGTTGAAGGAGCTACTCTTCTCAGGATAATCTCCACCATCTGGATTTTGTCAGACATCCTTTCTGCTTCAGCCTTTCTCACCAATTCTATTGCCTGTGTGCACAGGCAGCATTCAAAACAGAAGTAAAAGTCCTATTGAAGAATTTCTTCCCTTTGAAAGTTTGAAAGTTCCTTCTCTACAGCCTTTCTTAGCATTGAAAAAGTAATTAGTGAAATGGGCAGCGTGGTCTTGTATCTGTGTCCCTGTGAAGTGTTTTTAGGATGTAAAATGCAATAATTTTTCTAAAGTTTGGAAAACTCTAAGATAAAATTTGAAGTTGATTTTCCAGGCAAAATTTCAAGGCAGGACGCATTTAAAATTTAATATTCTTACAACAGTATTTCCGTGGAGAAGGGGATTTACATCATGCAGATATCATTGCAAAGCAGGTAAATTACCTCATTAGTGATTTTGTGTAAAAATACTTTGTTATTTTGGTGCAGTGGGTAGAGCCCCAGTGGTGCTGGCTGCCCTAAAACATGCCAAATTAATGGGGTGAACCCCAGTAAAAACCAGTCCCAGACATATCCAACTTACGACGGGAAGGAGCGAACGATAAAAATCGGTGACATTTGACTGTTGCTGATTTATCTCTAACTCAGCCTGCTTTGCTTAACTTAACCACAGCCGGAGTATTTGCTCAAGCCCTGAGCTGACAAGAACAGAGCACCGGCCATTATTCCTGCCGGAGAGTCAGGGGGTTGAGCCATCCATTCTGCAATTCCTTGAATTCCCAGAGCTTTTCACGCGGCTTCCTCAAGGACAGCGCTCACGTCTTAGCGGCGGCGGTGACAGATGGGATACAACGTGTCATGTGATGGATAACGCCGGAGCCACAGTACTTAATCCTTCTAATACTAATAGCAGCATTATCATAGAGATTTATGAGAATGTCAGTTCCAAGTTCCCAGTTCCATTCATGGGTTTTAAAAACTTCAGCTGCAAAAAACATGCATCCATCCCATTAATTCTAATTATCATGGTTCATCTTCTCAGCAGTTTTGTACTCCGGAACCTTTCAGTGCAAATTAACGTACCAAAAAAGTGTATTAATTAATATTTGTAGCTTTTAATTTCTGCGAGAGTGTTGTCTGGAAGCAGCTGGCAGTACAGGGCCGCTGCTATTGAATCTTTGCCAAACAAGTGCAGATGTAATTTTGTTATCTCTTGCTTAGTCATTTACGCAAATTAATTTGAACAATTAGCCTTTTACTGGTCCTTCATGAATCATGCAAAAGGGATCTGCCAAAAAATTGCTACTTGACAGAAAAGAATTGGTTAACATTGTAAGTCTTCCAAAAAGGTATTACTGTGTTTGGGATAAAGGAGAACTTCGGGAAAAATCTTAGTGATTTAAATTTTTTTTGTATGCCTTATCTAATCCACTTTACCCTGTTGATTATTGCTGGAGAAAAAAACATTCTGAAAGAAGAGCAAGCAGCAGAAATCTGGGAACTTTGCTTCGGATGAATACCAAAAAAGTGAAGTTCCTTGCCCAATGTTGCCTTGACTTCACTGCTTGCAGAGCTGTGCCGAGGTGCAACAGAGAGGAGGTTGGTGTTGAGGTCACTCCAAAAAGAACAGATTTACTCATTATTAGGTAAAAACACCCAAATCTTTCATTTCTTTGGACATCAATGCAAAGGAAGTCTGTTACCTCACCCAAATGTCTCTCTTGGTGAAAGAGGCTTCCACATAAGAGCTGAAACGTGTATTTAACTAATGTGGAGAGCCTCATCTCCTCTGTGAAGGCTGGGTTTGAATGACAGCAAACTCAGATGTTTCATTGCTCTTTTCTTAAATATCAAATTGATTTTTTCATCAGATAAGCCAGATAATCAAACTTACCAGCAGACAGTGCCATCCAGAGACTTTGAGTAATGCTGTCAGTGGAAATCTGTCTCAATTGATGTTATTGTAGAGTAAATACCCATTTTATTGTTTTCCTGAATACTTTTACATATAGCCTTTCAGTTTAAATTGTATTGCACAAATCTGAGCTTTGTGACAGATATTCCTAATTCCCAGCCAAGTTAATTGTTACCTGTCCCTCTGATTTCACTGCTGAGACAGTTCTCCCAATTTTGGAAGGTACCTGGACGTGCTATAATGCTCTCTAGGTGAATTAAATAAAACCTAATGATTGGCTGAATCCAGAACCAAAGGATTGGGTTGATATAGCAATAACATAATGATAATGCTGATATGTTTAAATAAAACATTACAATTTTGTCCATCTCCTCACCCATCTCGACAGGACATCAGTCCTGCAGAACAGGTAAAGTTTTCCCTGGGGCAGTAGCAAGACCATTCTGTTTTTGACTGCAGCTGTGGAAACAATGTCAGAATTAAATATTTCTTTTGTGGCAATCACACTCGAGCTCGAACAAGCTCTGACTCTCTGTTAGCTGAGCCAGGCAGCCCTGTGCAAATTCCATCACTCCGGCAGGGTAAGGTAAGGGTCCCTTTCCCTCTAATTGTTTTTTCCAAGCTGTGATTTCACAGCCTGTATTGTTATTTCCATTTGTCCATTTGATTGTGGAGAGAAGAGACCAGATGTTGTGTGACAAATCATAGCTATTTGCAATCTGTTGGAATTCTTATAAATTGTACCGGGGATCATTTTCTGATAACTGATCCTGCAATCACTTGTGCACGTGCATCACTTAGAGCACGAGATGTCCTATTGAAGATTGTGGATCTATTCATGTGCCTCAATTAAACACGCACCATGGGCATTTGTGGGAATGTTTGTGGTGGGAAATACGCGGATATTTGGAACTCGCCCGCTCGATTCACCGTCGCGTCAATTTACATTTCATCAAATCACTCGTTATTGTTACACCGTGCAACTTGAAATCAGCTCGTGGCTTTTATTATAATTAGGATATGTAGGGCTCAAAATTTGGCTGAAGTTTATCCTGCAGCAGAGTGATCCAATTTTGTTTACTAAATCGTAATTTGCAATAGTTCCTTCAGGAAAGTGCATCCAGCCCAGCCCTGTTATCCATCTGTTTTTAGGGGCTGTGGCTAATCAGAGAAGTGGTCTCTCACTGCCACACTGAGAAGAATGAAGTTAGTTCCTCTGTAATTGAAAGTATCAGTAGTAAACCTGGCTGGAGCTTGATTAATGGTATATTAAAATCAGAGTCTTCGTGGTGAGTGCTAGATAAGGAGTTTTGGGCAAATTACTTGGTTACTGGGAAACCTTTAAATTTTAATCATGGAGACACTTCAGCATCATTAGGAACTGAAAAAGACAATGGGCACTGGGAGGAAGTTATGTGAATTGATGTGCTTTTCAATCTCTTCTTCTGTGGGGCTGTTGAGTGATGCATGGGCTGCAATCGAGGATCCTCTTGCTCCCCATGCCCCTGATTGCTGTTGTTATAATTTAGTATTATCCAGTTCTTTATGATCATGGAAATCAGATGAGTTACTTGAGAAAGATGGAAGGTTTTAGCATAAGAAAATATGGTTTAAGAGCCTGGTTTCTCTCTGCTGTTTGGCTTGATATGGGGGGAGGCTGTACCTTGTGTTTAGAACGAGAGAAAATAGCAAAATAGGCTCTTTTACACACATTTATTGTTTAATGTGATAATAATATGAATCTCGAACACACATTTACACTTCACTTTGAGATCCATTCCTGTCTAGAGAGCACATGCATGCCTGTGACATGTGTGGGTTCATGCTTGTGGTGCCTATGATGATCTATATTTATTAGCTGTATTTATTAGCTATATTTATTAGCTATATATTTATATATTTACAGGAATGTGAGGTGCTACAATAGTGCTTTATGAAGATCCACATGGAATGTCTTGGGTGACAGATCCAATTCAAAGAGTGCCAATAAAACTGCTGTACTCCACCCCTCACGCCTTTGGGTCCTGCCTGGGATTTGGAAGCAGCTCTGAGGATGTCAGGATCTCATCTCCAGTGCCATGGAATAGACAAGAAATACTCAACATACTCAAAGTGACAGCAAAAGGCTCTCAAATTCCCCAGCTTTTCCAGGGAAGCAAACAATGGAATTGGGTTTGACCACTGTAATTTAAAGTAATTTTTTTACCTGCTCTACTCCCATTGGAGAACCTTTCACCTGCCTAAATATGTCATTTACACATATTCTTTTAATAACCTGGATTTATCTGTAGGCTATTCATGCTTGCACCAACCTTTCCTCATGATTTCAAGTAGTTTTCGCCAAGTCTTCTTTCATTTTACAGGCCTAGATAAATGACTTTGTTTCATTCTCATCACTTAAGAGTGGTTGGACTTTTTCCTGAGTATCACTTTTCCATATTTTGATGAATTTTTCTCCTGCCTGTGACGAGTCTGCAGCACTAGGCAATCCCAACATGGTGCCTGTAGAATAGTGGGAATATTCCCTTATTTCTAATGAGAATGCTATTCTTTTCCCATCATAAGATGCACCCACAATTTGTGTTCATGTGGGTCCTGCATCATTTATTTATATTCAGCATATCCTGAAATCTTTGCCTTCTCCTTCCATTTCCAAAAATAAGCTCGAAAACACCAATTATTCACTCCTAAGTTCCTGAACTTGGAGTTTGGTGTTACTAAATATTATCCTACTTCTGTCATTGAAGTCCCCAGATCATTTCATTTACCTGTCGTCCGATATTCCTCAGGGCTGGCGCTGCCTTTCAAATTCATGTCAGGAAAAAACAATGTAATTGGTGTACTCGCGTCCTCTGTCAAATTAATTATCAAAATTGTTAAACCAGATCAGTTCTGACACCTGAACAATGTAGGATTAACTGCGATCTGCCCAAAGTCACTTTGGAGTGCTGTGAAGGAAAAGGTCTAAATCCCAGTGCGTTCTCCTGAGGAACATCCATTTTCTTTCTAAAGACAAATATGGACTAGGAAATTTTAGGCTGGGAAAAGTGGTTTATTTTCTAGCAAAGGCAGAGCTTGCTGCAACAAAATATTTGCAGAAAAAGAAACTAATTTTTGCGATATCTGCACCAGTCATTATTGGAGAAGCTGGTTGGGAATGATCCTCATTCACAAGGGATGCAGCAATCCCAAATCCAATGGCACAGCGCAGGACCTACAAGGAGGTCTTTCCCTGGGAAAATCCTACTCACCCATTCACTGGGGCTCTTGTTGATGCAGATTAGAAACATTTGCCAAACAAAGGAAATTTCCATGAAGGAGGATACCATTTCCCATCCGAAATAGCCACAGGATGGAATTCTGGCCACAGAAAACAAACTGCCAAATGTGAGAGGAAGAGACACGTCCCGGTGTGGTGAGTTGTGTCTTTTTATTTTTTTTCTTCTTCTTTTAATACATAATGTGTACTCAAGTATTGAGAATATTAGAACAAGTCCTAGGGGGTTTTGGATTTAATGGGAGAGGATGAAGTTGTTGTGGGAATGTATTGTTTACTAAATTTTCTCATTCAGATGTTTATTGTATGATTTATGGTGACTTAAGCTTATTACGTGCTCCTTTTTAATTTGTCATGTAATGATTGTTCACATGTGTACAACCAATTAGTATATCCAGAACAGATAAAAATACAGGGAGAAGTCACTCTGATCAACCAATTTACCTTTGTTTGCAGTGCAAGACTTCAATTTCACGAGTTCCAGGTCATTCCATATCTCTTTGTCTATAGAATACAGAAATACGGTACGGGCAGAACATATTTCACAAGTATTTTTGAAGGTCAGGATCTTAAAAGTAGCACTGTGTCATTTAATTTTCCTTGCTATCTCCCTCTTCATTACTATTGTTATCATTAATAATAATAATAATAATATTGTAACTTATTTCAATTGTTTGTCTGGTTTTATCTAACCCCCATGTTTTTCCAGTTCTGCTCCCCATCCCATGGAGAAGGAGGGAGCAGGTGGCTGTGTGGGATTTAGTTGCTGGCTGAGGTTAAACCACGACAATCTCACTCTCTCAATTTCTTTGTCTTCCTTTGTCACCACATCGCTGGGAGAGGAGAGGAATCAGGAAAAAAAAAAAATTGATTAAAGATCCATCACGAATTAATGAACAAAAGTGCAATCCTGGCACTTCATGCTAGAATGGAACATTTTAAAAAATCACGAAGTGAGACATAAGAACACTAGAAAAGTTTGGATTGGGGCATAAAAATTCTTTGGAAGACTGTGTGCTAATCAACAGCAAATGTAAGAATCCCTCAGGCTGAAAGGGCAGTGAGTGACTATATTTTATATCGGAGTTTTTCAATCAGCATTTTCGGAACGTGGTTTCTCATTATTATAATGATGATGGGATTAATTATCACCACGAGAACAAGTGATAATGGCACTTTGAACTGTGTTTGTCACCACATGACACAGGCTATTGCTTGTTTTTACATTCCCAGGATGACTTTGGCACTGGAAAAGGGCCCAGGGGGACAAACACCAATCTGGCATTGGGATATCCTTACCTGGCTGCATCAGGATATCTCCAGGAAAATAACTGGAATTAGTCCTTGGGGTTAACTTTCGGCTGCAGTCAATGCTTTAAACATGGTGTGAAACTGAAAATATGGGATTGCTTTCTAAGAAATAATATTACTACCTCAGCCAAATTTCCGAAATTTGTAAAAGAATTGTCAAATTTAGAAAGTTTATTTCAGCCCAGGCTGGAGAGGGAATATAACGCAGAGAGATGGGAAAAGCGAGGCAAGTGAGGGCACTTCCCACCCCTGGGAATGAATCCCTGAGTCCCAGAACATTTCCTTGCAGCAGGAGCAGTGTGGGGTGGCTGGCAGGGCCAAACACTGACAATGTTGGGTATTTTCCATTCGTGAGCTGCCCCCACTTAGTATTTTAGAGAAATATTTAAACAGAAAGTGAAAATATATTGAGATATAGCGGGCCTCTATAAGAGTTACTGGGAATTGGAAATTTGTGATGTAATCTGGCCTTAGCATGATTTACAATTTACAGTCAAACTGTTCCTAAGTCACAGCATGGATAATTCTGAAAAAAAAGGGAACTTCTGATTCTCCTGCATTTACTTGATGAATTTGCTGACCAAAAAAATAATTAATTAGACTTTTTTCTTTTTGTGTAAAGTTTTAATATTTATCTGCTACTTATGTGACTTCCAGAAGCCATTTTTTGTCTGAAGATCTTCCTATTTGTTGCAATTTGTTTTCATATAAATGGTTGCCCATGTGGAAGAATGTGCTCTGGAACTTCTTCCTTGTAATTAAATTACTTCAGGGGACATGTAAGCAGCTCCTGGTGCTCTTTAGCTTCTCTTACTTTAGCAACTAATTAATGTATAACTGACACACACGTATGCAGCTTTCATAATGTTATCTGATTAATAAGCAATAACCACCTCAGTAAATCAAAATTAAATGCCTACTTATGGCAGTGAGTTTAGAACCCTCCTGCCTAGAGACTTTCCATTGATTGATTCATTAAATATTTCAATGACAGATGAAAAGCAGGGGAAGAAAAACTCTTGTGAGCAGCTTTGCATTTTGTTTTGTAGGTAAAGTTTTACACAATGGGTTCAGTGAGAAGTCCTACAAAGTGTCTTGGGTGGGTGAAAAAACAGCTGAAAGTGGGGATGGGTTGTGCTCCAGACAGCGCTGGAGAGGGAAAGAGGGATCCCAGAGCAATATATCGCTCCCTGAATTTATGAGTCCATTTTGTGGATAATTAATGCTCTGCTGGAGCTGCCCAAAGTCTTGCTGGTGGTTCCACAGAAGGTACTGGAAGCTTGAGGAAGGGTGAAGAAATAAAACATCTCCAGGAGATTGGGAGAAGAGAGGGGCAGCCTTCTTCTGCAAAGGAAAATGCTTCTGGGGGAGAAATTTAGGCACTTAATTTCCAAGAAAATTCACTAAGTCCTGCTTTTCCCCTGGATCTCCCAGTCAGCAATGCCAAAATGAGATGACAATCCTCAGTTTTAGGTCACAGATGGAAGTTCAGAAGAAGAAACACTTTTCAAACTATTCTTCTTAGGAGGAAACTTTCCCTTCCAGCTATACCAAACTATTTTGGCTACTTCCTGATGCTTGATAAAAAATGTACTTGTTATTTAACAAATATATTTTTTTCTGCTGCAACAAAACCAGTCCCAAGGGAAAGATGCATATTCAGGATTATATTACTATTTTTTACAACTATGTTTCTCACGAACTTGAAGATGTACAGCCAGGTTCACCACTTAAGAATTAAATTTGTTACTGCACGATTTTTCACAAGGTCCCATTCAGATTTTTTTTGCCATTTCATACTCATTAAGCTCTAGCAGACCTTGCACAAAGTGTTGATTACACGAAGGTACCTTGAACAAAGAAGGCCAAATGTGTAGCATGATCAGTTCCTGCAGCTGTAGGTGGGTAAGTGAAGGAATTTGTGAGACTGGGAAGGCAGAGGCTTGATAGTATGTCTTAATTCAGGAATAGAAATGGTTTTATACAGAAAATGAGGAGTGATTACATGATAGATGATAGTTCTTTACCTTTCAAATCTTTAATTTATTTTTTTTTTATTGCTCTGGTTTGCAGTGTTTCTTTGACTTGGCCCTTATTTACAATCTGTTTTCTGTCTTTGGTATTTTTACCTGGTGCTCAAGACTATTCATTATGAAATAGAATAAAATCAGTTAAATAGAATATGCAAATTGCATTTCAGTTCATGGTGAGTCCCTGCTTTATGATAAACTTTTATATAATAAAATGTTTTGGCTCTGAGCTTACTTCTACACTACAGTTTTTGGCCGTAAAAAAGCTATTCTAAGGACCAGAATCTAACACAATAATTATTTTTTTTTACTTTACAGAGAAACTTTATCTTTTTGTCGCTAGATTAACCTGAAAAACATAAAGATACATCTTCATTTTCCTTTAAACTTCTCCCAGTCATCCCTTTTTAACTCATTCCTATAATAGTCTGTTTTAAGCAACACCAGTGACAGCAAAACCTATGAGGGTTTTCAAATTCAATAACCAGGCCTGGAAAGGAGGCATCCCTCATCTCAGCTTCAGCTGAGTAACTGCAGATCCTTAACGCTCCCCTCTACTCTGGAGGTCCTTGGAGCCATCAATCTGCTGGAGATCTGCTGACAGCTCCGAGTGGTTCCGCGGAGTCTGAGCCGCGCTGCGCTGCTCCAGGAGCTCTGAGATCAGCGGCACAGCCGTGACTTACGAGCGCCGGGGTGAGGATTGTGCCCCTGCAGCTCTGAACACACGTGCTGGGCAGCTCTGGGCACACGGGAGAGCTCTGGGGGAACGGCACAGCTCTGGTCCATCTTGCTGTGTCCCCAAGGCTGGGGAATGCTGGGTGGGAGGGTGGAATTGCGAGTGCCCTGCTCGCCATGAGGAAAATGGAAAGGGATTTTAAGGTTTTGTGGAATATAAGTGAGATTCAAACCTGTGTATCCTCTGCCTCATCCTCCTACGCCCCCAAGGACACCTTTCTGAATTCTCATTTACAGAATGAATATTTGTAGAATATAACTGAGATTCAAACCGGTGTATCCTCTACCTCATCCTCCTACACCCCCAAGGACACCTTTCTGCATTCTCATTTTCCTGATGTGGAAATCTCGAGATCATTGAGGTTGGGAAAGACCTCCAAGGTCAGTAAATCCAACAAGGTCCCCACCTTGTCACCCATCCCAAAACACTGAGTGACACCTCCAGGCATTCCTTGGGCACCTCCAGGGATGGGGACTCCAAACCTCCCTGGGCAGCCATTTTTGATTTGAACAGCCCTTTCCTTGTTGCAATTCCTTCTGGAGATGGTTTGAAGCAATTGCTCTGGGTCTTGAACTAAGCTGTGTGTTTTCATCAGGACCATTTCCATGTCACCTCTGCCTTTCTGTGTCACCTTCCTCTTGAGCAGCTTTCTGCTCAGGCCACAGACCACCTGCAAAGACACAGGAATTAATTTGGAATCAAGTTTTCATATTTCAAAAATGAGGTTTCTGCATTTTTCAGTTTGGACAGTCACTCTTTCATTGTTTTTCTAAATTAGTTTTTAACCATGTGCACAATAATTGTAACAATCATACAATTGCTGCAATAACTTATAACAATGTTACAATAATTTCCTCATATAACATTTCTATTTTTAACTATGCTAAAGGAAGTTGAGTACACACAGTAGACAGATTATATGAATATATTGTGATTGTTGATGTGTCCCATTTTTTCCTGGACTTGATGAATGTTTTCCTTGCAAATATGTGAAAGGGATGCATCCTGATGTTTCCCACAGTAGAGACTAAAGCCAGGAGTTTAAGGCTTTGTGAGTCAGTTAAATACTGAAACAGCACCAAAATGTAGTTGGAATTGGGTCTTTAAACCCCTTCAACTACATTCTTCTGCCTGAAGAATTACACCACAAACCAACAATTTCTGCCAGATAGGAATAATTCTTAGGTTCAATACAGAGACTTCCTTTCCTTTCCTTTCCTTTCCTTTCCTTTCCTTTCCTTTCCTTTCCTTTCCTTTCCTTTCCTTTCCTTTCCTTTCCTTTCCTTTCCTTTCCTTTCCT
>VZRL01000207.1:108350-126605 GCA_013397895.1 Origma solitaria | reverse complement strand
CCTTCCCAAACCTTCCCAAACCTTCCCAAACCTTCCCTTCCCAAACCTTCCCAAACCTTCCCAAACCTTCCCAAACCTTCCCAAACCTTCCCAAACCTTCCCTCTCCCCTCTCCCCTCTCCATCTCCTTTTCCTGTGATGTCTTTGCTTTGTCTTTGGTGACGAAATGCAGTTTATTTCCATCTGCCCTGCCCCAGTGTCCCACCCCAGCAAACCCTCCCGTGCACTTTGGGCCAAACCCTGCCCGCCTTAGGTCCGGAGCCACTCGCATTTCCTCCGCGCGAGCCGAGGATGATTTTCTGTCCTCTGTGTAAGGTCGTGCGGACGCTGAGTGGTTCTGATATGTTAATGCCATTCTCCAGCTCAGTGGAGCTTCCCCACCAGCAGCTACGATGCGAAAGTGACACAGTGGCACTGCAGGAAGGCTGGCGCTGACCCCCAGCCTGCGCTTGCTGCTCCGCGATACCTTTGGGCAAAGCCGCTCAACCGTATCGCAAACAACTCGCTCCAAGACTGGAGCGCGCACTGTTTGCTGCATAATCCTCTCTAATGCTCTATTTTTTCTTCCTTGAGAAAAGATTAAAGAAGAGAATTACATTGGAACTGGTGGAGGCATGATCCATGCTCCCTTGATTATATGGAAACATTAAAATATCATCAGCATGTTAATTTTATCAACTGAACTGGATGAGATTTATTCCTCTCCCTTATCTATTGCATTAGGCTGGAAATACAATTTATTCTGATGGTGGGAATGTCAGACAGAGAGACCAAAAACATCTGGACATCTTAATATGAGACAAATTTTCTAGGATGTACATTGACCCTTTAAAATTAATTCTGCTAATAAAGAGGCAGGAATTTCATGGCCTGTTCATCTTCCAAATCGAGCCCCAGCTCTTTATTGGGGTAAACCAGGTAGGTGCAATGAAGGCTCCTTTGAGGACTTGTGGTTTGCATGTGTGGCATATTTGAGAATCAAATACAATAGGTTATTAAATATAAATAATATAAATAATATAAATATAAATATAATCATAAATATAATCATAAATATAATTATAAATACAATTATAAATATAAATATAAACCACAGAACATCAGATAAAAACAAGCCATTGCAAACTACAGGATTAGTAAAAAACGGTGGAAATTCTCCTGGATAAATAACATATGTTAAATATTCTCCGGGTCTGCATTGGTGGATTTTCTTTCTAAATGTATAAAATCATTATTAATTAAAACCAACCATAAAGAAAACCCAAAAAACCAAATCCTTTCTCATTGAAAGGTAGTTTTAATTTTAAAAAATATCTCACATTACACCATATAGATTATGCCAGAACCTTCTCATCCCAAGGAAGAGAGCGAGTGACATTTCTCCTGAGATATTTGGGGTCCTTGTCCCGGGAAGCACAGGGAAGCACAGACACACCTGCGGCTCTGTGCCTGCCTGGCACGCTCCGGTTCCCATTTTCCTGGGAGCACAGAGGAGAAAAGCAGAGCAGTGAGCTCTAATTCAAAACATCCCTTTCATGCTCCGGGATGGCCACATTTCCATGTGGCTTTCCTGGGAAGTTCCAGGCTTGCCCATAGCAATAACTTGATAATTGTTCTGGGAAGAGACTCAGCACTGCTATCTTATGCACAAGTAAACAGGCATCTATAAGATTAAGAATTATATGCCAGGGCTTTGACACAACCATCAGTTATGCCAGATGCAAATAATTTATTCTTTGTCAGTTCAAATACACAGCCTTGTTTGGATGGCTGAAATTTATACTGGCACCAAAACGCAGCGCGATGTTGTTTCAGCGGGGTGTCGAAACCACGGAGATGACCCAAAAAGAGGGAGAAAAATGTTATTTATATTTTCTGAGGGTAACTCATCACTGTTATGCAGTAAGAGGTGACGTAATAACTTATCCTTGTTGTGTGATGATATGTGGGGAGGCCCTGGCACAGGTGCCCAGAGAAGCTGTGGCTGTCCCTGGATCCCTGGCAGTGTCCAAGGCCAGGCTGGACAGGGCTTGGAGCAGCCTGGGACAGCGGGAGGTGTTGGGAGTGGAACAAGATGAGTTTTAAGATTCCTTCCAACCTGAACCATTCTGTTGCTCTATGATTCCGTGTATCCTCCTTGACATGGAATCATGGAATTGTTTAGTTTGGAAAGGTCTCTCAGTCCCAGTCTCCTGAAGAGTTTGAGTTTCCCAAAGCAAATCAATCAAAGCATGTAGAGAAGGAGCCTGAGTGAAATTAAACTGCAGTTCTGCCAAGGTGAAGCTCGGTTGGTCCTCAGCTTGCTCAGGGTGCTCAGAGGGGGCTCAGGCATTTCCTTGGCTTTGAAAAACAGGGAAAGTGGAGATGTTTGGCCAAGACTTATCTTCGTGAGCACCTCCAGTCCTGGGGCAGCTCTGGGCCCCTCCTGACAAGAGAGCCCTGGAGAGGCTGGAGTTGTCCAGGGAAGAGAACAGAGCTGGGAAGGGGCTGAGCCCCAGGAGCGGCTGAGGGAGCTGGGAAAGGGCTCAGCCTGGAGCAAAGGGGATCAGGGGCACCTTGTGGCTCTGCACAGCTCCTGCCAGCAGGGGACAGCCGGGGCGGTCGGGCTGTGCTCCAGGGAACAGGGACAGGAGGAGAGGGAACAGCCTCAGGCTGGGCCAGGGGAGGCTCAGGGTGGACACCAGCAGGAATTTCTCCATGGAAAGGGCACTCAGGCCTTGGAACTGCCCAGGGAAGTGGTGAGGAAAGACTGGAGGTGTCCAAGGAATTCCTGGATGTGCACTCAGTGCTCTGGGCTGGGGACAAGGCGGGGATTGGTCACAGGCTGGACTCGATGGGCTCGGAGGGCTTTTCCAACCTCAAAGATTCCATGATTCTGTGAACCACTAAATGCACACTGAAGTTAAAAACATCTCCATGATTAATTGGCACCTTAAACATTGAGTTAAACTTTGGTGAGACCATCAAATAATTTGTTCCCTTGCCATCAGCTGAGAATTCTGCTCATTTCGTAGGAGTTCAGCTCACATGGATTTACTGGACAGCAGAAAAAGTGGAATTTGAGCCACACATCCTTAGCCGAGTTCATAACGGCCCCCATTTCCAATAACAAAACCAGCAGTGACAGTGATATATGGCTTTTTTTATGAGACCTGATAACTGATGGATATGTGATCTTATAAATGCTTAGACAAACTAATGCACATAATTATATTTTCCATTTGAAGTCTATTGCTCGGCATTCTAATACAATATCATTAGTCGGAATGGCCACAATGATACAGCTTGGGCAGTTTGTCACAGTAATTACGGGGTGATTATTTTTGACTGGAATAAAGATTTCAGTTTTAGTATGGTAGAAAGCATAATCACAAATTAGAAACAGTCTCAGAATAAAGAAATATCATGGAGAGGGACTTTAAATATGGATTATGGTGCAATTCTAAAACAATTTCTTTAAAGAAGTACACTCATTTGGCTGAAAGTGTGGCTACTTTTAGGTTCATAGCAAGTTCCTTCCCAAAAGGATGACAATTACCTAATTAACAGTTCCTGTGTGTATGGTTTTTATAAAAGGGAAAATCTGGGCATCGTAAGGAAGGCTTGACTTCTAATTTACATAACTGCTAAAACAGGCTTTGTTTTTTCAATTGACAAAAAAATACATCATTTGTCTCCACCGTGTTCAGGAGGGTTGATTAAAGTAGACACTGTCCTCACATCTGTATTGAAAACTGTATTAATCAATTGATTAATCACGAGGCATTAATCAAAATCTTCCTTAAGTGTTTTACTTTTGGAGCAGCTCTTAGTATTTTCTATCAGATTCCTTTTAAGGTGTCCATTATAAAGATTAAATTTGGGTGGTAAATATTGAGGGGTTGAAGCACACGTGGCTTTCCCCCTGAAGGTCACAGCCATTGCTCATTAGTGTTACTTTTAATGGGATAAGAAGCAAAAGTTTTTAATATGTGACTGCATCAATTAATCAAACCCACATTTGATTTCCTTTCCAGCAAGCAGAAATTTCTAGTGGAATAAAACTTTGAATACTTCAGGCTATGCTTAAAAATATTCCAAGAATTTTACGAATTTAAGTTCTACATGCAGATATAATGAACTGACAAGCTAACTATAATTGCTGTTTTTAAAAATATTTTGCTTTACAAATATTCATTTAAAGGTATCCTGGGCAGTTTTCATTTTGATTATATTTAAATAATCTCATTTTCCCATACAGTAAATGAATGTCAAACTTCAGACCACTGTCACGAAGCTTTTTAGGATAAGAGAAGTTATTTTTGAGCTGAGCCACAGAGCACCTTTGCAAGGAAGCTGATCATCTGAGAATCCCACTTTGTTTGTTTTTCCTCATTCCTGTTTGGTTTTTGTCTGAAGCATTAAATATCTCCAGTAAATGTACTTTAGGAAGCATCAATTGCAGCACAAAAGAAAACCACTGATTACACAGGAAAATGCGTCTTCATCTCCCAATCCCTCTGTGAGTGATTCTTTAGGAGAGATTTACTGAATCCTCGTTGTGGCTGCTCTTGTGACAGACTGGAAACACCTCTTTTCCTGCTGACTGCTTTTTCCACATGGGGAAAAAAATTCATAGGGAAACACCAAACCCAAGCATATGCAATTTGTATTTATTTGGATTTTAAAGTACACCAAAAAATGTGCGTCTGGCATTCCCATCACCTCTGGCAAAAGTTTAAAGAAACAAGAAATCAAAGCAGAGCAAATTAAATCCTGCAGCCACTTCCCTCTGCCTGAAGAAGCTGCTTTAAAAAAATTCCAGTGTTTTTCTAGGTAGTCCTAGAGTCAGAGATTGCCAGCTACTGATTTTATAGTGCTCCTAAGCGCTCATTTTTAGGGGATGGGTTCAAGCTGAACAAAGTACAGACAGAGCTCTATGAAATCTATTAAATCAAGGGATGTTTAATGATTTAACGACAGAAACCCCTGAAGCTGGGCAGCCTCAGGACCCCCTTGTGCTGCTGACTCTAAAGCGGGTGGCCTTGAAATTTGTCAGGCAGAGATCCCAGAAGAGCCTCGGGGAGCTCATCCCAAACCTGGGATGGGACATCGGCAGGAGGATGGGACTGGGGACATCCGAGTGGAGGCAGAGCTTTCAAAGATGATTCCCAGAGCTTCCCATCAGATGATTCTGTTTTGATTCCTAAAAGCACTTTTGATGTGTGCTGACTGCATACAGCAGGAGAGTTATTCTGCCTTTAGAGCCATGAAAATCCATGGAAAATTCTGTATGCCTTTAAAAATGATACTGTGCTGCTTGTCCTGTAATGATGTGAAAGAGAAACATGTGCTCCAAGTCTTGAAATCATCAACAATTTGGAAATAAATCCAAACCTGTGCTGCTCTTCCACAGCTGAGTCCTGCTGTGGTGGTGGAGGTTGGTGGGCTCCAGGAGGAAAGGAAATGCAATCTGCAGAATTCCCATTAGTCCTTCCTCCCACAAATATATCCCAACAATAAATATGTGGTGGATTCATCTGGGGATGATCATCTTCATACTGTGGCAGCCCTGGAAAAAGTGGGACGGGGTTTAGAAATTCCTGCTGGATGATTTATCTCTAAAGCAACTTCCTTTTTAACAGAATTATATTCAACAATTCCTTGGTTTGGATCGTGCCGAACACTGATCCTGTGACACCGACCTGGTGGATTTATCAGTGCTTTGTTACCTCTGATGGCTTTTCGTTGTTGGTTTGGTTTTGTTTTTTTTTTTTATGGACACTTGTTCCGGAGAAAGAAGGCATTGAAATGTCTGAATTATTATAATATATACTATATAAAAGCATGCTATTCATAAAATATATACTATAAATATAACAATGATACTATGTAGGATTATTGAATCACAGAATCATAAATGGTTTAGGTTGCTCCAAGCCCCATCCAACCTTGCCTTAAACACTTGGAAAATAAAATATTTAATATTTAACAATACTGCAATTCTATATTATAATTATTATTAATACTACTACATTAAGCATTATATTATATTCACAGAAATAAAAATATAATGTGGAAAATATATAATTAAAACAATTATCATTTGTCAGTAGCACCTATAGGCTGTTTTGTGTGAGAATTTTCTCCGAAGTTGAAAATGCATTTCTGTGGGTTTTTATGAAAATGGAATTTGTCTTAAATTTTGTCCTGAATTAAATTTTCATGTTTTGCCATGGATTATACATTTTCCCTTTCTGCCTTCCTTTCTCATTTCCCTTTTCCCTTTTCCCTTTTCCCTTTTGCCTTCTTTTCCCTTCCTCCCATTGTAACTTAACATGGCTTAAAAATTTCCAGATGATCACATTACTTTAAATTTCTTTTTCTGTGTATAATGCCAAGAAAGTAATACATTTTCTCTTCATTTTATTTGATAAATGTTTTTTCTCCTGTGCATTATATGGTATCTGTGTATATTTTCACATTTCTAGGTGACTTTTGTTCAGGAATCTTTAGGGCAGCAGGTGAGGAGCTCCATGAGCTGCTCTGGGTATTTTTTAAGGAATCTTGGCCATGGTGTTGGAAAGGTTTTCCAGTAAAGCTGAGGCCACCTCAGCCTGGGACTGAGGCTCAGTTTTCCTAAAAAAAAGTGACTGAAGTCTGGATCAGATCACAGGGCAGCATGGATGCCCTGTCCTTCACAGCCTCAACAAGAGCTTAGTTTGGGACTTTTAAAAGAATATTTATGTTTAGTTCCATTTTTACAGAACGCCCTGAGGCTGGTGCTCCCAAGAGAGCTGAGTGTCCTTTCAGAAATAGTCACAGCAGCTTTCACTTGGGCTGCTCTTCCCAAAACAGCAGAGAAATGCAGCTGGAGCAGCCTGGAAAAGGGCAGTGGGGCAGGAGCTGCTGGCTGGGAAAGGTTTGAATCATCATAAAATTCCAGAATGGTTTGGGTGGAAAAGGACCTTAAATCCAATCCCATCCCACCCCTGCCATGGCAGGGACACCTCCCACTGTCCCAGGCTGCTCCAAGCCCTGTCCAGCCTGGCCTTGGACACTGCCAGGGATCCAGGGGCAGCCACAGCTGCTCTGGGCACCTGTGCCAGGGCCTCATCACCATCATCATCATCAAAAATTCTTCCCAGTATCCCATCTGACCCTGGTCATTTAATGAGATGTTTTTTCCCAAAAATGCCCATCAAATGGGAGCTTTTACACATCTTTCCTGGTGGGCTGTGACACCTTTTCCAAGTGAAGCCTGGACTACTTCACACACCTGTAGTTTGCAGAATGGCATTAAAACTGCATTAAAACTCCAAGTAAAAGGTAACTACAACTTCTGTCCTGCACAGAAAATCCTTTGTCTTGAAGTCTTTCGTATATGGAAGCAAAAGAAAGAAATCTGGAAATAGGGCATAGAACAACCACCCCACAATGATAGGAACCCCCCAAACATTCTTACAAATAATCTGTTTTTAGGGCTGTTCGGGGTTATTTTAATTTAGAGTGTAACCACAGCTGTAATACAAGATGAGGAACCTTCCTGCTCCTGCCATGCCTTTTTTCTGCAGCATCTGGCTGAGCACAGGGATTCCTCTGGATGTACTGTTATTATTGCTATTAGTATATATTTGTTGTTATTTTCATTATTATTATTATTATTATTATCCTCATCATCATTATTATTATTATTATCCTCCTCATCATTATTACTATAATTATTATTACACACACTAAAAAAAGAGAGAGGTTTTTTTACCATTTAAGTTTAAAAATAAACATATTTTTAGGTGCCCTATTCCGGCATGCAGCATCTTTTGAATGCCGAATTATCAAGCCTTGGAAAATGAACAGTACAATGAGAAAAAAAGAAAAAAAAAAAAAGAATGCAACTTTAATAATGGGATTGGAAATGTCAGAGGAAGGCTGGGGCTGCTCCGTGTGCTATCCCTGTTCCCTCCTTATTGGCACGTGTGCCTCGATTGCTCAAACCCCACAATATCTGCACGTTGATGGCGTATTTTTGTTATTGCAGAAAGCCTACATTTGACCTTTCTTTGTAATTGTGACACCAGTTGAATTCTGCTTTGGTTCATGGCAATTTACTCCATCCTTTGAGAGTTCACTAGTTAATTATTGCCAAGTGAATTTTTAATTTGCTCCGATGATTACATTGGTGAATACAGTCATTAGCGGGAAATTTATTTTAGGAATTGGCACTAGAGGGAGCTAAGTAATTGTATCATTTATGGATCTGGGAAGGGGAAAAAAAGAACATTCATTAAAAACTTGCTTTTTTTCTGAACCCGCTGATTTTACAAATATGGCAGCTATGCCTCAGCAAATTAGAAGTGATAATGAATTAGTTAATTTTCCTTACTGAAAACTGCTATGCTCAGATTATTAAGTTACTGTATTTCTGTTTTACCAGCTACCAGCCAGTAAATTAGGATTTCTAGGACTCTTTTGGGAGGGGGAATTTTTGTAACTATTATCCTTGTTTATCATTATTTTGGTCTTAACAGAATTAAAACGCTCACAGATACCCTCCTGAAGCACCACTTTGCTCCCAGATGCATTCCAGGATGGATGGTCCTGTCGGATGCTGTGCTCTGAGAGGAGCAGAGCCTGGAGCCTTCCTGGGCTGCACCAAACCTGGGCCTGGACACAAAGGGCTGCATTTTCCAGCCCAAACTCCACTGAAATCTGTGGAATCCCATTTTAATTTAGTGGCAGCTCACTCAGAGTTTGTCTTTACTGTTCACCTTTATTTTGGTGGAGCTGCTGGAGAGAGTCCAGAGGAGGTCAAGGAGCTGCTCCAGGGCTGGAGCCCCTCTGGAGCCAGGCTGGGAGAGCTGGGAATGTTCCCTGGAGAGGAGAAGGCTCCAGGGAGAGCTCCGAGCCCCTGGCAGGGCCTGAAGGGCTCCAGGAGAGCTGCAGAGGGACTGGGGACAAGGCATGGAGGGACAGGACACAGGGAATGGCTTCCCATGGCAGAGGGCAGGGCTGGATGGGATCTTGGGAATTGGGAATTGCTGGCTGGGAGGCCCTGGGCTGGAATTCCCAGAGCAGCTGTGGCTGCGCCTGGATCCCTGGAGTGTCCCAGGCCAGGCTGGACAGGGCTTGGAGCAGCCTGGGACAGTGGGAGCTGTCCCTGCCATGGCAGGGGTGGCGCTGAATGGGCTTTAAGGTCCTTTTCAACCCAAACCAGTCTGGAATTCCATGATTTTCACAGCTCCCAGAGCAGCCCCACCCTGGATCCCATCTGGAATGTGCCCACCCACGTCCCCCAGCCTGCCAGGGAGCACATTTGGCTGTGGTTTGGAAGGTTTCAGAACAATCCCTAAACTGCTGTTCTGCTCATGCTCCACTGCTGTGTCCACCTGAAGAAATTGGGAGATTTTAGTGAGATATAAATGATGTGCAGGAAATATCCAAATCCGTATTCAAGGGCTGATGCTTCCTCTCTTTTTAAAAACAATGCTCCCAGTAAACAGAAAATAATGCAGAGAGATAATTAAAATTAATTAAAATCCTGGATCAAAGCAACTGGCCTGGATTATTTGATAAGGGTGAGAAACCCCTGACTTTACCATGAAATATCACTAACAAAAATTCCTGAAATGTGGTGGCTTTCTGAGCCCCCATCTGTGAGTGTTAATGTAATTTTCCCTCAATTTAATCCTTTATTCAGGCCCTGGGAAGGCACCAAATCTCCCACATCCCCACCTGGGAGCTGTGCTGGTTTCACCTGCTCACCGTCAGTGCCACGGATTTAAGTGAGTCCTTTTCCTCCTGTTTTTTTCTGGATTAAAGTGTGGGATTAGTCTGCTGTTGGTGTTGGATGTGTCCTTCTGGATGTACTCACAGAGGTAGGTGCAATCAGAACTATTAATAAGGATAATGTTGTGTTTTTTCTTATTATTTTTATGCTTCCTCGTCTTTTTTTCCTGGAATCTTGAAGATGTTCTACACCTGCAGCGCTGAGCGGTTATGGGCATTTGCCATTCTTTTTTCACTTATGAAATCTGGATATATTTTACTTTGAATTCCTTTACCAAATTCCTTATTTCTGTGTGCTGTAGTCCCTGCCACTGCCCAGACCCTTTCCCTGCCGTAACTATCCGAAGTTCCTAAATGAAAACTCCCTGTGCTTTGCAAAGCATTTTCCCAGTGTGACCTCCTGTGAAATCCTACGGAAAGCGAGCACCACATTTTGTGCTTTGACACTAGAAGTGTTGTTCAATGGCTTAAATTAATATAAGGAGTAATATTTTCAATCCAGGACAATTCTCCCTTTTCCCTTTTGTGCCCTACATGTGTGTGGGCAATGGGAAAAATGATTTGAAGTTCTGGTGGGGTGGATGTGTTCCCCCCGTGACTTTATCCATCCTTGGCTCCGACAAGAAACCTTTCTGTTTCTTTCTCTTTCTTCTTTCTCTGGGGTGGGAACTGTGGGTGAGATTGTGCAGTTTGGTATTGCTGTGCCATAACTGGGGCTCAGAACCAACATAAATCCTTTATATTCCTAATAAAGGTGTTTGTGTTAGGAAATATCCAGCTGTTTGTGGCTTTTCAAACTGGGCCCCAAAGGTTGGGAATTTAGAGTGGAGTAAAACCCCTCTCAGGAAGGGCAGTGCTCAAGGCATCTCTGCTGTTTCCAAAAGAGTTTATTTTTAAATTCCATTGATTCAGCTTCATTCTGTACCAAAAATCTGTGCTCTGAAGGTCAGAGATTATGGGCAGTAGGGTTTTTGCAAATGTCTGGGAAAACTTTGTAGCTCTGTGCGCACTCCGTGCATTTCTTTCCAAATTTCATTTGGAAATGAGGGCGTCTTGTAACGTCTTTTTATTTGCTTAATTTTTCTTGAAGAACATCTGTGACAGACATTAAATCTCATCTCTGGAAGTGTTTAAAGCCAGGTTGGACAGGGTTTGGAACAACCTGGGGCAGTGGAAGGTGTCCCTGCCTATGGCAGGGGGTGGAACAAGGACTTTGAGATCCCTTCAACCCAAATCATCCCATGACTCTGTGATATGCAAGGATATGCAGTGCTAGAGAAATCCTGTTTTTTTCCCTGATTTTATTAATCAAGAGCACAGGGAAAGGTAATGAAAACTTACACCCCCTTTACATGAACTGGCATCAGGTGCACGGAGATTCCTCTTGGAGGTGGTCCCCCCTCGTGGTCTCTCAAAAACCTGAGGCTCTGGGTCCTAAGCATGGAGGATTTGGAAGGTTTTAGTTTTTTGGAATGAAGTGGGTAAAAATAAAATATTTCTTTCACAAGAGATATTGATTTTATATCAATTCTGCCAGGACAGGGAAAGAAAAGAGAATTATAGTGGTCAGGCTATTGGAGCCCTCTGGTCACAGTTTTGCTGCTGTCCCCAAAACAGAACAGATTTTTTTATTGCTCTGAGGCCTGGGAGCACAGAGCCTGATGTTGTTTCAGTCCATAAGGAATGGACTTTTATATAATTTTATATAATTAACCAGTGCTCTGTGTGTCCCATCCTGCCTGGGATGAGCATCCCTTAACTTCCAGAGTTTTATCTCAGTATTTTCCTTCAAATCCTCCCTTAAAGCAGACCTTTTCCTGCCTTCCTGAAGTGCTGAGGGAAACTTGATAAAGTCTCTTTCTCCTTTTTCTTTTTCCTTTCAGAATAGGCTGAGATTCTGGGGCACAAGATGGCAGCAGAAGGAAAATTTGCTCACTCCAGAAATACCTGACTTGTGTAAACTGCAAACATCTGACAGGCCTGGCTCAAGTTTTTAAAATTTTTTGAGCATATTTAATGAAACTTCTTACTAAGACTTGAGCATCTAAAAACTCCTCTCCTTCTTTCAAAGCCTTGGCGATTCTTCAAAAAAACCCAAACAAGAGAAAAGCTTTTTTTAGCTCAAACTTCTTTTTAGCAAATATTTTTGCTGGTTCCTCTCCTTCCCTCGTCTCCCACTTGTTTACTTGCATCAACAGGAGACTCAAAATTTTTAAGGCAATTGTTTAAAAGTTGTTTTTTTAATCACAAATATCCTGTGTATGCCCTTTTAGTAGGTACTTGTCAGGGCAGTGTGTGTTGTTCCAAAAAACAAAGCCAAATTATAACAAATTAAACGCTTAAAAGCCGAATTTGGGAGTTCTAGTCCCCAGATTTATTTTTTAGTAGAAATTGCAGCTTTGGTAGAGTCTTTGGACTGGGAAAAGAAATGTGGGTTTTTAGATCCTGAAATTAGAAATATTCAACACATTTTGGGGTTTTTAGTATTACCGTGGCTGTTCTACCACAGTGGGAGTTGGAAAAATCTCAGTGAGGTTTTACCTTCATCTCCCTAATGCTCTCCCTTGGCTTGGTTTCATGAAATTCATCCTTTAAGAAAATTTCCTGATATTTGGTGTTTGTTACTCTGTGCTTTGGAGAAATGAAGCTCTGTACAGTGATTTTTTTTTTGTGCACTCCAATAGGTCCTTCTAAACATGCTCATGTACCAAAAATACCCTTTTAACGTGAATTTTCAAGGTGTGCTGCTCTTGGGGAAATTATTTTGCATCAGCTTTGCTTTCTGGAGCTAATCAAAAAATCCCACAAAGCGTGGGAAGTATCTTTGGAANAAATATATAAAATATATAAATATCTGCGCATTTCCCCTAAGGTCCATGATGCCCATCCGTGCAGTTGTGGTAAAAATGTAAAATCCAGATACAATAACTCTGCATTTCCTTTGTTTTTACTACCCTGGGACCATCTGCAGTGGCCCAAAAAATAAATATCTGATGGCCAAGGCACAGCTCTGGGCATGAGCTTGGCCACCAAGGGCCGCAGCTGTAAAAACTTTGGTGGTGTTAGAAAGCACTTGGGACACTCCAAGTGTTGGTGTGAACAATTTGTGAGAGTTTTATGGAACATATTCCAGGATAAAAAAGTTCTTTGCTATAAACTCACACAAAACTCGTTTCACTTAATTCCTTTTAGCCGTTATCTAAAATATAGTGATTTACTGCACCTTTTCATGCCTGTAAAATCTACTTACCTTGTTAGGCTGCAGTTTTTTCCACATAAAATATATTATTAAAAAAAAAAATCCAAACAAGAAAACCCCAAATAAACAAAGGTGAGTCCTTTATTTATACAATACTCAAGTATTTCTAATTCCCTCTCCTGAAGATGGATTTTTTTTCCTATTGATGAACAGGCTGGGGGTGTTCCTGCTCATCCTTTAATTCCTGTTGCCTTCTGGTTTACCAAAAAACAGATCTTAAAGAAATTCTCCGAGTAGTAATGAAGAGCTTGAAAGAAATCAGATCCAGTTATCCATATATTTTTCCGTGAGTTTTTAGATAATATAAATAAAATAAAGATATTTTCCACTGCCTACACAGCTACAGAAGGGCTGCGCTGGTGTTTTGCTGGACGGCACTCCATGATCCTGAGGGGTCCCTTCCAAATCTGCATTTTCTGTGATTTATTTCTCATCTTTTCCTTAACCCAAAGGGTGCAGCTTTTTCTGGTGAGGAAATAAGTTTGGGAAATCATTTCTGGCCTCTCCTGCAAAGCTTCTAATGCTTGGTGTTATATCCCACACCACATTCGATGGTGCCTTTTTGGTGTTTTTTTCATTTGTTTGTTTTGTTTTGGGGATTTTTTTTGTTTACTTTTTTCTTTTTTTAAATTTTGGTTTGCTTTTTTTAATTTGTTTGGTGGTTTGTTGTTTTTTTTTTTTCCTTTTTTTTTTTTTTNTTGTTTTTTCATTTTTTATGTTTCTCCCGAACTTTAAGGCATAAATTGGTCCTTTGGGTTTATTTGGGTTCCAGCAGCACAGCCCCTGCTGAAACAGTGATGGGAATATCCAGGGATCAGATATGAGTCTTGGGAGTTCTCTGTATCAATTATTATTTGCGCTTCACGTATTGCCAGTTTTTCTTCATCCATTTGTCTCCAAAAAAATAAGTGTGTCTGTATGTAACACATATAAAAATGATGTCTCTCCACATCTAAAAGCTCTAAAATATTTGAAATCTCAGGGAAGGCTGAGCTGTTGTGAGTGATTCACTAAAACTTGAATCAAGTTGAGTTTAATGCAGAATTTGGTGTGGTTCAGCTAATGGAAAGAATTAATTACTTTCCATGCTGATCTACATTTCCCATTGTGAGATACCTTGATTTTTTTGGTCTGTTTGGTGCAGTTAAAGGGAGCAGCACCTGAATTTCAGAGAGATTTGTTCTCTTTTGAGTGAATTTCTAGTTAGCTCACCTGCTCTGAAGGTCCTTCAGCAAAACCTCATCAGGCTTAGTTTTTGGATATTGGTTTCTTTTAAGGTCTCTACAGCAAAAAATCACTTTTTTGGTCTACCCAGCTATTTCCTCAGCATGACGGAAAACACAGACACTGAGTTCGTGTGATGCAACTGTGGATTTTTTAAATGTTTTGTGTTGTAGTTTTTATTTCTGAAATTCAAGTTGGACATTTTTCCGAAGTTTAGAGTTTTATTCAGAACCACTGCAGAGGGTGGGATGTACATGTAATAAAAGACTTGTGGAAGTCTCTCAGTAGTTTATAATAATAGCAGTTTTAATACCCTCAAAATATTGAGGAGATGTAGGAGGAGGAGAGCTCTGGATGAAGAGGACATTCTATTGAAGTTTTTAATTCATTAAATCATTATTGTTCTCAATTTTGTTGTTTAAAAAACCGTACCTTGATCACAAATCCTTTAGCTGTAAACAAAGGAAAGGCATTCAACCTAAATAATTTCTTAATCAAGATTTTTTTTTATTGTTTTGATGTTTTTTGGTGGCCCTTGTGGCTGATATGAAGAATTCGTAATTTTCTGCGAATTAAACAACTGCTGCCTTCCATGAATTACAGCTGAACTACAGTTAGGGAAAATCCCATTCCTACGGCTCTGATTTATTCCTGTCTGCTGTCCGAGGGGTTATGACTCTCTGGTTTTCAGGGTGTGGGAAACACTTTGCAAAATGTGAATTTTCAGCTGGGCTTGGCAATACCCTCTTCTCTTTTGAATGAAGATCTGTATCCCAGCGCTCTGCAGAAATGAGGAATATTCAAATGCCACACTGAATTTTGTGCTGCGGCCTTTCATCCAAGGAATTAAACCCCAGCAAGTGTGGAATCAGTTAAATACTCTTTTATTCCTTTTGATACCTGAGGCTGAATCTGCATCTTCGGCATTTTCGTGTTCTCTTGGGTGTTTTTGAATCTTCAGGTGAGAGCTGTGGTTGCTGCTGCTCAAACCAAGTGCTCCAAAATCTTCCGAGCCAAAATGTGGGTGTGGGATGAATAGGAAACGTGGCTGTGGCCGGGAATGAGAGGCAGGGCTAAGTTTCCAGGTCTCAAGGAGGAAATTGCTGCTGTTTGGGGGATCCTTTTTAGAGGAGTTAATTAACAAAGGCAAAAATGCCTCATTCTGCTGAGTGCAGCTTCAGAAAATCCTGGTGGAGACTGAACTCCCCATTTGGGATTGGGTGAAGAATGACTCTAGTGTAGGCGGGCCAGTGCTCACCCATTTAATCAGGAGCTGGGTGAGTCCAGCTGATTTTATTTTTATTTCAGTGTGTCCAAAATCCATGGGCACCACAGAATGGTTTGGGTTGGAAGGAACCTTAAAAACAATCGGTTTCCAACCCTTCATGGTGGTGGAACCACAGCCATGACTGTGGGGTGATGGAAATCCAGGAATTCCCTCCCTTCGGTCTCCCAGAGAACAGGTGGAAGCTGTTCCCAGTAGGGGAAAAGCACAGTCATTAGGAGAGCTGCGTTTTTTGGAAAATGGTAGAATAACAATCTCCCCACGTAATCAACAACACCTTCAACCAGCCAGTTAATGGTAATTTATCTTCAAGGTTCGGGGAGTGCTGCATTATTAAAGATGAGCGTGTTCTTATCAGCCCCCATTGTCTAGCAGCTAATTACTGCGGAGATTAACTCGATTTCACATTAAGATTTGTACGTCAAGTAAATCTGAAACTTGAACATGAGGTAGTTGCTGGATATATCTCAATTTAAAATTAAAGACTGAAAGTCCTTTCCTCACAGCGGCTGAAGGAATCTCTGCATTGCAAGTTCCCCTGCCATGCTTTTCGCTGAAAAGCAGAGTGGGGTTTTTTTGTCTATTTTTTTCTTTTTCCCCAAAGAAAAAAGGGAAAAAAAATAAAAAAAAGCAAAAAGCTCTTTCCAGTTGATGCTCCGTGTTGTGACACGTCATGTAAAACTGCATCTGTTATGCTGCAGTCGGAACATAAGAGAGACACTTTGACGTGAGGAATCACAACACGACTGAACAGCAGGAACTCTGAAAGCGCAACACGGTTCCGTTGTCACTAACCCCAGCCCTGGGAGAGACGAGGTATTTAACCAGCTTCACTCAATCCTTGTTTTTCCCCTAATGCCTTTTCCCCCTCGTGCCAGGCCCAGCCCAGTCGTTTCCACAGGGAAAAAAATCGGTGTAACTCGGAAATGCTGGAGCCAAGGGAAGTTTTGCCCGAGCGGAGACCCCAGGATCAGGCCCGGGAGGTTTTCCCGCCTGGGAAGTAGAAAATAGACTCAGATTAAGCGAGCAGACTTGTTATTTGACAGTTTATAAAATATTTTAGTATCTTTTTGGCAGTAGCAGTTTGAATGTTGGCAAATGTACACATTGCTTGCAGTTACAAAACCTTGTAATGAGTATTTTCCACTGTAATAGCAGCGAGCAGAAATTTGGATAAACCACTTAGACTTGTGAACTCTGACATGCCTGGTAACTATGTCTTTGCAAAAGAATTTTGTCAAGTATTGGAGCTCCTACTAATAGCACATCCATCTTTCTGCACACTATAAATCTTAAGAAAATTTCTATTACTCTGCAATTTGTCTGGCTTATGCTATTTATTAGCCATTTTATTCTGCTGCTTTAAGAAGTAATGTGATGTTCATTTTATTGCTGGTTCAATAAATTGTTAATTATAATGCAGTGATTGCTGCTGACGTGATTTAAAAGCCACATTAGCACTATAGCATTAAGTTTTAACTATTTTACCCTTCAATTCCCTGTTTATACAACAGTAAAAGGAAAATAGCCTTAGACTAATTTAAAAAATGAAGGTACTTCTATCTATTGATCACATGATGTACTAGAAACTTTTGTTGCTTTTTGGGTTTTTTTTTTAAAAAGGTTACCTTCAGGTCTAAAAAGGAAAATGCACCAGCTGAGCATGGTCTTACTGTTCAGCAAAAAGTGTTCTTAGAGCAAGATTAACCCCAAAGTTAAATTAACAGAATTACTTAGTTAAATTAGGACAATTGGCCTAATAGATTAAAGGAACAAAATACCCAGATAAATCATAATCATTTTATAGTTATGTGTAGCTTTGGGTGCCCATTTTGTGTAACAATGGAGCAGAAAGGAGGCTGAGATTGGAAATTGTACCGATTTTCTCCAAGAATGTTGTAAATGGGATTGGGGGAAATCTCCATTTTGCTGATTTAAAGTAAAATCTAATTGCTGCAAGTCTAATGATCCATGCTTGGCTGAGCAAGGATAGAGAACTGACTCTGGTCCAGAAGCCACACACAAATATTGGGCAGGATGGACAGAACCATGGAATTCTGAACATGGAGTGGCCGGGGACACTTGCTGCCTCTTGGAAACATATCTAACATGGGATTTTGGGTGAATATATTTACTTTTCTTGGTTATAACTTGTGATTTATTTTTTCTTAATTGAGAAAAATATAGAAAAATAGGGGATAAAACAGAACAGCTATGGAAACTGGTCCACAAAGCTGTAATATTTGCATATACACATATATATATTTAATATCCATAAAAATAGGCATAAATGGAATGAATGGATGTAAGTCTTCCTGTAAACCACACCCCACCACCAGAACTGATGTGCAGCTCTCAAAGACTGGAAGCTGGAGCTCATTAATTCAAACAAAGCCCTTGAAATGCACAGAAGAACGTAAATTTTAACTGTTCCCATGTGAGTGTGCCGCCCCTGCCCTGGAGCCATCCCACTCCCTGAGGAATGCTCACTGGAGCCATCCCATTCCATTTCATAGAGAATGCTCACTGGGGCCATCCCATCCCATCCCATGGGGAATGCTCACTGGAGCCATCCCATCCCATCCCATGGGGAATGCTCACTGGAGCCATCCCATCCCATTCCCTGGTGAATGCTCACTGGAGCCATCCCATCCTATGGGGAATGCTCACTGGAGCCATCCCATCCCATGGGGAATGCTCACTGGAGCCATCCCATCCCATCC
>VZRL01000207.1:51674-108334 GCA_013397895.1 Origma solitaria | reverse complement strand
ATCCCATCCCATTCCATCCCATACCATCACTGGAGCCATCCCATCCCATCCCATTCCCTGGGGAATGCTCACTGGAGCCATCCCATCCCATCCCATTCCCTGGGGAATGCTCACTGGAGCCATCCCATCCCATTCCACAGGGAATGCTGACCCCCACGTGCTCTCCGATGGTCAGACTTTCAGGCTGCAGTACCTCACGCGAGTCCTGGGCAGGTTTAGTATGTGATTAATAATACAAAGAATTCAAATAAAAAATAGGAAGCTGCGGTTAAGAGAAGCTGCCTGGTTTGAGGCTCCCAGCTCATCCCTCCTCTGGCTTTTATTGGGAATCTAGTGCTAGGCAAGCCAATAAATCACAACTAAAAGGCTTTCCTTGCTCATCAGATTTGTAAAATGAATTGAGCACCTAAACCCTTTAGAGAATCCTGGAAGGGAGAAATTCCACCTTTAGATGTTGAATGGAATTAAAAGATCTGCCTAGAACAGGTCTTCCAACTCCTTAAGTAAGTCAGAAATATTTATTAACTTGATGGCAGCTCAAAGGTGGGCTCTAGAACTGGCAGTGGTTTTGCTGTAAGAAAAGAGTTGAAAATATTTTCTTGAAGGAAAGATCTTTTCCCATAAGGGATTATTTTCTGCCAGGAGAGTGTATTTAAAAAAACCAGAAACACCCAAACCTAATGATAAAGGAAAAAAACCCAAACCAGTCATGTACTCCACACATAAATTTTGACAAATCCTAACTTATTCTGACAAATATAACTTATTTTGATAAATAGGACTTATTTTGATGAATCTTAACTTTTTCTATACAGTCATCCCTCATTTTATTTGCATTTAAGACACAAGGAACTGCTTTCATAAAAGGATGGGTATTGGCAGTGGTGATGGCAAAAATTACAGATATAAGGGAAAGTTTTTCAGCCAGCTGGCTCCAAGATTTCAGGCTTTGGGAGCAAAGATCTGAGCTAAAGGGGCTGATAAAGCTTATGGAGCTGTCATAATGTACTCAAAATCCTGTCCTTGACTTAGTACTGCATGGCATTTCAAAAAAAGAAATTAGGACATAAAAAATGTCTGTGGTCCATATTAAGCAGATTTAAAACTAGTAAACTAATTGCAAAAAGTAATGGGGATGTTTTCAGCAAAGTCCCATGGAGATCTAGCTATAGCCTAAAGTTTCCATGGAATGAGTAATGACCTGAAAAAAAAAAAAAAGCTTGCAGATCACACAAGCATGAGGGGAGGGATAAATAAGGAAAGGGAATAGGAATTTGTAGCAAATCCAGATTATTTTGGAAGAAAAAGATTAATTTTCAGGTAGAGCTTCAAAGGTGACTTTGTACTCCATCAGGAAGCTCTGAGGAATCGGTGGGGAAGGGAATAGTGCTACAAATCCAAGACAAAATCAGTCTCGGAGCTTTCTTGAGGAGCAAGAATTTCCCCACCTTGGTTTTCCAGGGTGGGGAGAGGCCGTGGCCTGGGGCAGCAGGATTGGGATTGGGGATGCTCAAGGACTTTGTGATCATTCCAAGGTGGCCTAGGGCCTCAGATCTCACGTGGCTGAGCATCCCAGGGGCCCTTCCCGGCTGGCAGGGGATTTTATATTCCAAAGTGTTCTGCGTTAAAGCTTTGTTTAAAACCTGCACTTTTGCAAAGGCTCTCTGGAAATGGTTAGGAAAATTCAGATCAATTCTCGCTCTGCCACGCTCAAACAGGAGATTTTGGGGCAGGAAGCTCTGCTTACGATGCTCTCAGTGAAGCTCCCAGCCCAGAATTCATCCCCACCCCAATTAATTAACATAAATTACATGAAGGAGTGGATGAGTGGAGGACAGCCCTGCTCTAGAGGGAGGTTGGAACTAGATGAGCATTAAGGTCCCTTCCAATCCAAATTATTCTGTGATTCCCTACATTATTTACCCTGAAATGAAGGAGAAAAGGGAGACTTGACTGTGAAAACTCCAGGAATTCAGAGCTCAGTCAGCTGTGAATAAACCGAGTTGCCCAGCCCAGAAAGATGAGCAGACTGTAAAGGGGACAGAAAGGAAATAATTAAAAAGGTAAACTGAAAAACAACCCCACAAGTTTACTGGAAACATTCCATGTAGGAAACTCTGTCAGGAGAATTAGGAGAGCAGACCTGAAGTTGATAAAGCCACCACGAAGCTGCAGCTTTTGAAAAGAGCTCAAACTGTGACTTTGGAAATGCCAGTTTACTGTGGGCTCTAAATAGGACATAAAAAGTTCTCCACAAACCCATAAGAGACAAAGAAACTTGTAATGGACTGTGAAAGCAGATGCTTTATGCTGGAGAAGCGCATTCTGCAGCCTGCATGTTATTATTTTGTTTTGGGGAATGCTGCAATGTGCTCGGTAATTTCAAATCGAGATGCAGGCACAGTTTGTACCCCGAAGAGTTTGTGCTGGAGGAATATTCCTGTTTGTGGACGGGGGCTGAGTGGGGATACAAGACAAACACATTTATTATAAATAAGTTTGTTTTTCAGGCTGGAACAGCAGTTTAGTGTAGAAATCTTGTATTGGGTATTTTTTCATGGTGACAGTCGGTTCCCATGTCTTAGAAAGGGTTCAGTCCCTACAGATGGTGCAAGGGAAAAGGTCTTGGATGGACATCCCAGACATCCTAAAAACACTGGGCTGGACTGAAATCAGGGCATTTTTCTTCCTAGGAGCACTCAGGATCTGCCTGCAGGAGCTGTTATTGTGAAAGGTTGAAGCAAAGCAACACTAACAGTGGAAAGTGTAATAGGTAATAAATATAGTAATATATAAAATAAAGAAATAAAATAAATAAAATATAGCAATAGTGTGATAGGTATTAAATGTAATAATTTAATTAATTATTAAATTAATTTTGCTCATGAGAACCATTTTGATCCTTGAAAATTTTGAGGAAGAAAAGAATGTAAAAAAATGTTTGTCTTTACTTTTATGGTTGAAGTATCATTAGACCATAACTGAGATTTTTGTGAGTTGTAGGAATTACTCACTACCTAATCACATATCTAAAATAATATAACCTGTAAGGAGAACTAATTTCATGCTGACTTCATTGGTGAGCGGGTAGAATCGTGGAAACCTGAGGTTCAGATAAATCCTAAATTTAAAAAAAAAATATTATTTCAATTAAAAATATTGAATTATCTGCACAGAGTAGAAAAAGTGAGGTACAGAAATAAGTTCTGATTAATAAGACAAAGGGAAATGGTGCAAAACAGATGGCATCCCATTCTGCCTTATGATTATGTATGATGTCATTACAAAACACTGGGATTTTTGTGTTAGGTGATTAGAGACCAAATTACCAGATTAACTTTTTCTAAACTTCAGTTTAATCGATAGAATTTCACATCCCACGGGTAGTGGGCTCCAACAAGCAGATCCTGAGGCAAATGCTGCAACAGAGGGTAGAAAGAGGGGTTAAAACCAAAACCTAATACGTTTTTTGGATTTATCCACCAGATTCTGATTTTTTGAGTCAGTTCTAATGTGTAACTTTTGCTGTTGAGCATGTTACAAAAAATAGAAGAAATTGCCTCAATTTCTTGATAAAAAATCCAGTAGATTGGAGTGTTTGCAGTAGGAAGCTGCTTTGAGGAAGGTAGAAAGAAGACAGATTATATGGTGTGCATAGAAATAACAGAGGAAATCTAAATATAATGGCCTGTATAGAAAAACCTCCACAATTTTTAAAAGTTTGTAATGGGTGGGAAAAACTAGGAAGGAAACAATGATTGAAAAATGGAATGTGTTGGGCAAGCAGGAAAAAGTCTTAAAGAAAAGCCTGGAAAGAAAGGATGGAGAGCCTGATCTGAAGAGGGTCTGCATTAAAGTGCCAATTATTTCTCCCGGTGCCAAAACTTCGGGTTGATTGCAGGAACACAGACGGAAAACTCGCACAGGCAAGAGGGACAAGGTTAAAGAAATGATGATGGGAGGGTTTGAAAGATCCAAGCCTATTTTTGATTTTGCTGCAGTAGGGATATTTGTTTTCTTTGCTGCACTCGAGCACTGGGCATTTCTATTTCTGGAAATGCCCCGAGAATGCCATTCAAACTATTTCAAAACTCAGGAAAATTTCCTGGGTGGTTTTCAGTTTGCATTGCTGTTCCTCTTGTCTCTTCCTTCCGAGACCACTCTGATGGAAAGCAATAGATCCTGGAGACAAATTCATGTGTAATCTTTGTGGGAATTAAGAGTTGTTTGTCCTTTGACCAAAACTACTTCATCCACAGCTTTTCATCTTCATTTTAATCTTTGGTTTAAATTAAGACAGGGAGAGTGTTCCTAAACAAGGTTTTTTTATTTTTCCCCCCAGCATCATCTGAAATATCAGAGGAGGGAAAATTTACTCTTCAGGCATTGAGATGCCTGGTGCCAGTTTGGTTTAGTATTTTAATGTAATTTACTCATTCTGTTCAGTTTTCATCCAGTTTTCAATTTATCTCCTGCGTCATATTGATAAATGTTTACTTTAACACGTGTGATATTTGTTAAATGAAAATAGGCATAAAGAGAGGACATTATTTTGCATTCCCGAATTCCTTGTTTTAAAATGCTTAGTGAATTCTAGGTGCCCAAAGTTTCAGGAAAAAGAAAAGTGAAAAACAGGAATATCGAATGTGTTTCATTTACAGGTGAAGCAGAAATAGGAAAATATTCTCACATGGTAAGAACAAAGTCATAAATAACAATACAAGCAGAGAGGGAAGAGCAGAGATATTGCAGGAAACAGAGCTGGGAGGCAGGATCAGCTGTGCCCAAATCCTTCCTGACAGACCCTTGTCGAGCTGGCTCTTTAAATCTCCACTGATGGAGTTTCCACAATCTCTATAGGCTCTTTTTTTGTTAATGTCTAATCAAAATCTGCTTCTCAGCAGTTCCAGCCTGTTACTATTTATCCTTTTTGAAGTGGACACACAGAGCAAATTCTTTGCAGCTACCACCCATCTGTGTGCAAACTTATCACTGCTGATCCTTCCCTGTGGGTCAAACCAGCTCACTTAGCATCAGTTTTATACAGATCATGCTCTCCAGCCTTTTGTTTCTTATCTCGAGAGTTAAGGCTGGGGAAGAATTACAGGATAAAATACTACGTAAAAGTGGGCAGTGCATGAGTTGGGTGAATATTCAAGCCACGGACAGTCCAATAGAATAATTAGAAATGAGTTCTGATATTTGGGATTGGGTTCTGTGGTTGTGTTTGTTTATTTTTACTATCCTTTGCCATGAAAATTATGGTCCAGCATCATCCCACTCTCCGTGCTTATGTGGAATGGGAAAGGCCTATTTTGAAGCTGGGAACAGCCTTTTATCCTTAAATCTGTGCATTTTATCAACAAACTCAATGCTGAATCACGTAGCATTTGAAATGCCTTTATGAAGATATTTTGAAATAATTATTTCTAATTTAAAGTGGTTTTGCAGAAGGAAAAAGGGCCCTCCCATCAGAGCTTTGTCTTTGGCTTGGGAAGGTGCAGAATGCAGGACACTTTCCCCTTTCCCTTCCTTCCTCTTCTCCTGACCCCTTGTGCACAGAACCATCACTGGTGGGTGAGATCCACATCCTAAAGGCTTTGGGAGCCTGAAATTTTTATGATTTGACCTCTTTGTTTAAAAATGAAAGCAGAGAATCATTGACTGACCTGAACTGGGAGGGACCCACAAGGGCCATGGGAGTCCAGCTCTGCACAGGACACCTCAACCATCCAATCTTGTGCCTCGAAGTGCTGTCCATGGCAGAAGTTCGTGGCAGAAAATTTGTGTTGGTCTTTCATATCTGAGACACAGATGGTCAGTGTAGAAGAAAAAAATCAAAACAACAAAAAAATCCCAAAAAAACAAAAAAAAATCCTTGCCAAATTTTTTGTATGCTTAAAGAAAAACAATGGTTGAATTCTTTTCACATATATTAAGCCCGGAAAAATTAATTTGTGAGGGAGAGAAAAAGATCCCTCATGCACATTTTCAGTGCTGGGAAGAAAATTAGGTCCTTTAGACTTTCTGTTCGTATAATACACAAACTTTTACATTTAAGTTACCAGATAAGCAATTAGCTGTTGAGCTGACCTTTGAGAGATTTGCTAAATGTTTGTGTTAAAATCAGGAGTTTGTTTTGGTTTTATAATCAAAGTTCCCTGTTTTGTTCCCCATCTATTTTTGGCCATCAGTTTCTATTTCACTTTAGATTTTACTCTTTTTTATTGTATCTAACAATTGTATTCCTGCACCTTGTACCAAGAGTGGCTACCTGAGTCTGACAGTGTCCCATTTTTGGAAAAACCCTGGGCATTTGGCAGCATTGCGTTTAGCAAAATTTTGTAAAGAAAAAACTGGAAAGTTCTCCTATTTTATTTTTTCAAACTACAGCCTTCGGTCCCTCAAGAAATGTGCCTTTCGAGTAAGGAAGCCCAGGACACAAAGGCCCTGAAGGGCATTCCCGGGCTGGAAGGAGCAGAGTTTGACTTCCCAACTCTGGGCAAATTCCTCTCCTGATGCCAGAGGATGGTCCACAGTCAACACAGCTTAAAACTGTGTCCTCAGAAATCTGTGTACTCATCACTTTAGTCTTCCTTGAGCGTGCCTAAGTCAAAAATAGATGATCCCCCGGGACAGGATTTGCCTTGTCTGGCTTGTGGTGTTTGGGAGGCAGAGTTCCAGCGGCCCTCGGAGTTGGGAGGGCCATGGGCACCCCTGGGGCAGCTTCTGCTTAGGTTTCCTCTCCTCCTCCCAGCTCTGGCTCCAAAATGAGGAGCTCTCTTTTTGCTTTAAAGCAGATTTTCAGGGAGGTGCTGACCCGGGCTGGGTCGATGGCTGAACCTGAATGCTGAATGCAGAGGCAGAACCCAAATTTGGGGCAGTGTTGTGGTGATGCAGGAGGCAATGGCTGTGTGTTGGAGGTTTCCCACCCAAAGGATGAGTTCGATATTCCATTTCCCATGTCCTTGGACACAGGATGATAAATAAGAACACAGGAAATAAAAGACACAAATGCCACTGGAATGTGTCAATAGGCAAAGTTCAGTGAAGTTCCTATTCGAGATAATTTTTCTGATCTGGTGCAAAAAGAGCTCTGGCTTAGGAGGAAAACCACCAACCCAGGCTGAAGCTAAAGGAAGTACAGCTTTCAGTGCAAAGACTTTTTGGATACAATCATTAAGGTCTCTTTCACCTCAGTCATCAACCATTTACCATATGACTCTGGAATAAGGTTCTTTATTCTGCTTTTCAGGACAGGATTGCAGGTGGTGAAGGAATGGATCTCTTTGCCATCGCAGCCACATCACCCTCTTATTTCAGTGCCTTCAGGACAGTCAGCTTTATTGGTTTATTCCAAATTAATAACGTATTTTGTTATTGTTCTTAGAATGCAATTACTTCAATTGGGTGGTAAAAACAAACGTTTTTTGCTAAAACATTTCAGGGAAAAACGCCCATGGAAAGCTTGTCAGAGTGTCAGTGACCTGCCAGGGCTGGTCCATTTATCACAAATGGTTTTGCTAATACACAGCCTCACCAGCACTTAGACTTAATGCTCTGCTCAAGGCCTGACAATAGGAGATAAATACTTGATAAGACGTCTATTGTCATTATTTATCATTGCAACACGCAGCAGAAGAGTGATAAAACATTCACCGGGTGTTTGGAGGTAGCGCAGTGTCACCAGGGCCACCCAGGTGGGGACAGGGCTGGGCTCAGGCTGGGATCAGAGGAGAGGAGGGAGATGGAGAGGAAAAAGGAGAGAAGAGGGAAAAGATGGATAAAGAAAAGGAGAGAAGAGGGAGGAGATGGAGAGGGAAAAGGAGAGAAGAAGGAGGGAGGAGATGGAGAGGGGAAAAGAGAGAAGAGAGAGAAGATGGAGAGGGAAAAGGAGAGAAGAGGGAGGAGATGGAAAGTGACAGTGCAGCATTGAGGAGAGGAGGAGAGGCTGGGGGAGCTGGGTTGATCCTAAATCTTTGTATAAACAGGAGGAAAGTGTGTGATGGGTGAGAGAAGAGATTTAGGTGTGGTTTTTGACACATTTGAACAGTTTTGAACAGTCTCAGAACAATCCTGCTCCTTGGAGATGCTGGTGCTGCTCTGCTCCAGCTCTGGGGAGGGCACTGCTGCCAGAAATAGACCTTGGAGGCTCAGGAAGCAAAATTCAGGTGCTGTTTGGTCAGAGGGACAAATGACATTTGACTGCTCTTTCCTACTTCCATGGCAGCTGTTTCTTATTCCTCGCATGAGACACGGTACCAAAGCACTCCTCCAGAGGACAAATCCCTACTATTATAATTTTTTCATTATAGCTTAAACATTTTCAGTTTTAAAAGAGAAGAAAGATAAAGATAATTTGGTAGATCTGATTTCTGATGCATTTTGTTCAGTGTTATGTAGCCACATTTTTTTCTGTGGGAAATTTGATACATTACTTTAAGTTAACTACATACAAGAGAATACTAAATAAATTCACTTTATGTGCTTCCCTAATTAGTTTTCAGTCATGTAATTCTCTTCAATATGGAGCTGAGAAATCCCCAAGTCTACCTTGATGTAGTTAGTGTCACATACACTGATCATGTGAAATTGAATTTGAATTTACTACTAATATTTAAACACGAAAGCTGACTTGAACCGTATTTCCCCCATGGATAGAGATGTCACTGCTCCCTGTAATGAGCAGCATTATGTTGAATACTTAAGCCAAGAACAACCAAGTTACAGGAACGGGACATTAATCTTGGAGAACTGTGGAATTTTGTGCTTTAGACAATGCAGAGTCTTTGCATTACTTCTTACACTTTAATTACTTGAGACGAGTATTTTGCAGTGTGTATTGCTCGAGCATATTTTGTGAGGATGGAGTGGGAATATTGAGATATCCAGGATCTCTTGGATAACTGAGCAAACTGATAGTGAGCACAAACCTGCATTATTTTTTTGTCTATCACCTTCATCTGTTGGATTTAAGAAGCCCAACAAATTTCTGTACAGATCTTCCTGACTTTGCCTGCAGATCTGAGGATGTGCATGGGGTCCTGCCAGTCCCATGTTTGGGGGACAGGGAGATGCTGAGGGTGGGTTTGGCACCACATCGCTCCTTTTGCAACTATTTCACATTCCTTAATTACTTAAAATCTAAAAGCTCAGTGTCTCTCTGGTCTCTCCCTCACCTGGGAGTGATCTGAGGCTTTGGGGTGTCTGGCAGAAACCATTTTCAAAGACTGAATATATCAAAATATTTAATATATAACCTTCCAGGGTTTCTTTCTGCACTCTCTGGGGTGCTGCGGTCAGAGAGATGGGACAGGTACTGCTGGACTTGGCGCCTGTGGTCTAATTATTTTATTGTATCATTAACTCCTTCCCTCAGTGCCTACAAACACCTGGATGACTTCAAAATCCTCTGCAGTGCTTGGTTCTGCTGTCACTCAGTGTTTGCTGATCAATTCCTGTACAAATCTGGAGAGGGAGGGAAAGAAGCTGCAGCAGGAGAAAGCAGAATTTTGAAATGTCACTGTTGAATCTCTCTGGAAATGCTTAGGGGAAAGCAGGTGAGATTTAAGTCCTTCCCAGCACCTTTGAAAAGGGTGAATACCTCTGAAAATCTGCACAGTGAGGATGTGGGGAACCCCAGGCCAGCTTCAGAATAGCTCCAGGGGCTCATGCTCTGCAATCCCCCAAACTGGTTCCACTCTCAGTACCATCACCAGATTAATTGGCACTCATGCTGTCCATAGAACTAACGAGGAAGGTAATTATTCCTTCTGTCATAACTGGGAGAGGAGCTCAGCAAATCACAGTGGCTGAGGAATAATTATTTTGAGGAGGGTAATACCCAATCATCTACAGAAGCTTAATGAAAACCACCCACAGTACATTGAAAAGGGAATTTTGTCTATTTTGTAGCCATTTCTCTGTCCTTTCTACAAATCCATCCAGATCCTTTATTTACTTATTAAGGGGGTGTAGTAAATTTGTTCCTAAACACCTTGAATTTGCTTTTCTGCTTGAAGACTGTTAAGGTGTTGTTTCTAAACTAACTTTCTGAACCTGCATGAGATTAAAAAATTCCTCTTTGCATGAGGAATCATTAAAAAGTGACAAAAAAGCAACTGGTAAATGAGTGGGTTGTGACCCATTCATAGAAATTTCTATACATTAATTTAGGTTTTGTTGCAAAACATCCTTTTGGGTGACTCCTAGTGCACCTTAAAGAAGGAGTTTGGTTGAAATCAGGCACCAATTTTGCTATTTTTTTACCGAGGAGCTCTGAATGCAGAGCTGCCTCTTTCAGGTGTCTGCCTGAAAGGAGAACCCAGAAATTTTGTTGGTGGAGCTGCTTTTTCCCATCTTAGAATGGCTGAACTTCTCTTGCTGCTGTTTTCTCAACAGCGGTTGTGCTGTGGTGTCTGCAGGAGGAGGATTACGCTGCATCTGGCAAAGGAAATTACGGATTAACATGTGCATTATGGAGGAGAAACATTACAGGAAAACTGTCATTCGTATTTTACAAGGAAATAATCCTTTAAGTCTCTTAGGGCTGCAATAACTCCTTCGTTTTCCTCCCCTTTTGGAATACCCTGTGGATCCTCATGTCAGCATTAGTAACAAACAAAACAAAGCTCAGAAGAATCTGGACTTTTTCAACCAGAAAGGTCAGTGCTAGAGAAGAGATTTTAGAAAATGTTCCAGAGCTACCAAAGGAGCCCCCACGCAGTCAGACTTGGGATTTTGGGAGAATTCCAGGTGCTGAGTATGGTGTAGATGTGTCCAGCTGCCTTTCTCCCTTCCCACAGTGAACATGTGGGGTGATGCCATGCAGAGGGGCTCCATCAGGTCCCAAAACCTGAAGGAATCTTGTTTAGAGGCCGTAGGTTTGATCTGTAATTTTGATGGTTAATATTGCCCAGGAGGAGCATTGCTTGGAGGTCTGGGAGTGCATTAGATGCACCAAAATCTAATTGCTGCTCTCCTTGGCTCCTGCAGTGGCTCACCACTTCCAAATCATGGTTAAACACAGTGATCAGAGGTCTTTTCCAACCTTAAAAATTCTGGGGAATCATGGTTGGACTCAGTGATCTTAGAGGTCTTTTCCAACCTTAAAGATTCGGGGAAATTGTGGTTGGACTCAGTGATCTTAGAGGTCTTTTCCAACCTTAAAGATTCTGGGAAATTGTGGTTGGGCTCAATGATCTTAAAGGCCTTTTCCAACCTCAGTGATCCGAAGGCTCTTTGCTGCTGCCCTAAACTGCTCTGGTTTGCAGAGAGAAGGGCCTGCCTGTGGCACCCAACCTTGTAGATCTGCTCAATAATTGATTTTCTTCCCTACCTTTGGATTAAAGACTTTGAATCTGCAGTCATTAAGCGAGAGTGGGAACTGCTGCTAGAGACATTGCCTTGCTGGAACCATCCTGTGTCAGCTGAGTTCCTGCTCCAAACTCTCTTATCCCTGTGGATTGGGAATGCTGGACGTTGGGAGACAACTTCCAGCCATTCCCTCTATGGGATTTGCCTTTGCTCTTCAGCTAAGGTCATGGAAGCATCTTCCAAATCCACTCTGGGCATTGAAGCGCTGGCGCCACTCTTACAATCACAGTGTTTGCTGTCCTCTGGTGGTCAGAGGGTCACTCCGTGCCGTGTTGTGGGGAAAACAATTCCTAAAAGTCCCCAAAAGCATTTGTGTGATCCCAGGCTCGACTGAGGAATGGCACGGACCCAATAAACATTTTAATGTTGCCTTCAAAATTCTGCCCAGCTTGGAGAGGTTGGGTTTCCATGCGCTCTCCGTGGCTGCTCGCTCTGCCCTCGAGATTTCCACCTCCTTCCGAGCCAAACACCAAACCTGAGGGGAATTCTGAGGGAAAGCCAGCAGCTGGATCAGGCCAGGGATCTGAATTTCCACACTTTGGGACAACGCTGGCTTTGGCCATGGAGGTGTGACAAAAACACAACATGACATGGCAGGATGTTGTACTCCCTTGGGAATGCTCCCATCTCCCCACAGGATTTTTGGCTTTAAGCAATAATCTGTAGGTTTTTTAACAAGCTCTGCATCTACATTTATTTGTTTTTTTGGGGTTTTTTTGCCTTTTTTTCCTTTTAAAGAATTCCTTGGTGTCTCTTTTCCAGCCTCCCAAGAAACAGTTAAATGACTGAACCTCAAAGGTTTGAGTACTTCTACAAACAACAGTCACAGGGAGGAAAATTAACGGTTTTCTGTTAATGACTCATATTAGTCCTCTTTGGTGGTCCGAAGCGATGGATTTGATATTTTTTGTATTTTTATTTTTTCCCCCCATTTCTTCCACATGCCTGTCATTGGGCTGCTTTCCTGATTGCTAGTTTTGTTGTTAAAAATGTCACTCTCTTTATTCGCCCTTCTCCCCATAGAATCTTTAAAACTAAACGCAGGAAAAGTGGAATATACCTGTCATTTAGACCAGCTAGAACAAAGGTTGATAGAAAATACGTTCCTAGTTTGAAGAGGCTTCCCTGCTGATTTTGTTTATCAGAAAATGGCAAGTTTTGTTCCTAATGGACTGAAATTTAAATAAAATCTGACTCTGGAAATAAAAGCAGCCATTATGACAAAATAAAATTATATATTTTATAGGAGAAATTGAATTAAAATGCTAGTTTCCTTTGGTTAAATTCTTTTACATAAGGAAATGAATAAACGAGAGAGAGTGAAATAGAATGAGATAGAAAGCTGATTGTTGAAGTAAGCTTTTTAAAAATCAATAATCTCTTGTAATTTATATTTTTGAAAAAACTTTGAACAGACTTCCATACGATATCTTGAATTATAGCTACATTTCGATGTTTCCTTTCATTAGAAGTTGAACTGGGGGTTAAATAGAGTTTCCCCCCTGGGATTTCAGGTTCTTATCAGGCAGTGGCTTCCGACTACAGCCTTCTACAAAAGCAAAGCCTCTCCAGAACCTGAGTTATTTGAACAATTTTATCTATTAACATTAATTAAATAATAATTTTCTTTAAGTCAGGTTATTTTGCATGCCCAGATGGGAACTTGTCTCTGAGGGAAGGTGATGGTTGGGAGCAATCTACCTGCTGGAGACTTGGCTTCCAGGGAGATATTTCATCTGAATTCAAGTGGTTTAAGATTCAGGTCCAAAAAAAGAATGTTTGGAGCTAAAATTGATCTTTCTATGTGCTCTCACAGCAATTTGTCAACCTTACCTTGGCACAGAATGCTTGGGAGAGATCCTTGCCCTCCTCGCAGGTGCAGGGATTGTCCAGATTTTCAGTGGCACTGTTTTCCCTAAAAATAAATGGCTGTTTTCTAGATAGGCAAATAAAGCCATTTGTAAACCCTAAAATATTAATTCATTTTAAAGGGAAGGCTAGGATTGTATGAAGCTATTGTAATAAAATTTAAAATGCATTCAAAGGCAGGTCATGACTCTCAAATTTTCCTCCACGAGGAGAAGGTGCTCATGGATGAGAGGTAAAGAAGTGGTGAAAGGGTAATTTCTGCTTCTCAGAATTCCACCTGGCTCCTAGGTGAGACTGCATGGGAAAAGAAGTCCTGGCTTATTGTAAATCCTAATTCTAATTAAAAAAAAAAAAAAATAAATTAAAGATCCAAAAATACATTGCCGAATTTTCCTCTGTTCCCCCAAATTATGACACTTTCCCAAGTGCAGTGTTTCCTACTGGGATGGAGGATGAGGAAAGTCTAAGCACACCAAAATGTTGGTTCCCACAATTTTTCTTGGAAGGTCGGGAAGAACCACAAGTTTCCATGGAACCTCTTAGAGGCCCATCTCAAAGAGCACCAAAAAGTTGGTTCCTACAATTTTTCTTGGTAGGCCGGGAAGAACCACAGGTTTCCAGGGAACCCTGGTTTCCCTATGTGTGAAATGGCAGCCATGTGGCCTGGGTGTGACTAGAATTGCATCCTTAATCCCCCAGGAATCTCTGCCGCCACCCTGGAGTGTCAGCAGGGTAATAGTCATTGTCTTCTTTAAACAGCAGCTGGGGAGACCTGCTAGCAGATGTTCTAAAAGTGCTTTGAAGATGAAAATATCTAAATATTCTAGTTACTATTATGATTATTATGGCCACAGTGATTGCTGTGGTCACACAGTGCCTTTCTGACAAGTCCCTAATGACAAAATATCCTGTGGGCTCTGAAAGGTTGGAAGCAATTCCTCTGCCCCACAGGAACGTGTGTAAGGATCGCATTTTGGGCAAACCTTGGCGCTGGCATGGCCTCAGACCTGCCTTTCCTGGTGTTTTTCGGGAGGATGGAAATCCCTGGGTGTTTTCTCCCCATGTATTTTCCATCCAGTGTGTCAGGGGGATGTCAGGGCTGTGGGCTGGTGCTGCTCAATGCTTGCTCCAGTGAGGAAATGTGGAGTGAATCAAGAAAATTGCTATAAACACACTGATTCTTGATTTCCTGATTCCTGCAATAGCATCACACAGGATTCTAATCTCTTTTTTTTTCCTTTTTTTTTTTTTTAACCAGTTTACCGAGGTTGTGGTTTAACAACTGGTTTAGCTCTTTCATTTCCAAATGAAGCCCAAGCCAAACCTGAGCTAAATTTAGGTTACCAGGTCCATATGGAAGGGGTTTGATGTTTCCCATGCACTCTTAATGGGCTTCACACAGCACCCACTGAAATGTTTGGATGTGAGAGAGCACTCCACCTTTCCAGCTCCTGCCTCATGTTCAGAATATGGGGCTTTAAGACTAATTTTAGTTAGGCTAAAATTAATAATTTAAGCCTAATTTAGATTGATCTGGAGGATTTTGGTTGTTTCTGGCTAGCAGAGGATGTGGGAAAAGTCTGTTCCCTGAGAAATGAAATTCATTTAATGGAGAATTTGTCTGCAAGGGATGGGTTTGTGACAGGGGCTTTATCTGTGGCTATGTTCGGGGGTTACAGGCTGGGCGCAGTGCTTCAGAGCTCCTGGTAATGGTGACAAGGCAGAGGGGGAGTAACAGCTCTCGAATCTGTTTTTGTGCTCTGTTGGGAGCTGGAAAATGCTCCTTTTCCTAGAGGCAGAGGCTGCTGCCGTGGCTGATCCCTTTCCACCCCAGCAGGGAAAAGTCTGACACAAAGAGCCAAGGGCAGTGGGGCTGTGCAGAGGCTGCCCCCAAACAGGGACAATTTTGCTCTTGATAACAGTGGGAACGAGGCAAAGACCAGTAGAGCTGTGTACACACAGCTGGAGACAGGGGAGGTCAGTCACGGCACCTTGTGCTTGATTTTGTAGGAGATTGATAGATCTACATGCGCCGAACGAGAGATAAAGGGCTTGTCCAGGTGGGCATTTTACCAGATGTGTAGGATCCAGGCTGGGTTAATTTTAAAAGATAATTGCTGGAGGTCAGCTTTTACAAAACCGGTCTTGTTTCCAAGGATATTGCTGAGCATTAAGGACATTACTTGTGCAGAAGTGGGAGTGCTTCTGTTTGGTGAAGGATAGGAAGGTCCTCGTCTGCTGTGCCGGGGCACCAAGAGTTTCACGCTTCCCTCTGAAACTCTAAATCTTTTGCAACCCTTCAACAGCATTCTCTGGCCTCTTGTCCAAGGGTAATCAAGGCTGGAGGAGTTGTTTACGTGCTCCTTTTCAGAGCAGCTCACCCCCCTCGAGGATGACACAGGTCCTGAGCGTGTGTTTGGTGATCAGGAGACACAAAACTCCCTGTAAGGTGTGTGGGCTAAGCCCAAGCACAGACAGAGAGTTTCTGGAAAATAAATTGCTTGTGACAATCCTACTAATTCATCTTCAGGTTTTCTTCTTCCCAAACAAACCTGCACTGGCCGGATCCACTTGCAACACAGTGAATACGCAGGCTGTATTTTAACTCTCTCATTGAGGAGGTTCCAGTTTCTTCTTTCCCATTTGTCTTTTTTTTTTTCCCCCCTTAAATTATGATTATTTTATATTTGATTACATCCTATTATATCTGATACTTACCAGAATTAAGCTCTCCTCACTGTAATGAAACCTCAGCGAGCCTGGAGGGCTTTGGCAAAAGTAACCTCGGGCATGTTTGTCCAGACGGTTTTGCCAAGCCCACACAGCTCTAATTACGTCTTTTCACTGGCCTGGTTTAAACTGTCCCCTCTTTCCAAAGTCTTTTGTGTGTTATTCAGAAATACATTGTTACAATGAGCACAGTATGTTTAGAATAAGTTTAATTGGATTTGGTAGCCAAGCAAGTGTAGGTTTTTATTAGAGGTACTGACGGCTTCCAATGGAGATAATATTTATACAGTGGTCCAGAATTGTTTGCATTTAGGAGAATAAATAAAATGAATAATATCCAAACAAGATAATTAAAATGTCAATTGCAAAGTACCTTTAATTTGCTCTGGCTTTTGATTTGCATATTCCTTCCTTTACTTTGATGACAAAGAAAAATACACTCAATACCAAATTTCCAGCTCTCAAATACAACACATAATATGATATATTAGCAAGTACCTCCTTTTTGCACTGTATTTACAGTAAGATTGCAGAAGAACATCCATATTTACATCTTGGGCCATTTTTTAGTACATAAACATTTTCTGTCTGGCTTGGCCAGATGTTGACTTTCATTTTTGTTAAATCACAATGTTGTGGATAAGTCAAAACCCTCAAACCAAACCTAAATAACAGAGGGAAATCCTCAAAGTTGTATGGAGTGCTGGTTAAAGGCTGTGATGGACAGGTAGTTGTGGAAAATGGCTTTTATTTACCACTGACTTTCTGTAGGTACCCATATTTCATTTTTTAAAAAATCAACATTAAACAAAATAACTTGTACTGTTATTTTTTATATATATAAGATATCTTACTCTAAAAACATGGAGTTAGAGAAACTATAACACTGTTTAAATTTTGTGTTTGGAGCTTCCAGGCAAGAGTAAGATGACAGAAGGGCATAAGATTTATTAAAACCTTTGTGAACCTGTTGCTTTTTACACACCTGGAGTTTTGTCTTTGTTTCCAACACAGTCAGCACTTACAAAAATGCGTAATCTTGCAATACCTGGGGCTATATTTGTGTTTTGAACTAGCGAATTCTTTCTTGTGATTCCTAAAAATGTCCCTTTTTAAACAGGTTGGATGTTTTCTGTCTCTTTATTTTGTTGTTGTTTTGGTAAACGTGAGATTTCAACTCTTACCGTGCCTATACCCTGAATTAGTTGTCGTCAATAATTATTGCTCTCCATTTTGATCTTCTGTGTGGGTACTTGGCAAAATCTGTTGGGACTGCTCAAGATGAAAGGGTTGCTATGCAAATAGGAAATCTTACTCCCTGGTATTTGTCACCAGTTGCAAAGCACAGATTTGAAATGAGCAGTTGTGTGGCATCCTAAGTAAATAGGGATGCTGGGCTAAAACAGCCTGTGGGTCTCCGAGACAAGTGGGAAAAGCAAGTTAAGCTTTTTATTTTTATAATAGTTATTGCTACTCTCGTTTCTCGTTTTTTTGTTTGTTTTTTTTTTTTTTTTTTCTGGCGAGCTTTGTTAAGCAGATCTTTATTCCCAGAGACTGAAATGTACTCCTCTTTCTTTTTCCTTGAAAATTAAAAGCTTCTACCTTAAAGAAGTGAATGATACATTATCTGCTGTCTCTAAATTGAACCCATTTGGAGCTATTTGCATCCTGTAGAAACCCACAGCTGAGTGCTGTGCTCAGAGGTGTAATGACTGGTTGTCACAACACGCTGGAGGTGGCCCCATAACAAAATGATCCCCTGTCAATCCCCTTGCAGGAAATGCTCTGGCAACCTGTAATTCAGCCTCAGTATTAACATCCTGCCTGGGTTTTGTTAAATAGCACTTTCTAGGAAGTAGATCTGCTGAACTTGTGCTTAATAATGTTTTAAGGGGAATATTTGATGGAAGTTTTAGAAAGCATTGCATGGGGTTAACAGTCATTTGTCATTTGTTTCTAATTAAAGGACTTAATCTCTTATCACTAGAACAGCCTATTTTTTTAATACTAAAGGCACAGATGTGAATAGAAACATATTAATGAGATGTCATACTACACAGTCATTTAGTGTTTTGTTTAACTTAAACATAGCAGAAAATGGGCATCTAAGTAGACACATGTAATGACATTGAGATAGAATTCTAATTCCCTGCATTTGCATAACCTTTAGCAGCTTCCACCTTGCTGTGGTTATACCCCGAACTGCGGTTTGTTGTAGCAGTTTAAAGGTCTGAAGTCACACCATGACATTGTTTTCCTGTCCGAGGGGCTGCTGTCGGCCTTCAACCCAACATGGGCCTGCTGGACTCTGGTGGTTCCTCTTAAGACAAAAAAAAGTGTGTGCAGTTTGTCAGTCACGGCAGCTGACCCTGCAAAGTGATGAGGAGCAAGGACTGACCTCATCCAGAGGGATCAGTCATTCCAGACACATGGCAGCCACTCCAAATATCTGAAAACTGGGAAAAAGTGGCATGAAACAGTCAGAGAATCATAAAATCATTGAGGCTGGAAAAGCCCTCCAAGGTCATTGAGGCCAATCTGTGACTGAACCTCATCTTGTCACATCCAGTTGTTTCTTGGACACTTCCAGTTTTCCTGAGTAAATCTTTTCACATGGGTGGGAAAGGTCCCTGTGCAGTAATTTAGTTATTTAAACCATGAATGGACTTAAATCCGCATTTAAAAATATTTGGACCACTGTGCCTGTTTCCCTTAGTGCTTCCCTTTGTATTTTCATAGCGGGAGGCAACTTACAATAGGTTACATCCCTTCCTTTATGATTATTTCTGTTGGCTGGGGTGGTTATGAAAATTAAGGCTGTTCGTTCAGAATTCCGAATTTTACCCTTTCCTCCCTTGCATTAAAAGTTTTCATTTAAAATGAAACCAGTGACTGCAAAAAACCAATCCAAAGCCTGGACTAAATAGTAAGAATTAAGAACAACTGCAGAGGAAAATTAGATTGTTTCAACACTCAGAGTTTTTTTCAGGTGGCTCTAACCTTTGGCTGTTGCTCACCGTCAAGAACAGCTGATTACCAGAGGACTCCATAAATGTTTCCTGGCACTGTGAAACATCCACTGAGAGAGAAGGACAGAAATTTGTCGGTTTTATTTAGACAAACATTCTCCCTTTGTGAAGATGTTCTCTGTTGCTTAATGCAAAAATTGTGATGCAAGTGAGAATATTTCAGTTTTTTGCACTGGCTGTCAAATACAACAGAACTGGATGGCCTTAAAAGTTAATAAAAAAATAACTGAAAATTTGAGTGCTTATGTGCACTGGCTAAGAAGAAAAATTGGATTCAGTTTTGGAGATAAGACCTTTGGTGTTCAGTCTTTGGTTTTCCTATTTTAGTCATCGATAGGTTTTGATGTTGAGTGAAACTCAAAGGGCTGCACCCCAAAATGCAACCAAAATCTGGGGGTCAGTTTGGCTTTTCCATTTCCCCTGTGCATATTGAGTGCTCAGGAGTGTTGTGATGGCAGAACACTTTTCAATCAGGGATATTCACATATCTAGCAAGGAAAATGTTGTGCACTTTTAGGATCAAAATGATAGGTGTTCTGCGTTGCAAGGATTTCACATCTAGAGAACAAAAGCTAATTTGTGCCATCTAGAAAGCAAATGATTGAACCTATTTCTCCTTTTCCTGTAAAACAGCAGAATAAAGCCCAGGCAGGACAAATCTGTACAGAGCTGCCCCAACCTCTCCATCCAGCCCGAGGTCTGATGGAGTCCTGGTCCTTTCAATTGTGCAGAGAAAGTTTCAGCCCAGAGTTTACTCAGCATTTCAGTTCCCCTTTCTGCCCTCTGTGAAAGTTTGAAAAGGGCTCATAAATGGCAAGGAGGCAGTTTGTATACAGGAAATGTAGCCTGGCAATAAAAGCCTGTTTTGAAGTACACTACATGGTTTCTGAATAAATATTTCTTTAATGCATGTAATTACCGGATCAGCAGAATAAATGTGGTCATGTCCTTGTAATTAATACATTGTCAAAAGTTCATTTAAGTATAATAATTTCACAGCAAAACTGCTGCCTATGTAGTTTGTGCGATAATTTGTTAAATTAAGTGCAATAAATATAAAATTATTGGTAGATATATATTTTTTAAGTTCTTATTCATTACAACATGCTATCTAATACACTTAAAAGGATTTTTTTTCATTAAAAGAAAAGGCACTAAAAATCAGAGTATTGTAATGATGTTTTTCTTGTTTTTGCTAAAGGAATTTTTAAGCAGCCCCACTTAGTACCACAGCTGCAATTGGCAAATATTTAGTTAAGAATTGTGTAATCAAGTTGGCAAAGGCTTGAAGATCCAGTGAGGAATGCACAGAGAAAGATGCCTGTTTATGCACTGTAGAAAAGCAAAATGTTTATGGCCTGGATTTGGTGTCAGACTCTTTCAATTGTACCCAGAGCTGATTACAGGGCTGGGTTAAATGTTACAGCTGTGCTGAGGTTTTAGCAGTGGGGAGAGAGCTGTTTCTTGGCTTTTGGAGCTTATTTGGAATAATTCTGAAAATAAGGATTCTGATTCTCCGCTGCCAATCCCAGAGTGGGGACTTTTGTTTTGTGACTTGTTTTGTGATGTCCAGGGAATCAGAGGTTGTGAAGAAGTGATGTGACTGTGGATACTGGTGGAGACCATGGCCAGGCTACCTAGAAATATCAATTTGTTCTTAATCAGAGTCTGTGTTAATCAGTGAGGTTAAACATTGGAGACATCCCTGGAGTGTCCAAGGAATACCTGGAGGTGGCACTCAGTGGCTGGGCTGGGGACAAGGTGGGCAGAGGACACAGCTTGGACTTGGTGGTCTTGAAGGGCTTTTCCAACCGAAATAATTCTGTGATGATGTCCTCAAAGCCTGGCCAGAGATTAGTTTCTCAGTTGACCACACATATGACAAATTCATGTTAAAAGAGAAAACTGGGATTCAACCCTGTGGTTTCTAAACTTGTGCTTAATTGGTGCTCACAAGACTGCACTTTTCCCATATGGTGTAACCCACAGAACGACTACTGAAGTTTATAATGTTCCTAGTCAAATAGTTAAATTTACCCAGGCAGCAGAAACTTCTTATTCAATTTGTGAAGACAGAAAAGCTGAAGTTTTAATTTCTCACTGAAATTTCCTAGAATTTGTTAACCTATCAGAGCTTAACATGCGGGGCATTATTTAATGAATATGGACTGGAAATAAATTGATGTGTTTTCAACTGCAGCTGGAACAAAACCAAACCAGCCAACCCACCCAAACCTGGCTGGATGAGCAGGCTCAGAGAGGGCAGCAGTTAATGGCTGGGCTGAGTTCTGACCCCAGGAATGTCTGTGAGAGCTGATAGAACCTGCAGGGCCCTTTTTCTGTGATAACATCTTTATCAGTGACCTGAGGAGGCCACGGTGGGTACTCTCAACATGTTTTCAGACCTTTCTGCATCCCCATTTTTTATAATGAGGGTGGGCAGGCCTGGCACAGGTGCCCAGAGAAGCTGTGGCTGCCCCTGAATCCCTGGAAGTGTCCAAGGACAGGGCTTGGAGCAGCCAGGGACAGTGGGAGCTGTCCCTGCCCATGGGACGAGATGAATTTTAATGTTCCTTCCAACCTAAACCATTGAATTCCTCTCCTAATGACTCTGGGCCCTCAGAGCAGGGATGTGGCCAGGAGGATGAGGGCTGTGACCATCTCCCTTTGCTCAGCGCTTGGTGTGGGGCAGGAGGGTGAGGGACAGCCAGCACAACTTGGAAAGTGTTCCACACTGCCCTCAAGGAAGAGCTTTTCCCCCATGAGGGTAATCAAGAGGGCAAGGGTTTTTCCAGAGGTGCCATTTCCATCCCTGGAGGTTTGCAGGGAATGAATGGATCAAGCGCTCAGCAGCCAGGCTGGACCCCAGAGCTGACCCTGCTCAGGCAGGGCATCATGGCAGGGTCCTCCGAAATTTTTCTGTGATCCCATGGATGTGAGGAAATTCTCAAAAAAATCCCAATCCCTACAACTGAGCCTCACTTTGTCAGCTCTGACTTACACCCCAGGAGTAAATTACAATATGTAATGAGAATTCCAAGCGATCCCTGACGTCTGTCAGCTCCAGCACGGAACCCACGGAACGCTGCGTCTCAGCGCAAACAGCTCCATTTGCTCCAGTGAGATATAAATGTTCCTTGACCTCAAACACAGGTCACGGAGCACGTACGACATCTTGTAATTAAGCTAAAAGATTCATTGACAAACACCGTTCAAGTGGTGCGATGTAGATGGTTACAAGAAACCATAAAAAATGTTGTGATCCTGTAGGGAAATTGGCTCCAGTGGGTCTATTTTATATCCTGGCAGTGAGACATTGCGTGCAGCAAGAGTAAAGCAGTGCTGCTCATAAACAGTGGAACATTAATTATATACATTTAATTTTATGTAACTTGTGGAAAACATGAGAAAATTCATGTATTGTAAAGGTCTTCTTACTTTTTTTTTTCCTGAAGGGATTTTCCATTATTATTTTATGATGATAAAAGGAGGTGTTCTGATGTGTTCTCAAAATAATTTTTATATTTATTTTTTAGTATTTCTGTAATATTGAGTCAATAAAGATGATATCAGGAAATCTATGAATAATGAATTTTATTTACATTTTTATTATAGCACTAACTTCACATCAGTTCCCTTCAAGTGTACAGTTGAAAAAAAAAGTGCAAACCATCTCTTTTTAGCAAAACTACCCGAAACATCTCAATCACTTCTGTAATGAATTTTTTATTGCAGTGTTTGAAAATATTTGCATCGAGACAAAACATTCATCAAATGAGGTCTTATTCTGGGAGAATAGGGAAAAGAGAGTAATGTAAGGGGGATATTGGATGGGGAGAACTGGTCCTTGACTCCATAACTTTTTTTTGGAAAATGCTGGTATCTATCTATACAGTAAGATGAGTATCCCTCAGCAAAATGAGAAGTTCCAGAATTTCTTCTGCAGTAGATTAATCTCTGTGTCTTTAAAATTGTGGTTCAAATTTGTCATGAGTGTCTTAAATGGGATTGATGGAGGTTTGAGGGCTCACAGAATGGATTGGGTTGGAAGGGACCCTAAAGCCCCTCCAGTGCCACCCCTGCCATGGGCAGGGACAGCTCCCACTGTCCCAGGCTGCTCCCAGCCCTGTCCAGCCTGGCCTGGGACGCTGCAGGAATCCAGGGGCAGCCACAGCTGCTCTGTTCCTAACAATCTAAAAGTCATTCAATTAAAAGCCATTAAAGGTTCTCAAAGCGTAGTCTGAAGTCACCCTCACTGAGATGCTTTAAGAGCTGGTTCCTGTCAGAATGAGCCAACTCTGTCTTCACAAGTGCTTTCGACAAAATTCCTGATGAAGTGAGTGTTTTGTTGCCTGAGAGAAATTTTGAGGGTGGGTGGACAGCAGTCAGTTGGCAGAAAAGTTTTGGGACTCGATGTTCCAGAGCCATTAATGCAGTGATTGTGCACTGGAACCTAGGAGGAAAATGGCATTTCTGGCAGGGAGGACGGGAAGGGCTTGGCCACCTCCAAACCGGTGTCACTTCATTTGGAAGCGTTGGTGGCACAACGGATGGCGTTTGTTTAAGGCAGCCATCTGGTCAGCTCGGGAATATAATGCACCATATTGCATCCCCAATAACATTTAAACTGTTTGCAATCTCAATAAACTTTTAACTTTTGAAACACATGCACAGGGGTCAGCTCCTTGCTGCTGTTGGAGGGAAAATCAGATTCATGTAGTGGCTGAATAATTCCATTTCCAAAAGCTGCAAAGTTGACAGCCAAAAATAAAAAAGCAAGCCAAGAGCGGCAAAAACTCATGAAAACCTCTGGTAGCTGTTTTCCAATTTTATTTTATTCATCCTACCACTACAGCTTGGGGCTGGACTGATGGATTGGGCTGCAAGGTGTGGAACTCACTAGGTCTTTCCTCAGGTGGAGATGGCAGGAGGTTTTTTGGAAACTTCCTTCTCATAACTTTTTTCTTTCTTCCTTCTTTCCTTTTTTTTTTTTTTNTTTCCCCTGTGTGTTCTTTGCTCAGTGGATTTTAGAGGGTGGGGAGGTCCTGCCACAGGCTGCTCAGAGAAGCTGTGGCTGCCCCTGGATCCCTGGCAGTGTCCCAGGCCAGGCTGGACAGGGCTTGGAGCAGCCTGGGACGGTGGGAGGTGTCCCTGCCATGGCAGGGGTGGGATGAGAAGAGCTTTAAGGTTCCTTTCCAGCACAAACCATTCTGGGATTCTATGGGTGAAGAGATGAAGCATTCCTTGTTCCGCCTCCATTTTTGGGAAAGGAACAGAAATGATGGAAGAGCAAATTATTTCACCCGTTGAGTCCTCAGCTCTTCCTCTTCTCTCCCATTCCATCCCAACACTGATGCCCATCACTGATTGCATGTTTTATCTGAGCTCGTTTCGTATCCCTTGGGGTCACGGGGCAGCTCTGCTCTGGCCGTGGCTACCCAGGACAAGGACACTGTGGCTTTATCATGGACCTGAAAGAAATTAGTGTTCTTCCAGACATCCTTATAAATCACTGAAATCTTGGACCAAGCTAATTTTTTCCCAAATCCAAGCCTGAATTCTCTCTCTCCTATAGCACTGAATGGACATTTTTATAACTACGTAGTTGTGTAGTAGGAGGACAACATTTCACACACTGCGTCACTACTCAAGGTAGCAACGAAGAGTTGCCTTCTTCTTATCCATATCATGCTTTTGCCTGGATATTCCAGTGTCGCTTTTAGGACAGAATCCCATTAATATAATATGCCAGCTACTTCTGTCAGGGCATTGATATATGCCATTAGCACAATGGAAATAAATTCAAATTCATACGTCGCGTGTCACACACTGAGTTTTATCTTGACCTCCTAAGGTGAGAGACAGATGTTTTCCATTGGCAATGCTTTGGTTATTTGTTTATACTTGTCAAATGCACATCTGAAACCCACCTATATAAAACTGGAATATGGGCTGCATTTTAAGTGAAACCAGGGAAAAATATGCAGACTTTGAGAGATGAAGGGGAAAAAAACCTGCAGCAAGCACCAGGATATGGGAGTGAATAAGCATAATAGATCAGAATAAGGCCCTAAATCAATTTTATTTTCACAGTTCTAGCATCATAAAAAGTGGGTGGCAGTAAACCAATTATTATGCAACTTAATGAACTAATTAGGAAAATCAGAGCAATAATGGTACTGGTACTGACTGATCTGAATATAAAAAGTAGAATTAAGTTCTCAGTATTGAATTTTTCAATACAAAGGATTGTATTATAACTTTTAAAGCATTTTGAGTTTGGGAAGAGGGAGACTGCATCTGTATTTGCTGTGGGTACCCAAATGATCACAGCTCTGAACTCTCTGGGTATGTTCATTCCTGCACAGCTTTAAAAACAAAAACAAGTGAGGAACAGGTCATTAAAAGCTCTGCTTGCATTTATGTGCCCCTAAATGCTGTTGAAATAGTGGTGTGCGTTGTCAGGAGGCTCTTAAATACCTCGAGCATGGGGCTGGGTGGCTCAAACCCTGTGCTCGGGGGCTGCTGCATAAACCCAGCCCTGGTTTAGGTTTCAGGAGTGGGATTTGCACCAGGCTGAGCGCACAGGAACAGAAGCAAATAGTCACAAAAGCACAGCTTCTCTCCCTCAATATTGGTGTTGTTAGCACATGCTATGCTTTAAACTGTTTAAAGCCTGAGACAATGCTGTTCATGTCGGCAGAAGTTATAAATACGTTGGTAGCAGGGCAGTATTTCTCATTGTACCTCTGAGGTTATGTGTGAGTGCTTCAAGACATTCAATAGGTGGTTGATTTTCTTTCTTTACTCCATTTCTGACTGTGCACATTTGATAATATGATGTGTGATTACGGGCCTAAACCTTTTCTCTTTAACATCAGTGACAAGGTTCCTTTTGCCTTCAGTGCCCAAATTGAAATGAACCCTGGTAAATTCCTCCATCATTTCCTTGCTATTGTGAAATGCACTGCAGTGTTTTCATTGATCCATAATATTTTTTTATCATACAATTATAGCATAGGGGTTCTTTGCTGGTTGTCTTATAATTCCATGTCTGCTCTTATAATTCCATGTTTGGCAAATTTAGCCGCTGTTCCTTTTATAGATGGCATGTGTTGATTTTTTTTTTTAACAGTTTTCATGGTATTAGAAAATGGTATTTTTTCCAGGAAGGAACTGTCTGGGCCATGAGCATTTCATCCTAAAGGAAAGGTGAAAGTGCTCTCCAAAATATTTTCATGGGTAAAGACAAGCAAGAAGAGAAATGATTTCTGCTTTCCGTGATCAAAACAATCAATGTGAAGAGTTTTGTTTATTTTCCTGGTCAAGAAGCCACTGTCAGAGTACATTTAAAACAAATGGGGAGATGGGAGGAGCAAATGGCCTTAAAGCAAGTGTATCACATCCAATACTTTTTAAAAAAGAGAAGGAACTCAGGCCAGCACGTTAAAAATGAGCATTTCCAATACAATTTGTCACCCATGCATAAATCTTGCTGACATTTTCAGTCACTTTAATAGCCTTCCCATTTTATAAATCAGTATGAACTTGCACAGTTGCAAAAAGTGTGTATTTTGAACATCTCATTTGCATACTTTACCAAAAGCCAATGAGGCAGTGGAAGCAACACTGGTGATCATAATAAGTGTTTGGGAAAAGGCAGAAAGATCACTAATGGTTTGCCTTTAGGGATTTCTGTACTCCATAGGGGACGAAAATGAGAAATATTTTTCAAACAGCAGGGGTAAAGGTTTTAAAACTAGAAACACATGGAGTGATAAAAATGTTAGTGCCACAGGGCACATAGCAGGAAAAATTTACAATGTAAAAACTGTAATTTCAGCATTAGGAAGTAATAATCGTGTTTCATCATTGTTATTAAAGCATGACCCTTAAAGTCACATAAATTAGATATAACTTTCTGGAGAAGTGTATTAATCTTCAATGGAAAATATTAGGAAAGTTTATTATCATATGAAGATCAGAAGAAACTGGGTTTTATTAAAAAAAATGAAGTTAAACTTGGTAGGGTTTTAAATTTATTTATTTATTTTTTAATAAATCTCCAGCATTTTGTGCCAGCAGCTCGGCTTGTGTTTACTCAATGCAAAGTGCAGTGACCAGCTTTGCTCTGAAAACCAACAGTGGTTGCGTGAGAGGAAACACAACCAACAATTAAATAATGAACTGAGGAAATCCAGGGAGTTCTGTGCATGGGCATAAATGGTTTCTATTTGGGTCGACAGAGCCATCTTGGTGTTGTTGCCAAATACATCCAAACGATTGATGAAACACTGCAGCTGTTGGAAAAAAATAAAAGGAAAATTGTAGCCCGAGGTACCCCAAGAATATCCACTGGGAGACTTGAAATGGGACCAGTTATCCAAGATGTGTAATCACTGACTGAGGGAGTTCCCACCCTGCCTAGAAAATGGAATTTTAGGAGGGCCTCAGTATTTCTCTTATTGGTGCTCTTCAACAAGGTCACCTCACCTGCAAGAACTTTGGGGTGAACTTGTATTTCCAGAAATCAAATACTCTGTTAGCCCAAGAACTTTGGGGTGAACTTTTATTTCCAGAAATCGAATACTCTGTTAGCTCTGGGTGGGTGTGAACCCCTTCATTCTCCTCCCCTGGGCTCTGGAAAATGGTACAATATGATGGGAGCGGAGCTGCTGGAATTGGTGGATCACTGGAGTGGATTCCTCCAGGATGAATAGGATTTCTGTTGCCTTCCTGGCTCCAAAGCCCCAAAGTGTTTCCTGAAGTTGAGTGCTCCAGGTAGGGATTCAGCACTTCCTGCTGAGGCTCACAGGAGCTGTCCAATATTTTTATAATTTTATCTTGAAATCTCTTGGTTTCAATTAAAAAAACTAACTGCTAGCATTGACAGACTGGGTATGCTTTTAGTGAAAATTTAATTTCAGTAAGGAATGGAATAGATCTGAGTTGATAAAGCCGTTTTGGTGTCCTGTGAGGCAAACAGACGAACATGGGCCTGTTGGGTTGGGGACACTGTGTCCTGTGTCAGAGCACTCAGGATGTGCCTCCAGAGCAGCGTTCAGCCAATTCACTGCTCAGTCAGAGAGAAATCCCTAACCACAGAATAGTAGAGAAAAGGTCCTTTGCACCCTCACATTCGGTGCCCTCATCATTAGGACCCAAATCTTGATTTCCTCTTGCTCTGAGTGTTTCCTTTTTTTTTTTTTTCACATTGCTCACCTGCAAGAGGGAGAAGTCCACATTCATTTGGAAGAGCAGACAACCTCTTCTCAACACAATCTGCAGCTTGATTTGTGGGCAGTCGCTCTCCAGAGAAGAATAAAATCTTTCCCGAGTGCTCCAAACCCAGGAATGTTATGCATAAGGAGGGTATCATTATTATCTCTCCTTCCAGCTGTGTTCTGATGTGAAAATGGCTCTAACTGTTGTTTTTTCTGTCCCTTCCTGCCAGTCCCTCAGGCAGTTTATGATGCTCATGCATAGACAAAGATTAGGCATCGTGCTTCTCTCTGCAATTGGAACTAACAAGACAAACTTGCCCAAATGGGAATAATTTTTTTTTTCCAGGATGCTTTTCCTGTTTGCATGGGGAAAGATTGGAAGATTTCCATCAGTAACAGAATTGTGACTTTCCAAAGAAGAAAATGTCAATTTTTTCATTTTGGTAAAAATTACCTGTTCTCTAATACCAAAAGTTTATTTTATGAGTCAATATATTGTAAACACCTGCTGCTGCAATGGCACTGATGGAAAGAGCCTTCATCCTTTTCTCAGTGAAAAGGGAAAGATTCCAGATTTTTGTCTGGAATTCTCCCTCTGCAGTTGCAACGTCATTGTTTGTAGTCTGCTTCTGTAACAGTGATATGCAGAACAGAATTCAAATAATAATAAAAAATCCTTGCATGTAATAGATTTATGTATATTTTTAGAATTCCAGAGTAAACGGGTTGCACAGAGTTCAGAGATGAACTGCAGTGATTTTAAGCATTTTTGATGACACATTTTAGCAGTGTCTTCCATGGATGGGATTAAAATGTGGCTCAGCTTTGGAGATCAGGAGTGTTTTTACATTTCCTGAATATAAACTGCATCACTCACACTGCACAGGAGTTGTACAATTGACACATGAAGTGTTTCTAATAGAAAGTTCACTGTAGTTCTGTACCTTTTGCAGGCTGGCATGAAGAAATTTCAATCTTTTCCTCTGGGAATGGAGTAGCCTTTTAAAAAACTCTGATTGCATTAACTCAGATGTTAATTAGTAAGAATTAGTACATTTCCTTGTAGCTATTTAGTTCATTTACAGTTTATACAACCTGTAGTCTGGATTTTGTGATCTAACAGTTGTGTTTTTCAGGAACTGAAACATCGAAGTTCAAATATACTATTTACAACATGAACCATTTAAATGAATAATTTGGGGTGGCACCATTTGGGAATTGATAGAAAAACTGGGGCAATTATTGTATAGCTATAGGACCAGCTGCAGCAAATATATGTTGGAGTGCAATAAAAGGACTGGAAGAAAATTAGGGGAGATTATCAAAGATCAGGCTTAAAACTTCTTTTCTGCAATATTTTCGTGAATGATCTTTCATATAACAGAAAACATTGACTTTTTCTTTTTTTACACACAAAGTTTGAAAACATAACTAGTTCAAATTTGAGATACACAGGAAGAAGTAGCCCATGCTGAACCATTTCACAGGAGATTAAATTTACCACTGCTGAAATTTAGCTGCTAGTGGAAGAAATTTCCTCTGAACTGGAAGTCCTCAACACAGCACAACAGAGGGGGGAAAAGGATTTGATTGCACCAGGGTGTTAACAAATGATTGAGATCTACCCATACAAAACTATTATGAAAAAGATTAGACATGAGCAGAGATATTTCCAGAAGGAAAGATAATAATATAATTCTACAAGGCTTTTGTAATTTATTTTTCTCTCTCTAACAGTGTTGTTTAATTTTCTTGTAATTTCTTTCTCCTTTCCCCTAGTTCTGTGGGATCAGTTTCCCTTATTGCATCCATTCCTTGGCATGAATTTACTGTAAGTACACTCAGAGTGATTATAGCTTATGACATATGCGACTTTACAGGTCCTAAAAATAAAATTAGGGATCTGAAATAACCCCTGCAATCCAAGAGTAGTTATGCAAAGACAGAGCTTTTACTCTAAGTGGAAACATGACAGTTTCTGTATTTCTGTGGAATGTCAGGCAAATATCTCAATGTCAGAGACATGTCCTGATTTTCCCTGGGGGGGGAAAAAAAAAAAATAAAAAAATCTGCTTTTCTTTTGCCTTTGGCCCCTGGTGCTGAAATGAGGGTTTGGAGCTCTTACACGATGTGAGCTCCTGATGGCAGCTGGGTGCATCTTGCTGTGAAGGATCTCTGAAAGGGAATTTTTCCTGATGAGGCAGGAGATTTACACCGAGGAGATCCTGACCAGCATCTCCTGGACTGTGAGGAGCAGGAGAAGTGTCTGTCGTTGACTTGTACCGAGAAAATTCGGGTGTGATGAAAGATCCTGAGCTGCAGGTCAGACCCTGATCCCCAGGGATCCTTTGTCAGAGGGCATTCACAGACATGGGCAGAAAGAAATGATCAAATTTAATTTGTTTTAAATACTTCTGACCCCTTCTAAAAACCACCAAAGCAAACCAACCACCTCCCCAACCCCTTCAAATAGGCTGAAATGTGTTCTCAAGTGAAATCCACTAATTTAGATTTGTTTTCTCACTTTTTTTTTCTAAAGTCTATTAATTCCTCAGTATACTCTCTTAAAATAAGTCACAATAATCTTGTTTTTCCAAGGTCAGGCAATCAGTCAGTAGTGGGCAGTCAACATCCATGGAAAACCCTACAATAATAACATTCATCCTATAAATAACAAACTGCTTCGTATGCCTGATAGAAGGAAATAAATTTTGAGAGTGATTTCAGTATCAAGTGATTGAGCTGTTTATTGAATAAACCAGAAGTGAAACACATTATTAAAAGTTATGAAAAAATAACCCTGGAATGCCAGTCAAAACACGGTATTTTGCCATGCTACTTAAATTCAGCAGCCTTTTCTGCATGAAATATGTTTTCCCTGTGAGTTTTTAAGTAAATATTTTCCTGGGAAATTATGAAGTGTATATTGCTTAGGAAAATTTAGTCTTGAATAAAATACGTTTGGCTACACAATTTTTTTTGTGTTAGAAAGGGTGTGGTAAGAGTCCCTACTGACCCTAAAATATACAAATGGTTTGGGTTTTGCCTAATTTCCAGTTTTCGCAGTTTTGATACTGAAGCAGAGAAATATTTTTTTCAATTGTGCTTTGCTCTGATATAAAATTTGCGTCGTTCAAATTGAAAAGTCTGTGCTTCACATAAGCCACGAGAAACATCCACATCAGAAGAGCTACTCCAGGGCACAGTAAGCACGAAGCAGACTGGGGAGGGCACTCTGTAGCTGGAGGCAGAGAAATGTGGTTGCAATCATCCCCAGATTTGTGGGTGTGCAAAACACCCGCAGCTGGGAAGAAAATATAAGGGTCAAATTCAGAAATAAATTCAGAAAAGAAATTCTGAAATTTTCATAGGTTGAATTCTGTTCTACTCTGTGCTGGTTTGAGCCAGTGTCACCAGATTCAGACATTGTCCAGGAGGAAAACAATTTCTAGCAAATGTTTGCTCTATTTTGAGCCAGCTAAACATGCCATGAACCAGTTATTGATCTTTTTTTTTTCTATAGATTTTAGGTAAATTACTCATTTTCCATCAAAATTATGATCAGCTGATGGTTGAAATCACTCATTCAGATTAATGTTCTGCGTTGAACCCCATATTTTTGGCAAAATATTACTGGAGATATAAGAATGTCGCGTTCCAGGTGTATCAACCACCCCTTGTGCTGGTGGTGTGAAGATCAACAGAGATTTGAAGAGTAAAATATGTCCATATGCAGAGAATATGACACCTGTAACAGCATAATCAACTTTTGCAAAACTCTAGGCTGATTTTCTGTAGCGTCAAGATGTAGGTCTCATCATTTCTGCATAACCTCTTAGAAAAATGGTGTTAAATTTGATTTTAAGACCTGAAGTGAAGGTGATGCATATGAATTGTTCCTGGGATTAGTTATTAGTGTTGTGTTTCTGCTCCGGATTTCAGTGCTTTTCTATTTACCAATATTTAAAAAACTCCGTATTTACCAATGTTTGGAGCAATTTATGCCATTTCTCTAATAGTGACTGAATTTCCAATTTTCCTTCTGGTTGCGGCACAGTTTAACCTTCACAGGAGATAGCTAAGAAGGATTTAGTTTGCTAAGTCACTTCCTGCAAGAACAAACCTTCAAAAAATTTCAGAAACACCTTTTTTAAACCTTTCCCAGGTTCGTGACCTCAAAGCAGTAAACAGAGGGACAGAAGAGGACACATTTTCCTGCCTGATTCTTCTGAAGATGGAAGAACGATGGATGTGAACTCCCTGTTGGGCAAGGTAAGACCTGGGCCAGACAAAAAGGCAAGAGAAGGTTTTGGCAGCATAAAAGTGTTTAATTTGAGGTTTAATATAATCTCAGTGCCTGGACACTTTCTTTTTGTGGGCTGGAAGTTACAGCGTTCAGCCTGCAGCTCTCTGTGTGTCTGAGCCTGTGCTCGAAGCACTAAAACCCAGGATGGCCTCGGGGTGGAGATCCCATTGGATACTCTAGGGTGCATTTTGGAGCACAGGCAGAGTGGGAAAGGTGGGAATTCTGGAGTTATTATTAATCAGGAGTAGTGCAAAACTGTTGCCTTTTGGAATTCTGGAGTTATTATTAATCAGGAGTAGTGCGAAACTGTTGCCTTTTGGCTGTTTTTAGGATTGTGAGGCGGACACAGTTAAAGGGGTAAAAAAAAGGGTTTTATCTTGGGATTTAATAGGATCCTACGTGCACAGCTCTTCAAAGGTGGAACATACACATATAATGTATATACAATTTTTATAGACTTTGCAGATTAGCGTATCTGTCTAGAATCCCCAATAAGAAACTTAATGAATGAACTAATGTGCCCCTATTCTAAAGAATTCCCCCCAAAATCAGGCTAGAGTCCAACTTACAAAATGTGTTCCAGAAAGGAACGGGGTCGAAACTCAGGTTGAAAGCTTGAGTTTTTGATAGCATAGGGCTAATTTTTGGTAGCATATAGCTCTGTGGGTGTTTGGTCTTCTGAACTCCAAACCTAAGCTAGAATATCAGGCTACAAAAATTCCAGTCATGTAGGCTAATATATATTATAATATATAATTATATATATATATAAAATACATAATATATTTAATAATATGTATTATATATTATATATANATATATATTATATATAATATATATTATATTATATATAAAATATATATTATATATCCACTATATATAATATATATTTTATATAGAAAATAGTCTGTATTTTCTATTAAAAATAAAGAAAAAGAAAAGGAAAACAATCATCAGGCATCAATACCAACGAGGCAAACACTTTGGGAATGAGCAAAGAGCAGCGGCAGCAAAGCCGACGGCCGATGGGGCGATGTCCCTGTGGGGTTGGAATTGGGGCGCACAGGCATGGGCACCCCGAGAGCAGCAGGCAGCCGAGAAGGAGTGCCCTGCTGGCAGAGGGACAGCAGCTGTGGCTGCTGGCACACGGAGCCGCAGACCCTCGCCGATGAGGCTGGCACCAGACTGCAGCGACGAGGCCGCGACGATGCTAACGAGGCTGAATGGATCTGCATTTATTACAGAGCGGCACCACAATGCTTGCACAATCACAGCGCTGCAAAGTAGGTCCAGGGGAACACCTTGACTTCCCCAGGAAATGAGGAGGCAGCTGCGAAGGGTTTTTTGGCAGAAAAGTGGTTCTGCTTTTGAGGATTGTCAGCCCAGCATTGTTCGCTCTCCTCGTGGTTTGGGCTCACTCGGCGTCACCCCACAAGATTTAGGGGTCTGTGTATGGACTTGGAAGAAAACTTCTGCCTAAAAAATTATGCTACAACACCAACATTATTACCTAAAATCTGCTTTGAAGGAATAGAGAAAAATGTGGAGCATTTATTTTGTAAATGGGAGATTATCTCTCCCTCCCTGATATAAAATAAGATTGCTGGTCAAGAAGAGTCTTTTAGATTTCAAATATGTTCAAATATGTAAATATGAATACTCTCTGGAGACATTTGGCCAGTACTTTGAGTGACAATGTTGGAGTTGCAGAAAGCTTAAATGAAAAAGAAGATGGGGGAAAATGAAAAAGAAAGAAAAAGGGGAAAAATTTAAAAGAAAACAGAAGCATAAAGAGACAAGGAAATGTATCAGCCCTTTTTTACAATAAAGAACAAATCATAATCAGGACTTGCTGATAAGCAGTAAACTTCTGTATTCTGCATTTCCTTAGGCAACCACACTTGTCCTCCACAAGGATTGTTTCAGCAAATCCTGCTGTTCGGAGGGGGAGCAGGACATTTTAGCAACCCCAGAACTGCAAGCTCAGTCTGCACTTGGCGAAGTGCATAATGTAAAGTGATGCCTTTAGAGAAAGTGTTCTGTAATGCAAGAAGACAAATCACTGATTTAGAATTGATATGTTCCTTGTACTCGATATGCTCATTTATATGCAGGGAATTTATTTGATCCCAGATTCAGGAATTTAACCAAACGGGGAGATGATTATATGGTCATCAAGTGAAGAAATGAGGAAAAAACCCCATCAAGATCCCTGTTGCAGAAAACAAGTCTATAAATTAGGGGACAAGTGACGAATCCTGAAGAGGAAAGGAATATCCTAAATAAAGTCCCACTCCAGGCATGCAAGTCGTGTAACAGTAAGGCTGTGCTTGTGCAAGGAGAAGTGAGGGAATTGGAACTGGAGAGAGAAAAGTCAGCATTAATGCTGAACCCTGCCCTTCTAATTTTAAAATGAATTTATTTTTATTTTTACACACTCACAATGTATATGCTAACGTAAATCACAGAGCATTAACAACACGAACAATACTAAGGCATTGAAATATAGAAAAATGAAATTTTATTTCGTTTTCAGCACTTACTGAATGATAACAATGTACAGCTCCCTCCTCTCACACACACATTTGTTTGCCTGGAGTGCTTTGTTTTTTAATGTGATTTCTTTTTAATTTTAGGTTTTAATGACTAATTACATAGTTAATATATTTATATTTGTGTTCAATATATAGTTTAATTTATAGCTATAAAATTATAACATTTTTAAAAGGAGATATAAAATAATCACCAAAAAATTACAAGGTCATGCATTCTTTCCTTGGATTTTTGAATAATATATGTTGGCTACTTTTGAGACTAAGTTTCAAACTCTCAGGAAGTATTTTAAAATGTTTCAACTAAGTGGGAATCTCAGGGTCAGGAACAATCCATAGGGGTTTTTTTATTTTTGGTTTTTTGGGTTTTTTGGGGTTTTTTTGTGTTCTCTTTTTTGTTTGTTTGTTTTTGGTTTTTTTTTTTTGTTTTTTTTTTTGGTAAGAAGTTTCTTGTAAAATGTTAATTTTTGTAGATAATTCAAAATTGACTAAATATTGCCTCTATACTTCAAAAAGTATAAACACTTCTTAAAATTAGTATTTCACAGTGTGTGAGAGACAAACAACACTCAAGATCCTGCTCAAAACTGTGAGGAAACACATTTTATATGAGTATTAATTATTAAAGGTGAGTAGAAAGGGGCTGTGCATGTAATATGTAAAATTATAAGTAAAACAGTATAGAAAGAATTTCTGCTTGAAAGAATGGCTTGGATCAAATGCCATTTTTTTGAGATATTTTTATAAAAGCTGTAAATATGAGCTCAAACATTGTCTTGTTCAAATATGGATAATTTTAATTTCCATCATTTTTACTCAATGAGAACCCATCAGATTTCTGACAAAGCTGATCTATTGAAAAGTTTGTGGTTGGATTTTTGAAGATACATTGGAGACATATGTAAATGAATCTTTTTTTTCATTTTTACCTCTTTTTTGGGGGGGTTGAAACTGAAAGAATGAGAATTTCATGCACAGAAAGAAGCAGAATTGCCCACTGAGTCTAATGGTCACAACTCTAAAATCTGTGGGAAATTTTAATGACCAGAAATTTAACTAAAGAGATGAGGACTTGGAATGTCACTTTCTCCACATAAATTCATTTCAAGCACAAGAGAGATGCAGCGTGACTCAGATCATTAAATACAAATGTTTGGAATAGTCCACAAAGTGCATTTCACTCAGGTTGATTTTTTTTCCTAAATACCGAGGATGCATTAAGATAATTGCAATAGAGTAATTAGACTTTCTCCTAAAAATGACTTGTCTACAAGTGGTTTAATAGATTAAGGATTTTAAAGGGGTTGGAGAGAACCAGTTACAGTAATCAGAGAAGAAAAAGTGCTGAAGGTATCATGAAGGCTCATAATTAAACTGAAGCTTACAGCCCAATTAAACTGGAGCATCATTATGCATAAAACATCAGCGGGCACCAGGAGTCCAACAAAAAGAGATGGGATCCATGTGAAGAGCTAAAAGGTAAGACAGGATATGGATTGGACCAAATAAAGTCAGGGAAAACTGTGAATAAAACTGGAGTTGAATATAATCTAAGCCCGGTCTTGACTTTGGAGACGGAAGAGCTGCAAGACATAAGACAGAGCTCAGTTCTATGAAAATCACAAAAAATGGGTTTTGAAGAGGGGAAATCCAGGAGGGATTTATCTGGTAGGAACAGGACAGGCCGTGCTGTGAAATACTTTCTGAGAACATCCATCCTGTGCAGAATTCCTTACATTTCACACGGACATCCCCACCTTAGCTGGGACTCTTGTTTCGCTCATAGCTGTATGGTTTGGCAGTGCTTCCCCTTCAGGATCCCTATAGTCTCATAACTCCTCTGTCAATACGTGGAAAATACTTTATAAATAAGCAGTAACAGAGCCATCGAGCTCCACTGGATTGGGAGTGCTCTTCCAAGCTCAGGGCAGCTTTTGTCTTCTCCTGGCAGTAGTTGGTTTGTGTCAGATGATGTACACCTTCTAAAATGTTTTCTTTTACATATCCTAAGTTCAAACCCACCAAATCTATTGTGAAAAGTTTTATAGCAGAGTAGGTGATGCCCTGAATCCAAAGTTCATGGGATTGTATCTAGAAATTTTCAAGTTTCTATTTCAGCTAAGAGTCTTGTGTTAACCTTTTCAAACCTGCAGCAGTCGAATAATTAGGATATTGTGGAATTCCTATCAGTGTAACAATGTTAGGAACAGCACATCACTCAAAACTGGTGTGCCATAATCTCTTTGGGGTATAACAGGCAAAAGAAATGTGTTGCAAAAAGAAAATAACCTAAGAAAAAATTTTCATAGGAAAAAAGATATTGGTGCACTTCTCTGAAAAATGCCATTGCAATTTCAACTAAAAAATTAAGAATAAGATTGTGCAGTCTGTGTTTCTATAATGGGACATTTAAGATGGTGAGTGCTGGGAGAAGCCCTGTGGGAATATGAGGTTGCAGAGTATCACAGGAAGAACGAAGAGATCCTGGCATGAAAGGTTTTACACAGATCTTATAAAATTCACAGTTATTCACAAACTATTATATTTAGATGCTCTTGCCCTTTTTATTTGCAGCTCCATATGATTTAATATCCTTCCTTTCCTCTGTGGTGCCCTCTGGATTGGCACCTGCAGGAACCTCCAGGCTCCTTTTGGAGATATATGACATTAGGAAGAAAATATCACCATTTAACCTACAGGAAATAGGAAAATCTCTAGGTGAGAGGCTTGGAAATGCGAGTGCCAGCACATTTCAGATCCAAACTCTTCCCTTACAAATACAATAATTGTAAAACTCCCATTTCCTTCCTAGGGAGTACTTTGTAGAGTTTATTGAACATTATTTGTGTAAAAGCTTTTAGTCAGGAGTTAAATTATTACTTAACATCAGTTTTAAAGAAGTTTCCTCTGGAAGAGTTTCCAGCTACCAGATGTGATGCAAAGGGAGTTGCGCTAAAAACTGCAGATTTGCCACAGCTCAGGGGTGGATCTGAATGTGAAATTTCTGCATCCTGACTGGATGTCCCCAGTTCTGGAATGCTCCTCAGGAGATTATCTTTTCAGGAGCAGAGTGAGGTGAATTCAGTTGGCAGCTCATGACTCCAGGCAATATCCAGTCAAGGGGTGGTGTTTCACAAAATCCCAGACCTGAGCATTTCTTTGACCATGACTTAATTAGTGACCGTGTCTATGACCATGTCTTAATTTTATTTGTGTTTACAGTGAAATGAAGATACTCCAGCGTTAATTGAGAAGGGTCTATCAGGCCATGTAGAAATACCCTCCTAATTTAGGGCTCCAGTGTGGGTTAACTGGGCACTGATGGCCCTGCACGGTGTGCCCGCGTCCTAATTTTATTTGTGTTTATGATGAAATGAAGACGCGCCAGTGTTAGTTGAGAAAGGTCTATCAGGCCATGTAGAAATACCCTCCCAATTTAGAATTCCAGTGTGGGTTAACCGGGCACCAATGTCCCTGCGCTGTGTGCCCACGTCCCTGCTCTGTGGTAAATGTGAATTTAGCTTAACTCACGAGTGCAGGATAAACCAATTCCAATTTGTCCTGCCTGGTTAGCTCCTGTGAGGCAAATTGGTGCCCTTTGATAGTATTTAGATTTTATTGTGAAATCAACAGTTAAGTGTACATTCTACATTAGCCCAAACAGCATGTTTGTTCCTGCTCAGGACCTTAAGTATTATTTTTGTTATTATACTTGTTAGAGCATTGTTATATTGCACTAAATAGCATTAGTTAAAATTATAATTACAATCATTATATTCTTATTGTATTAGCTGTTATATTGTGATAATGTGATCACAATATTACAGCATTATCAGCGATGGTGGTGGTGACAAACGAGCAATTCTGTAAATTCTTTGTACAGCTGAAACCACGGCAGGAGCTGATGGGATAAAGGCTTTAATGTTTGCACTGACATCAGCCCAAGGAGGAAAGATCTAAAATTTGCAACTCAAAACCAACTCTTAGAAATTTTGATGCACAGGAAAACATATATGAAGATCCTGAAGAAAGGACTTTGCTTTTAGGGCCATTAAAAACAAAAGCTGAGGTGCTCAGAGCATCCCCCCAAAGCACATCGATGTTAAATTCACTCACTAAATTGTTTAGGTCAATTTGTACCTTTTGTTCTGCAAATTTTGAGTTAGTGAAGGTAAAGAGAAAACCCCAAGAAGAAAATACTGTTGCTGTAAGCTGCAGAGGGGCACGAATTTGGACCATGCCTTGTCCTTAGAGTCTTGATACAAACCCACATGTTCAACAAAAGAGTTTTAAGTGCCCACACTGACAAATCCTTTGAGCTTGACATGTTTTATGTGAGTCCTTTATTTCTAAATTAAAAAATATGCAGGATGTTAAATATATGAAAGAATTTAAAGGGTTTGGTAAGGCAGCAAACCAGGTGAATCGGTGAATCCCTTCACCTGTGCCTCCTTAGGTTGTTCAGTGCACTAACAAATGTTTGGACCATAGTATTTCAGTGGCCCAAATGAATGAACAAGGAATGAGGAGAACAATATTTCATCCTGAGCCTTTTTTTACCCTTTCCCAGAAGATACTGTTAGCAGCGTGCAGAAAAATTGTATTATACCAAAACTGTATAAAAATAAATTCCCTCCCCCCAAGCCAATAGGTATTGTTTTACAGCTGGGAGATAGAAAACATATTGGTTGAAAACATTAAAATATTTAAAAACCACATGGAGTTGTAAAAATTGGAATTAGTCCTCTAAATCTTCTATAAAATGGTTAATCAGTTGATCCTTAACAACTGCTATGTACAGTACAGAGAGCTTATAATTCACAAATGCAGGTTCAAGCAGTGTTCCCCAAGGATGGGGAGAACAGATTGAAACACTGAAAAGAAAGGGGAAGGAGACAGAAGGAAAGAAATAATTAAATAAAATTGTCAAATTCTTCATTGGCTTTTATTTTTTTATTTTGTGTTTTCCCAACTATTGTTCTCTGTCTCTTAACCCTGAAAAAAATTTGAGTTCTCTCACTCTAGATGGAAAGAATCAGCTGAAATATATTTTTTAATACTAATTATTAAACCTGCTGTTTTTTTCATCTCTTCTAAGAAATCAGCTCTGTTTTGCAAAATTTAAAGCCAAAGGCTTGCTGGTAGTACAAGAAATAGAAGATATATTTAATTTTTTTTTTCTGTTTAATGACAGTCTAACAATAGTCCCACAACTCACCAGTGCATTCCAAAAATTTCATGCTGTCATCATAAAAATCTGACTGTAGCAGAATCTGTCTGGCACTAGACAGAGCCCTAATGACCCTAAACTCACATACGATCCCTGGTGATCAGAAGAAGAAAAATATGGTAAAAATAGAGAAATATGTAAACTGCTTAAGTGACAGAAAAATATTCTCCGGAGAATGTCATTCATTTTTTTCCTGTCTTTCACAACTGTCAGAGGTACCAGGTCTCTGAACTTGTCTTTTGTGTTGTTTAGCAGGAAGCTTTGGAGAATTTTCCAGTCACTCGGAAGGTAAAATCAGTGATGGAGTCGGGTCGCTCTCCCATTCCCACATTTCCAGCAGCACATTCCCACTATTTAAACAGGAAGCCCAACAAAACCTTCTCCACTTTCACAAATGCTGGGAGTGTAGAATTTCTCTCTCCACGCTTCTGTTTCCAAGGGTTCATTTAATGAGAAATTATGTTACAACACACACCAATAAGCAAGGTTTTACTTGAACATAGAAATCATGGAATAACACGTGCACTTAAAAAAATAAGCGTTTTGTACTTGTTTTTCCCCTTTTCTATTTTTCTGTTATACGAAATAGCTGGATTTTAATTCTGATTGATTTCTAACATTGCTATAAATTAAGCAGGGAGGAATTTATAGCATTCTTTGAAAGTTCAAAAGCATTCCAGAGAAATTATGCTAAAGAAACAAAGAATTTAATAGAGTTTGATATATTTTTGCCATATTGTGTGACATTTGATGTTTTTACCTCCAGCTTTTGAAATCAGCCTGATAGTAGAGGCTTCCTTCTGTCTCTCTCGACTGTAGAGATAAGACTGCAAATATGAATCATAAATGCGCTGACCCAAAAGAAATGAGAAATATCAGTGTAGTGTTGCTTTGAATAAATTACAGACACTTTAAAGCCATTTGGTGTTTAATTCATTATGGTTTTTAATGTTAGCAGTTAGCAGGAGTTTCTCTGTGCTCTGCTGTGTTTAGCTCTGCCACAACAATGTGTTTTACACATTATGACGAACCCATTGATTTCCCTGTGATTGGGTCCTCTCTCTGTTTTTTTGGTTGGGCTCTGAGTGCCATGTGAAGGATTTTTTTTCAGGTCCTCCTCTTCCTCTCATGGGAATTCTTGAGGAAACATTTGGCTTTTATAGCGGACTTTTGAGGTGGACAAAGTCAAACTTCCTTTAGAAATGGCATAGGTTGATCAATATCAGAATTCTGAAACAATTTGGTTGGGAGGGAACTTAAAGCTCATGGAGTTCCACCCCCCAGCCAGGAAAGTCCCCAGCAAAAAGTGATTTCGTCCCATGGAAATGGATATCTGCGCACGCCAGAAGCTTGGACAATGAGAAATTCTGATCTATAAAACCTAATTAAAACTACAAGAAATCCCTGGAAGTGCACAAGGCCAGGCTGGATGGGGCTCGGAGCAGCCTGGGGTAGTGGAAAGTGTCCCTGCCCATGGCAAGAATGAAATGGGCTCTGAGTTCCTTCCCAACCCAAACCATTCCGGGATTCTGTGCAATGCTGCACTCCTGTTGTGTCGAAGCTCACGTCAGCACTGCTGATCCCACTCCCTCCTGCTCCCGCCGTGCACTTCCTCATGTTTGGTTGGAAGTTTATAGGCCTTTGTCCACATCCCTGTGGCATTTAGTGCCTTGCAAATCTCAACAAATTAAAGCTCCCAGCATCCTGAGAGGCATTGTCAGGAAAGCTTCGTCTAAATACTTTAATCTCTCTTCTCGCAGTAGAACTTTCACTTCCCTTCCGCACATCCTTTATGTTTGTTGAACTTGTATTTATGGGTCTAAGTTTTCTTAAACCCAAACAAAACAGTAATTTGTCTACTTTATTTCTTTCAAAATGGTGTTCTTAAAGTACATCTTGCAGATAGATTATCTGTCCCTCACAGCAAAGCCTCACAATGGGAGTCTAATAATTGCTCTTTTTCTAATTTCACTAAATGAGTTATAATTATTTTACGTCTGTTTTATGGTTACGGAATAGTATTAACCTAAGCTCTAATTATAATATAGCTTTCAAAGAAATGTATGGACACTAAATTGATGGACTGCCAGCTTATGTAGGAACATCCCATAAAGCAGATATACAGCTGGTGGTTTAAGGCGTAGCATGTTAAAATTCAGGGGCACAACTTGTTCATGAATAAGTAACAGGGTGTAAATTCATTGACTATTTTTTTTTTTGGTGGATCAAACAGAGAAGGGCACGATTAATTCTTGTCAAAATGCAAGTCCAGTTGAAGTTGGATGTTACTTACACCAGTAGGACTGGGAAACTCAAGCAGAGCCTGGAATTCAGGTTAGTCAACCCTGCATTGGTGAGGATGGGTATTTTACCTGTTTTGTTTTGGTTTTCCCTGTCTTGGAGTATTGTGGATATTACTGCCCAAATTAACCCCTTGCTTTTCATGGATGAAGTGATTCTTTCAAATGTCTTGCAATTCCCTCTTTGCCAGAGGTGGTTGGAGGTTAAAATACTGAGAATCACAGTTTTTAATATCTCTGTCTGCTTTAGAGAGTCTCTGCCTAGCCCTGCCCGTGTGACATCTGCTGAAGATCTGCAGCCATGGAGCCTCGTCCCGTGCATCCCTGGAGGATAAAGCTCCTCCCGCAGAGCTTCCTGCAGTCCCCAGCTTCTCACACACACTCAGCAACCTCCCCTATCCAGAGGGGACTCATGGCTTGCCCACCCTAAAGTAGAAAATCAGACATATTTGGGCGTTTATCAGCTTTTCACGGGGCAGCTCAGCAACGAGAAGTTATTTGGGCCTAAACCCTTGCAGGTCACCTTCAGGGTGGTTTTGCCTTTAGTGTGAGAGGATTCGTTGTTGAGCGTTGACTTTGTGGAGCTCATCTGGAGCATCTCCTGGAGCCAGCATCCCTGGAAGTGCTCAAAACAGGAGCAGAGGAACGATTTGGTGATGTGGTGCTCAGCCAAGGGTTGGGTTTGATGATCCTGGAGGTCTTTTCCAACCTTAGTGAGTCTCTGGTTCCATCTTAGCACAGCCAACAGATGAGTGCCTGACCATCCTCCACCCCCAACACCAGGCACAGCAGAAATAATTGGCAATTTCCTACCCTCAAAGGTGATTCTTCTCATTTATAGCCCCTGACTATATCTGACACCCATTCATCCCAGAGTGAGAATTTAGAAGTCGGGTGCAGATTTCGAGTTGAAAAGTGCTGTTTGAATGAGCTTCAGACTAAACAAATTAGATGTGTAAAACACACCTGGCTCTTATCTCCCTTCACAGCTAAACCTCGGACTATGAGAACTAAATAAAACCTACGAGCCATTTCCTGGCCACTATGGGAGATTTCCCCTGAAGTTTATTTTTTAAGCCTCAGTGTCTGTTTCTTAACTACTTAAAGGTCCGTGGATTCATTCTGTTGTATGAAATTTGATATAAATTGTTTACCAGACTTAAGGGGGTGAGGAGATTATACACTTTCTTATTTTTAATATTTCTCTCTCCTATCTCCTGTGGCCAGACAGAAATTTCAAGCAACAGTTCTTGGAAAACATATGGAGATCAGCCTGGGAATTTTGTAAGGTAAGGGACCATCCATGATGCCAGGATGTCTGGCTGCTGCTTCTGCTGAGCAGCTCTGCATCCTTTATATTTTGAAATTATTCTATTGTAACCGTTCAGTTTAGTTTGGCAATATATCCTTGTTTCTAAAGGTGTCCACACTTATTTGACTACAGAAAATATTTACTTTTCTAAAGGGCAGCTTAACCTTTGTTTAAATTTGAGGTGAGCGAAAGGGCATTGTAATTATCTGCTGTATTATTTGTGTCACATCTGAGTTAGTATGAAGGCTCAACATGCATTGCCCTTTATTAGGAAACTGCTTAACAAAAGCCAATGTAACCGCAGCTTTTGCATCCAGCAAATATTTTATTGAACCAAAGGCTTGTCCAGGAAACTTGGACTCTGAGAACATTCCAGTGGCAGAAAGCTTTCCCAGGGGATGGGGTAGAGATGGGTGGTTTGTTATGGCTGCTGTAGCTACTTTATTTTAAATATATTGCAGTCAGGTAAAGGGGAAATGTGAGTTCAGTGCTTCCTGGTACAGAGCTTCAGAGTGGAAAAACTCCAGTAGTGATGGAGGCTTTATTGCTAAGGTGAATTCCCAGGTATGTCCCACTGCTTTCCCATAATACTCTCAAAATATAACTTCCCCATCACTTCCTGGAGAGGTAAGGAAGAAGCAATATTCAATATGGTTGTAATTTATAACTAAAAGTTGCCCAGGATGTTTCAATCGTAATTCCAGGGGAAGCTTTTATTTGTCCTGCAGAAAGGCAGATTGTGGCTGCAGGAGCAGCTCCATCACCTGGGGCAGCAGGGATGGCTGTGGAACTGCCCCTCAGCCAGGGAAGTGTAATTCCCAGAGGGAAAGCTGAGCTCACCCTCTAGTTTTGTTGCTATTGATTTGTTGCAGTGTTCCTGGTCTAATTCCTGTCTCATAGAATTATCACAGAATCCCAGAATGGTTTGGGTTGAAGAGAGCTCAAAGCTCATCCAGTCCCTCTCCTTTTCCTGAGGTGTTATATTCCACAAATAAAGCTGCTGCCTCTACCTCGATGAGAAATTGTGATCCAGGGAATAATTAATTGCTAATCTCATTTGAGACAAAGATATCAATGCCTTTGCCACTGAAATTGTCTTTTCAGCAGAGCAAATAAGCATTTAAGTACCTTTAGATTCATGTGTCGGTTTAAGGACAGGAAAAGTTTCACCTGATAGGGCTCTCCCATGGGAAAAATGAACATCAAAGAAGTCTTCAGGAGCCAAAACCTCACTGGGAATTTGTATGGATTCAGTATAGGAATCAGCATTCAATAATACAAGTTATTGTGATAATGTAAAAAGAAAGTTCTTCAAACGGATAAAAGAAATTACCAAAGAAAGACTCACATCCTTTTTCCAGGTAGAAACCTTGTTTGTGTCAGTAACTGATCCTGCTCTCCTGCAGAGATTCCTGTGGATGCAGTTGGGATTATTTCAGAAAAGGAATTTGGAATTTGGTCAAGGCAGGCAGGTGACTCCTTGCTTAGGTGGGAATGTTTCAGCTAATCTTGGATGACAGATGAGCTGCCCCTTGCCACAAAAATCCACGTCCCCAGCAGGATCCCAGCTGCCCCTGTAGCAGAGATGCTCTGAAGAGCAGAGTGTGTGTAGAGATCCATTTCTAATTTAAAGTCAAGGAAGTTTGTGTGAGTCTGTTGCTTGGAAAATATCCCAGGAGCAGCTTATTGTGATGGACTGTGCGTAAATAATCAGGACCTCCCAGGCTTCTCCCAAGATAAAGCACCATGGCCGGGAAGGGTTATTGCCTCATCCCATCACTCAACTGGTTTTATATCTTCATGGCAAAGTGGCAAATATATATGGGTCTGGAGGAGCTTGATCCATGGCATGCTCAGAGCATGGTTTTTGTATTTGTGCATATTTATGGTCACTCACTAAAGGAGCGGTGACCTTTTGATAGATTAATATAAAGTACTTCAGATACAGTGGCACAAAGAAAATGACTTTGACAGTGAGTCCGCTTCTTAGTGCTGGAGTTGCTGTGCAAGTGCAGGAAAAGAGAGGCCTTCAGCTTAAAAATCTGTCCTAAAAATCAGCCTGGCCACCAATGTACACCACTCCCCTGAGTCAGGCACAGTTTCATATCGAGTCAGCCCTATCTTCCCAGCAAAGAGAGTTCTTTTGTCTTTTGCTCAACAAGTTCCTTGTAACAACAACCCCGCAAAAACATCAAAGAGAAGACAGAGGTGGTGGGAGACAGCCAGGACTGGATTGCACAGTCCTCAAAGGGTCAGGTGAGAGGATTGCTCGGTGGAAAGGCGATGAGAGCAAAGGGAAGCACAGGGACATCTCTGTGACCTCGCAGCGGGGCCAAGGCTGGGCTGGCGAAGGTGCCCCGCGGGGAAGCTGTGCCGATGGAGCACCGCGGCTTTGTTGTTCCACGGATAACGTGATGGGCTCAGCTGGAGACCTTGCCATTTCTTCCCCTTGCTGAGGATAAAGTCAGGTTTCTAACAACACCAAAGGCTTCGAGAACATTTTCGAAAGAGCTGCCTGAGACAGAAGTCTTGGATCAGGAGCCGTGTTGTAAAAATCCTGGGGAGTACTGTTAACCCTCAGAGAGCGTTTGGGGATGTGTCAATCTTCCAGGGATACAGCTCCTGCCAGGAAATCATAATTTATTGAGGTCAGCGGGTTAATGGGCTGGACTATGTGCTACCAATTGGTAGACATAAAATATATTTAGTCCTGTGACAAACCTAAAAGGTTTTCAATAGAGGGAGGCTCACAATAAAATGTGTGATGAGTCATTCTATTATTTTTCTCCCAGAGCTTTTTTTCTTTCAAAGATAAAGGAAAAAGAGAGAAAGTTGATGTTTAAAATAAAATTTAAAAAAAAAAAAAAAAAGATGGGTAGCTGTTATGTTGCAGATGTGCATTTTATAGTTTAATATTTTTTGTGTGAAAAAGCAGTTGGGATTCTAAGCAGACATGATGTAGAGCAATTTAAAATTAATAGAGCACTTCAAATTTTTAGGAGCACTTTAAGTTAGAAGTGATCTTGGTTTTGGGCAAGCTTGGTGTAGAGAGATGTAAAATTATGCAAGAGTTCCAGATATACAGGGGCATATTGGCATAAAGGCAAACACTAATTCAGCAGATGAGGACAAAATAGATTATTTAAAATTCAGCAAAAAACCCAAAAATCCAAACAACAAAATTTGTCTTTCTCAGTTCTTTCAGTATAATTACTCAGCTTCCATTGCTCTGTTATTTTAAATATCCAGTATGAGACGGAATGAAGAATCACAGATAAGAATATTGAGAATCAGTGAAAAATGCAGAAATTCTGCTTTTGCCTGCGTGTCCTCCTGCAGGCTGAGCATCCCTCCCAGGTGGATGCAGACTATGGATCAGCAGTGGAAGTACCTGCCTGTCTCTCCTAGGTGGAAGAGCCGAATGATGCTCAAGGAGACAAGCTCGTTATTGAGTCTCTGCAAGGCCACAGGGGCAACACAGGGCTCATAAATTCTCTTTTAAAGTAAGTGAATGCTGGTGCTGCCTCCTGCCCTCCCCTCAGCCTCCCGCTACCTTTTCTGGGTGTTGTACAACTGCAGGAATTTTGTTCCTCGGCACAGATGGTTTTTGTACTGGGTCAAGTTGGACCGAGCTTTTGGTTTGCTGTTTGCTCTGTGGGTGTGAGGTTTTGTTTGTTTGTTCTGAAATTATTGTTGTACCATCAGCAGCATCCATACACTTGGAAATAAATGAAATAAGTGGAGATTTGAATGTAAAAAAAATAAATGTGGAGATGTGGAGCTATGGGGACGTTGGTTAGTCGTGGATTTGGCAGAGCTGGGTTAAATGTCAGGTTTGATGATCTTAGAATGTTTTTCCAAACTTAATGATTCCGTGATTCCATGACTGCACACAGGATTGCTCAGTGCGCCAGAGTGTGTTGTGGTCTGTGTGAAACTCCCCTGGAGCAGCCTCTGTGGTGCTCTCTTAAACACGGCCACTTTTTCTGATCCTTTCTTTGCTAAGTAACTAACAAAAAAGCATGACCCTAATTTTAGTAATAAAAACCAAATTATATTTCAAAAATCCATAGGCATAATGATAAAGTCTTTAATGGGTTTTCAGCACTCCTCCACCAACTGGAGCACACAACAAATACGTCAATACACAGATTTTAGGCACTTACAACTTTTTATTGCATCAGAAAGATCAAGTAGCTTTGACTGCTGCATCCCTAATAAGTTTCTTCCTGCAGAATTCCTGTGAGTGATTTAGGGTGTAACCAGATATTTCGTCACTCCCAAGAAATTAAAGATAATGCATTATGTGTCTCTTTCATGCCTGCTTCGTTATCCTTTTGTATTGATTTGCATTGTTTGCCATTTTGACGTACACTTTTTTATATTACTAAATGATGTGTTTTTGTGAGAACGCCTGGATGTTTGTATCCCATTGGATAAAGCTTGTTGCAAACGTGAAAATGAAAAATGTGATCCCTCCCTCCAAGCCCTGTTCCCTCTACATTTATTAGAGTTGCATTTATTAAAATGCTGTAGAATTTTTCAGTGTCTGTCTGTACATACAGACACTCAGGTCTACATCAGAGGAAAAAATCCACTGTATTTTAATAGATGTACCAGCCAGCAATATTTTATACCAATAACATAAAACATGTAAAATTTAATAGAGAATGTATATTTCTTTTAAGCTATCTCCTATATTTCTGTATATGTGATATGATTTTATGAGCTAAACTCTAGTGGATAATTTGAAAAAAAATTCTGTATGAAATGGCAAAGAAATTTTCCCAAAGTGTTTCGTTTTATACATGCAATATAAAGATATAATTTTGCATGTGCACACTTTGTTTCTATAATTTACAATAAAATTTACAAAAAGATTTTCAAAGCAAATGGTTTCAAATCAAAGACTTGGGTTTATAGCTGAAGCAAAGGAAAAGACCAGAGATTCTCGGCTTCCACGGAACTGGGAAGGGTTTTATTACCCAAAGTCACACAAAAAATATGTTCTCTGTCACAGACCTTGAAATTATGGACTTTTCCCCTTTCCGTACACTCCACAATGAATTGGTAAAAGTTCTGTGGAAAACCTGAAAGCAAAGTCGAGGAAACCAAGGAAAACCTTAAACCAAGGTCAGCCCTCCTGTGTGATGCCGCCAACGCTCGCTCTAACCGCGGGTAGCGGGAGATCCAAAGGGGTTTAAAAAATAAATAATTATTGCACGTGTCCCTTGCCTTCTGACACGAATTTCCTTATAAAAGGCAACTTGTTTAACAGTGGTGGTTTATAGGACTGAAGTATTTCTACACGAACGGGGGGGGAAATAATCCAAGAGCGAGGATGGGCTCTCCTCTTTGCGTGATAACGCTCGCGCCGGCGCTGGGCTCGGCCCAAGGTACGCCGGAGTCAGGATTAACTGGCAGCAGCAAAGGCTGATTTACAGAAACCACATGAGGAGTTCCTGAGCACAGCCCAGATAACAAAAATATTATCGCCGTTGTTTACAGTGAAGCCAGTCAGTTTATTACTTCGAGTGCTTCATTATGTATAAAAGATGCCGGTGATAGGCTCCCAGTCAAAATAAACAGGCAGAAAGTGTTCCACATACACAGTTTGGAGAGAACGGTTACTTTGCTATTTATTTAATAATTGACCATAAATGGAGTCAAAGTGCAAAGGGAAAAAAAAAAAACCCCTAAAAAAAGCAGCGCACTAAGGCCTTTTTGAAAGATTGATAAATAATGTGGAATCTCAATTAGGCTTTAGAAGGAATGCAGATATTAAAAATTTGGTCAAGAATCTAATTAGCTGGAGGTAATTAAACAGTCTCACACGGGGTCATTAATCTTTTCCACAGACCTTTGATGTTTTGCACACTGTCTTCTAGTCATTAATAAAATTCATAACACTCCTCTTTGTGGTGTTTTATCATCGTGTTTTTCTCTGTAAGAGCATAGAGCAAGTGTCATTGTATCACAAGGGCCTTACTTTAGTTAATTTCTTTTTTTCTGCTTGTTAGACTTAACTCTTTCTTGAACCAAGCGTTGCCAATCTATGCCAGAAGTTTTAAGACAGGTTTTAAATCCTTGTTTTGCTGTTCCCCACAGCTTTCAAAATCTGCGTATTGAGAAAGAGATCGTTCTGATGCATCTGGTCAATTAACAAAGTTTGTTTTAAATCTAGCTCGTCTGTCCGGTGCCTAATTTTGCAACCTGGTTCATTTATTATTCACAGGAATGATAGAAAAAGTATTTTATTTTGCTTTCTTCCTTCCCCTTCAGTTTCTCTTGATGGCAAGTCCCTTGGAGACATAACCTGTAGCATGTGGTTAATTTTAGTGGCGTAACCAGAGAGCTCTTGAGGATGGGGCTGTGATAGAAGTGAGGAATAATTATGAAAAAAAACCTAAGTAAAATGGAAATTTGTTGAACGTGACTGATTTTATGTACAGTCTCAGTACAGTACTTCAATAATGCATTATCCTGACATATTTCAAAGACAAACTGTGCTCAAGAATAGCTGAATTTAAAAGGCAAGGAAGCTACAAAGGACGCCTTTGGAAGATAGAGAGATATGATTTCTCTTACAAATATTAATATCCATACACATATAACCTCTGTGTGTGTTGTGTATTTATGGCTGTTTGTATTAAAAGACCTTCATTTATGAACTGTTACATGGAGTTGTGTGAGTAAGGATAAAGAGAGGGAAATATAAAGGGTTTGTTAATGAAATGTTTGTGTCTGGACAGAGACATTTCACATTTTAGGCGAATTTATTTCTGAAACAGACAAATCCATTGTTTCATGCAATTATTTGTGGGGTTTGTGTTTTGGCCAGAGCTGTTTCAGGGATTTGTTTGTGGCAAGAGGTGTTGAGTCATTACAGGGTGTAGACACTGAGGTGAAACTTCAGGTAAAAAAGCAGAGATTGCAATATCTGCTTAAAAATGTGTACCTTCCCTTTCTTTACAACAAATAAAGAGGTGCAAAATGCCCCTTAAATGCTGTTATAAATGGCAACAACTGCAAGTGCTGGTGGGGATCATTTTAGTGTTTTTATGACTGATCTGCACAACAGATTTGTGCCTAAAAATGGGTGATCTTACAGGCTGTTTTAAAAAGAAATCACACTTGACACCATTTCAGGAGTAAGAGGAATCAATGAGAGGCAGGGATGAAAATCTCTGGGAGTTTACAGTCATCCAGAGCAATCATATTCTGAACTTGTGGGTGTTGTTTTATTCATCTCGTATGTCCTGCCCTTGCATATTTGGCTGATAAGTCTCTGCCACTACTTGTAGCTGCTGCTTTTTGCAGCATCTTCTATTAAGTTCAGGTCCAAAATGCAGCAGAAGCCTGCGCAGACCAGGGAAAAAAAAACTGAATGCACAAGGCTTTGGTTAAAAAATACAGTTTCTTCCTCAACTGAATTTTAAATATAAAATGTTATGTGTCATTTTCTCGGTGGAAGGAAGTGATTGAAGTTATTTTATTTCCACATTACTGAGCAAAAATGTTTTTCTCTAAAAATATCACCCCAACAGCAGAATATTTTGCAGAGTGATCCACTTAAAAGTGAGTGGGAGATGGACAGCAAGGATTGTTCTCTTTTGTGTTTACTTGTAATTTATAAACAAGTTCTGGCAGTTTTTTGGGGTTTTTTTGTCTGAAAACATGAGGAAGGCAATTTTTATGTTTTTTATTCAGATTGGAAAATAGTTTATTTTCTGTTTAAGACTATTTTTATGGCTGGAAAATCGACAGACACCTTTAAAAGATGAAATGATGAAAACTGAGCAGCTGCTAGGAGAAAGTCCTGCTAAAACTCTCTTCTTTTTTTTTTTTTTTTTCTTTTTTCCCTCTTAATGCTCATGCATTTTCAGTGACTAATTAACTTTTCAAAAGGACTTCATCTTTGGTGATTTGACCTCTCTTTCTTTTACAGTGTGAGCCACCCAGTAACCTCAGGAGTTCCACCAGGAAAACAAAGGATGGATGATCATGTCCCTGTTACTTCCAAAGTAAACAAAGAATAAAATCCCACCACAAGAAAACAAAATCGAGCAGAGCTCTAAGCTCGTTAAAGTTCTGCTTTTTAACATGAGAAATACACTAAAATAACCTAGAGAGTCACTAAAAAATGGTTATTTCAATGATAATTTTTAAGTAAATTGCAGCTGTCACCTCGTGACCTTTCTCCAAGTGATGGTAATGAGATCCGTAGGTGATTTCAACTACTTAATAATAATGAGATTGATACAGGGAGCGCTCAGATTGGCAACAATTTGATAATTGTGTGAGCAGGAAGAACTAGCCCTCCCTGGTGGTTTGAAAACATAGCTGAGATTTGAGGAGCTGTACAGAGCTCTTATTTAATCTGAGCAATTCTATAATGATGTGAAAAGGTAAGTGTTTTTGATTTAGTGATGTCTATATTTCAAGAGACAAGATGTTGATGATAAAGGAAGGGGAAAAAAAAAGGCAAAAGATGAATGGCTGGTTTCTGGAGACATCTTTTGGCTTAATATCTAACACCATGTACGTCTGTGTGCATTTCCCTCAGTTTTCCCACTAGGAAAATAGAATACTAATTAGATTTTGATTACAGGCAGTTTTTAAAGTGTGGAAGGCACACTCACATTTTTTCTATTAAATTCTGCTTTAATAGCTGGACGCAAGGCTTTGAATTTGATGTGCTATCAGGGCTGATCAGCTGGAAAGAAATCATATACGTGCTACTTAAGAACATGTACTTTTTTTTTTCCCCTGTGATCAAAACTGCCTGGGAACTTCCTGGTGACGAATAACAACCCCAATGAAGCACTTCTCCGGAAAATTGATGATTTTTGATATTTTTTGGCATGTTCATGGCTTAAAGGTTAATAGATGAGGATAAACTTCTTTGCTGTAGAAACCATAGAGTTTGAGAATTCTATTAAAACTTACAGGGGTTTATATGGATAAAGAATTGTAAAGATCAGTGTTAAAATGTGAAATACAACTTAGAACTGTCCAGGGGTGAATAAAAGTTCCAGTGACTCTGAATTCAGCACCTGAGTGAAGATGCTGCAGGTTCACCCTCTTCAATCCCCCCCAAAAGTGTCCCCCTTTTGTCCCACTGAGGAACTAGGAGAGATGGAGAGACCTGGACGAGTCCTCATCGCTCTCTTGACCAGCAAATGCAATTGAATTTCGTTGGTGTAGAACAAGAAATATATAAATGTACACAAATGTATAAAATTCCTGAGTACGGATGCATTTTTTTAATATTCTAAATCCATTTTAGATATCGTGCTTCCGCTTCAAACTGGTTTTGGGGTGAAAAAAAGAAGTAATCTTAAAAGAAGTGCTCCTGAATTTGCATTTCTCAGGGTGAAATTTATCAGTTTAGAAAGCAGTCCAAAATGCTGAAAGCACTTATTTTGTAAACGTGGACTGTATTAGACATCTTTTAACTTTAGGGGGAAATGCTGAAAAAGAAATGATGGAGGAGTTTTCTGTGTTGATGAGATAACTTTTTTGAAATGTGATTATTTTGTAGCAAAAAGGTGTTAGAAAATGTGTACTATGGCTGAAAACAATAATTAGCCAATGGATGACTTAATAAGAGCTCCATATAATATATAATATTATAGAACACTGAATTTTAAAGGAATGCATTGTCTGACAGCAACTGATCTGAGTCAGATCTCATCTTTAGAAAGAAAGCAGTTCCTCAATAACGTGAGTTAAAAAACCTCCAGCGAAAAGTTTCCCTGGGAAGTCTATAAATATCAATTAGGGTGTCCATTAGATCGCATCAAATATTTCCTTTCACTCATTTGAAGCTTCCCCAGGCTGAGTTCTGTGCGGTTTTTATGGATCCCCGCATGGCAGCTCTGCTCTGAAAAACGAGGAGACAAAGGTGTAAATCTTTTGAGGTTCAGTGCCACCTCCAGCCTCCCCGTGAAGTGTAAGGTCACCCCGCAAGCAGCGGGGCAGGGAGGAAATGCGGGCTCTGGAGCCATTATATCATTTCCTCCTCTGTTTCCTCCGAGCTACTTCTGCCAGAAAATGGCTAATAATGGCCTATTTGCATAGGGCAGGAGGAGAAGGCAGGCTAAGGATGGGCTTTAATGCTGAATTTCCTTGCTAAATGTAGTTATAAAAACCGGACTAAAGAGGGCAGGAGATACTCTATTTAAAAAAGAAATGCAGGCAGGCAGACAGTAAAACTCTACAGGGAAACAATAATATATATTTCAGTATATAATAAAGTGATTTATTTTCAATAAAATCTGTAAAACTGCTTTAGTTACTTTGACACCTTGATTAACTGGAGTTTCAAAGATATTTGTGTGCGTGTGAACCTTCTTCATACCAACAGTCCCGAATACTTTATTGCATCTGCTATTGAATATGTATGTTTTAAAAGCATTTGCTACACTGTAGTTTTACTGGATGTCAGGGACAAAATAGATTAATATTAGACCTCAGCCAGAAAGCATTTCTGTGGCAGCACATGAAATGTAGCACTCTCCACTGCCGACGCTCTCCCTGACTTATTCCTGGGGATGCTTTATCCAGAGCTATGGGCTCCGGGAGAGATTTATTTCCTCTAAAATCACTGATTACCATTATAAAACCCTAAAAAGTTTGCAGCCGTTGAGGAAATTTCAGAGCTGGCTGTAGCGGGAATAAAAGGATTAGAAAAGGCAGGATGCATTGTGTGCTCACGGTTTGAGGGATCTTCCTATGGGCTGTACATTAGGGAGTGTAAAACTTTATTCCTCGTCCCCTGAACCCCACAAAGCAGCGCAGCACCGATAAAGAGGTTATGTTGCATCTTCCGAAGGTCCCAGAGTTTTTTCCCAAAGCCTCTCTGGGGGATTTTGGGGGATTTCAATGCTCATGACCTCACACCCAAAGGATGTGCAGCAAATACTTTCTCTTACACTCGGGCACGGAGGGGAAAATTTACATCAGGAGGAAATCCTTGCATTGAGAAAGGCTTTTTTTTCCCTTTCCTTCACACATGCAGGCTCTGTGAGAGCCTGTGCTTCCAGAGGGTGGAGGAGCCTGTGGGAAAGGGCTGCTCCTGCCTTCTCCCGCGGGCTCGGGGCATAGCCCAGGTGCAGAACATGTGTCATGCAGGGCATCCCTGGGTTTGAGCTAGATGGAAATGGCATGGCTGGGATGTGGGAGATATGGGAATCACCCTGTCAGGATGTTCTCTTCCTGCTCTTTTGGAGCCCTTCTCTCTATGCAAATACGAGAATATGGAGAGAATAGAATCCTGGAATGGTTTGGGTTGGAAAGGACCTTAAAATCCATCCAGTGCCACCCCTGCCCTGGGCAGGGACACCTCTCACTGTCCCAGGTGCTCCAAGCCCTGTCCAGCCTGGCCTGGGACACTGCCAGGGATCCAGGGGCAGCCACAGCTGCTCTGGGAAACCTTGGCCAGGGTCTCCCCACCCTCCTAGGGAACAATTCTTGATTCCCAATATCCCATCCGTCCCTGCCCTCTGCCTTGGGAAGCCATTCCCTGTGTCCTGTCCCTCTGTCCCTTGTCCCCAGTCCCTCTGCAGCTCTCCTGGAGCCCTTTAGGCTCTCTAGGGTTCTAAAGGACTCCAACAGAGTTCTTTCCTCCAGGCTGAACAGCTCCTGTTTTTTGGGAAGGGATGGCTCTGGCAGGACTGAGGGAGGTCAGCTGTGTCTAGACCCCACCAGAAGTTGAGTTCTCATTTCTGTCCTTAAACAATATGGAATCTTTGCAGGAATTTTCTGGTGCTGGATATGACCAAGTAACACACCAGAATGGATTTGAATTCTACTGTTAAACTGTTCTAGTTTGGTTTCTTTTGTCCACCCTGTGTATAGTCACAGACTGTGTCTTACTGGGGAAAAAAAAAAAAAGTATTGGATGAATTTATTTTTTTTATATCTACTTCAGTTTTACATGTTTTATATATTAATAATTGCTATTAAAATGGTAACAAAACACACAATAAGTTTTAATAAAGATTGGTTTTTTTCCTCGGAGGAGAAGTGGGATTTATTTTAAAATGATTCAAACCCCAACACCTTCAAGAATGTTGAAAATTTGCTGTCTTGTGTATATTGACAAGCTGAGTGGTTTGTTTCTACTTGAATATCCCAGAAGTTTGTTGCTGTTGTTGGTTAAGTGCTTCCAGTGTGTTCATCTCAGACAGTATTAACGAGGAATAAACAAGACCTCACTGAAGGTTTAGAGAAACAGCAGTATTTATGTGTTCAGAGCTCATTTTAAATAAAGACCCTCTTTTGGGGAGATCAGAAGGACAGAAAATCAGGACCACAGGTTTTCCCTGTTTAGCAGTGCTTTTTTTTTTTTTAACTCTTAAAGCTATTTGGGTTATTCCAGCACTGAGTGTGTCAGTCTAGGCAATGAACCAAACAGTAAAAACCACGTTCTTTGTGCACAGAAAGATTAGGAGCTGGTCTGGGGAAGAAAGTCCAGGAGTAAACAAAGGTTGCACGATTCCCTTGGGAAAACGCTGGAGTTCCATGCCATGTGTTAAATGTTCTTGCAAACCTCCCAATGTTGGGTTAAATTTCATATGCTCTGTGACACTTTTGTTAATGTATCACCACATAAAGCTGAGAGGGGAGAGACACCAAAACTGTGCAGACAACTGTGCATAAAAAGAGCATTAATAACTTCCCGGACTTTTTTCCAACATTGGTGATAATTTACTCCACAGAATGAAA
>VZRL01000207.1:22202-51640 GCA_013397895.1 Origma solitaria | reverse complement strand
TTTTTTTTTTTTTTAAGTTGTCAGAATGCTAAAATGAAAAGTATGCAAAATTATTCCAGTTTGAGATGTAAATTATGCTGCCAGAAGGATGGGTGATGTGTGTAATGGAAGAATTAGGTCTCTTAGACTAAAGCAGATTCTGGTAAATCATAAAATATGTAAGGAGTCTGTGGCCAATCTTGGATTTGCTAAAGTGAATATAAACGTGAGGAGCATCTGATGGTGTGATACCTTCTGCTGATAAAGTTGTGCATTTCCATGGACAGACAATTCCCAGCAGCACAGAGACACAGGAGCTTGGGATCAATGCTGGTCAGGGTGTCCACATTCACCTCTGAAGGGTTTTCACTCTTCTTCTGCTATTTTCTAGCGCCCATCCCTGTCCCAGCTGCCCAGGCAATGGTGGAATCCCCATCTCTCGAGGGATTTAAAATCCGTGTGGATGTGGCACTTGGGGACATGTGGCCTTGGCGACTCTGGGGAAGGTTTGGACTCGATGATAAACCTGAATCCAGGTTCTTGGGCTGTGACCATCACAAGGAAATCACTGTCCACCACCTGAACGATGTACAGGAAGCATTTCCCTCTTTTCTCTCGGGAAATAGCAGCCAGGAAGTTTTTTTAACTTTTGTAGCAAAATACAGTAAAGCTCAACTTCTTTTACCAGGCATTCTTTTAGTCTGTGTTTATATCTATGACACATATATATACACACAGAGATGTGTAAAGAATCCAACTCTGAACTTTCCTTCATTTGCTTTTCCCAAAGGCTCTGGAGAGTTTGCTTGCCATCATCAGGATTTTCTCAGATTTGGGTTGAGTTCACCTCTCGGATATTTGTAAACTGAAAAATAAAGTTACTGTGGAGCCTGTTTGACAAACTCCTTTTGTTAGTGGCAGTATCGTGGCTTATAAAGTTTATTTCCAAGAAATGAAGACATGGCAGTGTTTATGCCCACAGACTGAAGCCAAGTTTCCTTCTTTTTTTTGGCATACAGAAGCTCAGGTTTAGTGTCCTCAAGATGCATAAATTATGCAGGTTTGACCAGAGAGCTCTGAAGAATTGGCACCCATGCCTGCCATTTATGGGCGATTTATTTTACTGTCATATCTTCTCAAAACTTAGTCTCTAACACAGCTTTTGAACTCTCAAGGTGTTAAAATTTGCTTTCTGTTCCTCCAGGAAGGCAGAACCTGGCTTGGATGGCAGGAACAGGCAGCTGGAGGATGTGTCAGCTCTCTGACCCAGTTTAGCTTCCCTTTGCACCACTTTCCCATTCTGAAGTGGCTGGCGAAGAATTCTTTTGAAAGAAAAATGTTGGTTTATCCTCTTTATCCATAGTTCACAGGCTTTCCCAATTTTTGTGGTATTAGGCAATGCAGCCCATTTTAACAGCCATGGGATAGCACTCATGGCAGATCTATTTTGCTGTTTTTCTGGCAGAATTTGAGCTTCCTAAACCTCATATTCTCAGATTTCTTCCTTTGCAGCCTTTTCGATAGCCCTCATTTCAGGGCTGGTCTGTCCCTTCTTAATCACCTTGCAAACAGAGTAGCTTTATTCAGGTGATAATTTCAAATTGTTTTGTGGAGGATTAATTAAATCTGCAATTCTCCATTGAGGTGGAATTCCTACTCACTTTGGGGTGCTTTATTCAAATTCTCCATACTTATTCTTTTAAACCTTTATGCTATCAATTCTGTTTCCGTGTTTTATGTGAAGTGCCAAAATCAGCCAAGTGTTGGTTTTATGCAGCAGTTTCATGTTTGTTCTCCTTGCCTTTCCTAACTGAAATCTCTTACACAAATGAAGTTCCTCACATCACTTTCTGAATTGAGAGTGATGTGAGGTACCCTTTTTTTCTTTTTCCTTTTAACTTGGTCTTCTCTACCTGTGGATTCAGTAGCTATTTAAACATTTATCTGCTTTTCCCCCCACTTTCCAGAGCCTTTCGATTCCCACCAGCCCATCCAGCTTCTGTGTTTTTCTAACCTATCTCTTTAATTTCTTTTGATTGTTTTTAGCATGGCAGTGTGTTCATCCATCACTTCATGCCTGCACTACAACTTTCCTGTCTTTTTCTCCCACCGTTTTGCAGAAGACTTCCAAGACCTCCACACAACCAGGATTTGCAAACCCATTCCTAAGGAAACCAGAAATTTCTGTCTGTAGAAAGTGTCTGTGCCTGCCCTTCCCTGCGAGCTGCTAAAATTGTGGGGCAATTTTAGCCCCAAGAATGAGGGTCACAATGTTATTAATTCCCTACAGGTGCAATGGGTGTGGGGTGAGTGGGACAGACTCAAATCAGTGAGGGAAAAGTTGGGGTTAGGCAACCTCACATCCCACCAGAATCCGTGATGGAGATGATGCCTTTTCCCTCTGCATTCCTTATACACTGCCCAGCTTGTGATAGACAACGGAGATAAATACATACATTTATATGAAATTACATAAATTCATATAGAATTATACAGATTATAAAATTACACAGGCAATTCTTTTCATTTAACCTTTTTTTTCCCTCTAAATTTAATGCACGGAGCAAACGTTTGCTGTAAACTGAATAAGGGAAGGACTGAAAAGAAGCATTCAGACAAACAAATGCCACGTCATTACAAGTGTCAGGGCACAAAGTTAAAACTGTCCATAATTCTGAAAGTCAAAACACTGGATCTCTTAGTTTTGATTTTCTTTTGGCAGCTTGTGGGTGAGAGAAGGGCAGAGATAGGCAGAAAGAGAAAAGAGAAAGGGTCTTATTGCTGCAGTCCTTCTCGAGCTCAAACTCACCGTAATTAAGCATTAATTTTTCTTAAATTAGAAATTATTAAAAACCTGCGGCCAGGGTTGTAATGTGAGCTGATCCGAAGAGGAGGCTTTGCTTTGGAAGCACTGCAGAATGAATTGCAATCTTAACAAAGTAAATGGCTTGTAAATACATCAAGTAATTGGGTATTAGCGGGAGCTGTTGTGCACACACCGAACAGGGCCCTCTGTAGCTGCGAAATTGGACTGCCATCCTCAGATCTGATTATAAGAACCTGATTTTAAGAAGTCTAAAGAACAGGAAACTCATGGTTCAGAGCACAAGCCAGGAGAGAGGCAGGTCAAGAACATTTTTCTCTAGGCAAACTATTCTGTAATAGCTCATTTCAAGGTTTTGGACTCTCTAGGAACACCCGGCAGTGGACATTGTCAGGGAGAAGATTCAGTCCTGACCCAGTGGTGTTCTACCTTCGGCATTTTGTGATGTGGTTTCGCAAGGCTTCCTCATTACAGAGGAGAAATTGCTAAACAGATTTTAAGTTAAAGCAGACAAACGCTTAGACAGCCTACAACACAATAGGGGAAAGATCGAATTCTACCCTTGCTTAAATTCAAGCAGCTCATTAGCATTAATGGGGCTGCATGTGCAACTGATAGCAAAATTTGGTTAGTAAACCTTGAAGGACTTCGGCTTAAAAACAGATTTTTTATGTACAGGCCAGGAAAAAAAACAGCTGAAACTGATAAAATGCAATTTATACCACCATAACAGCAGTGCCTAGGAGTAAGATGTGGGGATTTTTTCCCCTTCAAGTGGGTAAAGATTGTTCCCAGACTGAAGCCTTCATCACAAGCCAACTTTTAACTGCAAGAGAAATATCTGAACTGGTGAATTAAGCCTTGCAGACCTTTTTATTTTGATGTTGAAAATGTTATGGTGAAGTCATATGGTGCAAAAACCACCGTGGTAAGCAGGGGCTTTGTTAGTGTGGTGTCTGCACACTTGGGAAGTGGGATCATTTCTTTGGTAGTTTGACTTTCCTCTTAAATATATTTTGGAGTATTGGGGGTTTCCCTGCAGGAAAGTATCAGACCTTATGGATTACCTCCATAAATAGGAAAATCTCAGTTTTAACACTGTGTTCCCGTAAGTGTTTAGGGGAGGTGTAGATCAGATATTAGGAAAAAAACATGGAAGTGATGAGCAGGGCAGTGGTGGAGTCCCTGTTCCAGGAAGGATGGAAAAGCCATGTGGATGTGGCACTTGGGGACATGGATTAGTGGTGGCCTCGGCACTGCTGGGGAATGGTTGGATTTGAAGGTCTTGGAAGGCTTTTCCATTCTAATTGATTCTATTATGATTCTGTGTTTGTCATGAAAATGTCAACATTTCTGAGCTTCAAAGAAATTTTGGAATTGTTCTTTGCTCTTCCACTTCAAACACAAATCTGATTGCCATTTACACCTCAGGGCAGTTCTGGACAGAAATATTTCCATTCATGGCTGGGGAAGTCACCATTTTAAATATCAGAAGTGGTGTGCAGTCACAGAGTAGAGAAACCATAATAAAAGAACCGTAGTCCAAAAATACACTTTTATTCCAGAGGGTGGGACTCACAAAACCTGTGAAGTTTTGTCTTTCCCAGTTCTGTGCACTCTCAAACACAACTTTCCAGCTCTTTAGGGCAGCACCTTGCAATATCTACACTCAGAAATGACACTTATTCAAAACTTGGCAACACCCAGCACAGGGTGGTATTAGTGCTACCCAATCAGCTGCTTGAAAAAGTCACCAAATCTCAATTAAAACAAAGAAAATGGCGTGTTTTGGTTTTGGTTGTTTTTTTTCCCTGTGAGCAATAAAAACCAGGTACTTCAGCAAAGCAAGATAACTCAAGAGCTGATGAATAAATAATACCAGGGGATGAATAATTTAAATGTAGTGTCAGATGCCTTGAACAATCTTTATCCTTGAAACAATAAGATGTGACCATGTGCAGTTTGTGTGCCAGACACAGAGGGTGGAGGATGAAAACCCTGACTTGGGGAGCCGCACTCCAAAATTCCAGAATATGTTGAACAACATCCCAGGCAGCACTTTTCAGGAATCAAGAGCACCAAACTGCTGCCCTGAAGTTCAGGAAGGGCAGGTGGCTTTTCCTGCTTTTCCCAGGTTGTTGTGTTTTCCCTCAGCTGCTGAGGATGGAGGAAAATGTTGTTGGGTGAAGCTGATTAGGGTATTTCACCCCAATTAAGGGAATTGTGGGGACCAAAATTGCAGCTGATACATGGGTGGGAAAAAGTTTTTCCAGGTTTTTCTCCTTAAAAGAGGGATTGAGCAGTTTCACACGGTAAAGGAGCCTTTAGCCACTCTTTGCTTTATTTAATATAACCTATTAATGTTGTGCCTTCAGGTGGTTTTGGTAATTGAAAATCCAGGCTCAGGGAGCCTTTCTCTCCACCCGGGGCTCGTGGTGTCCTCACTGCTCTCCAGACCTGCCACCTCCACGGGCAGGTGACTCCTCTGTGGGGACATGTCCTGGTGTCCTTGGTAAGTCTCGTGCTAAGGGGTGGTTTTGGATAAATCGCGGAATATTGGCTTTACTCAAAAAAAGGAGACAAAGAAAGAGGTGCTCTCATAATTTTTGTTATCTCCATTATTAATTGAGAACTCTGTTTTATTTCAATAGTTGTGTTTTGGTTTGTTGGCTTTTGGTTTTTTAAAATATAAATGGAGGATCTTTTGAAAATGCCCATGAGGAAAATGCTTCTCACTTTGGTCTTTGCATGACGCTCTTCACCTCATTCCACAAAAATGTTTTTTTAAGGTTATCTGAGTAATTCCAGACAGAAGCCTTTCACTCTTGAAAGGCATCTGTGAACTAAGAAAGTGTTGCAATAAAGACAAATTCAAGATATATAGTCCTGCAAAGGAATTTATTTCTGAAATTAAAGTGAGGAAATGGGAAGACAAGATGTCCTTTATCCTGCCATAGTCTGGAGTAAAAATGTCGTTCTGTTTTTATGAAATTGGGGATTTTGGCAAATGTTGTCTTTGGGCTTTGATTTGGGATGCTAATAAATATAATGAAGGACTTGGGAAGAGGAGATGTTTTGTGTTTGGTGAGGAGGAAATCAGAAATGAGGGCACAGTGCTGAGGTGCTTATGCTGAAGGAGGCTAAAATGAAAATTCACCTTGTGCCATAATTCCAGTGAGCATAAATTAAACTTGAACAGTGGAAGGTTTGGGTTTTTTTCAGTTTGCTTTCCCCCATACACTGAAATATCTCCTGAGTACTTTTTACCATTGGCTAATTACCAGGTTTCTAATAGTAGTTAAAATCTTATTATCAATGTAATTAATGGTTTATTTATGTTGTTGTGATGCCTACCAAGATCTCTTGAGCTGTGATAATATTTTTTAATACTCTGCAAGTTATAAAAGTGCCCATCTCATCAAAAAAGACCATCACCTGTGTGAGGGGAGCAGGTTAGGGAGTGGAAAACTGCTCTTTTTTCCAGTTTAATCTTGGATTTTGTTTCCTTCTTGTTTCTCCATCTTGTGCTATGGAAAAGATTTCATGACAGGGCCACCATAATTAATTTAAACCAGAGAAATGCCATTGTTTGCTTATATCTACAAATACCAAAAGGCAAATGAAAAATTAGTCTAAATCCAGAATATCTTTCTTTTTTTTTTTTTTTTTCTTTTTTTCCTTCTTATATTGCCATAAAACCAAAGAATTCTGATTCAAGGATTGTGGGGGAAAGTAAAATTTCAACTTTAAAAGGACACATGTAGAGTGTATATGACATTATAGACTTAGGGCGAAAGAAAGGATAATAAACTTCAGAGGAACATGGAAATATTCCCAAAACTGGGATTGCTGGATTTTTAAGAGGTGAAATCCAAGGCTAGGCAAGGTTCAGTTCTCCCAATTCAAAGGTGCAGAGTTTTCTGCTTTAGAGGACCCCACCCAAATCTGCTCCTTGGTTTCTTCCTGTGATACTGAAATCTGTAGCTTAGCCCACTCGGCCAAACATATTCTGGTCATTAATTAATCCTTGTTAATGAAATAATTTTAATTCTTGCTGTGACATGAAGTTTGCAAAATTTGTGGGGGAGAAAAAAAGTGTGGTGTGATGCCTTCTTTTTTTTTTTTTTAACTTCTGCGAAAATGCAAATTAAAATTCTCTGTGTGTAATTAGGAAGTGGATGAAAACACAGAAACTTTAGTGAAATTGTGTGTGCCTTGGGGCTCTGTTCCTTCACTGAAGATCCAAGGGTTCCTTGATGCGCAAGTTGTGTTATCTCAGATCACAGTTGTTACTGGAGAGCTTAACCAAGTGATTCATCGGAGCTCCAAAACGAGTTGCTCTCCTCAGTTTTGGAGGAGTAAAATCCCAAAATTAAACACCCCAGACAAAAAAAAGTGAGAAAGTCACACAAGGAGAGAGCTCATGGGCAGGTTTTGTTCTGATACTGTTCTATTTCAGGAATTAATTTGCTGTTTTCTTCTTTTAAGGAAAATTAACAGTTCCTGTCTCAGTAATTTCTCTTTACCTATTATTCCTTACAGAAATCTCTCTCCTCTTATGGCAAGATCTTTGCAGCAGTGGTTTGGGTTTTGACGGAGGGATGATGTCAGAGGATTGTTTCAGTCTTATTTCATTCAGAATGAGGATTTCCTGTGAAATTCAGCACAAATACTCAGAGTAGGAGTGTATCTATCCAAAAATGACCTGCCCAGGCTCACCATCTGCAAGGTGGGGTCCTGGCAGGGATGGATGGACCCTCAAAACCCTGGACACACCTCTGGATACATCAAAAACACCCAAATGTGCCTCACCCAGAAATCTCCTCCCTTCCTGAACCCAAACTCAGATATTTTAAATATTTAAACAGCACAGAGATGTAAATCTTCTAAACAACACAAGGAGAATTAAGCAGGCGACTTCTTTGGGTAATAACAGAAAGTTTTGTAGCTAATTCTCTCCACATACTGTGCAGAAAATGAATCCCATAAAATAGAAATAACTTCTCCCCCAGCACCTGTAGCTTCTTGCTAATATTTAAAATTTATTTACGTTTCATTTAAATAAATTTTAAAATTGCAGCACGAGCTCTGTGTGCTTGCATGTCTGCACTGCTCCTGGAGAAGCAGTGGCTGTGGAATACAATGCAAAGGTAAATGATAAATCGCTTTTGTTGTGGAATTTTGGCAAATTCCTGCAATCTGCTCACTGGTTCCGTCTGGCATTGTTAAAATCCAGAGTGTAAAGGCAGCTGAAAATAGTCCTAAATAATACAAGTTCAAAGTAAGCAAAAGAGCAAAATCCTGGAAGAAGAAATAAGTGGTTTTGGTGTTGTTTTAAGAGGTTCAAATACAAAATCCTTAAATCCAGGTCTTTTTAATGAACATTTGTGGGTTTCTTGTGTTGTTACCCATTGGATTCCATTTTGTGATTGACTGTCCCAAAACTGAGGCTGTCTAGAGATGCTGTGCAGTTCCTGTGATTTAATTTTGCTGCCAGGACCGAGTGAGTCAAGCCCTTCAAGGAAGGGAAGTGCTCAGGGCATCACAACTATTTCCAGAAGAGTTGATTTCCTAATCCATTGATTTAACTTTGTGCTGTACCAAAAATCTGTGCTCTGAAGGTCAGGAGGGAATAGGAGCAGGGGAAGAACATTTTCATTTCCAGTTTCTTTGCAGTATCCAAGCGTCTGGGAAAACTTTGTAGCTCTGTGTCTACTTCATGCATTTCTTTCCAAATTTCCTTTGGAAGTGAGGGAATCTTGTAGGATCTTTTTCTTTACTTGGTTTTTCTTTAAGAAAAATCTCCTCATAGACATTAAACCTCATCCCCTGAAGTGTCCAAGGCTGGGTTTGACAGGACGTGGAGCAACCTGAGATAGTGGAAGGTGTGGCAGGGGGTGGGATTGGATGAGTTTTAAGGTCCCTTCCCAAATTATTCTGTGTTCTCCTTTACCTGTGAGTAAAGTGTGTGTAAAGAACGTACAGCACAATATTTCAAATAAATAAATGGCTGAGATTTGTGTTCCCAGCACACCAGCACTGTTTCCATGAAGTGATAAAATGGCTCGTGGCATTACAGACTCAGTTTTAATCTTGCCCAGGGTAAGGTAGGCTCGTGCTATTTTATTTGACCCTTCTTTTATGTTGCCTTCAGTGCTCTGGTACAGAACCAACCCAATCTAATTCAATTCACCACTACTTTACCCTTCAGTCAGAGCAAACCTACAGTGAGCACACAAAGGCCACTGTGATGGTATCTTCTTTGATCTTCAGCTTGCTCAATCTACTTCCTACTGTGCTGGCTCACAATTTCATTTTAATAGTTAAGTAGTTTGGACATCATTAAAAGAACTGTGTCTGGAGGCAGTGATATGGCACTGATCAGTTTGTCAAGTAATTCCATTAAAAAAAGTTCACAGTTCTGTCCTGATATGATGTAGAGAAAATGTCTCATTAAAAACAACTTTTGTAAAATACTTTCACCCATTTCAACTTAAAAAAAAATGAGGATAATTTCTGGAGACTCGCTCTTTCCAGTCTAATACATCATCTTCTTTTAATCTCCACTACTTCCTGCCTTTTTTTCCTAGCAATTATTAATAATTTTGTTGCTCTGCTTAATTTTCATAAGTGGGCTCAAATTTATTTTTGGAAGCTCTGCTAACTATGGCCTGGGTTATGATTTGGGCTAAATGCCTGTTCAACATGAAAGTGGGGTCAAACACCATCCTCCCAGCCCTGGGTGAGATTAAACCCCATTCCTTCCAAACTGGGAAAATTTAATGTGCTCTGCAGCCTCACTCCATGGCTGTGCTCACAAAAGGAGCCAGGGATGTGTCTGCCCATGAATTAATCCCAGAATTCCTCTAAATCCACACTCAATCAACATAGCTCCCCAAGATCTTCTTCCAGGCTCTGCAAAATTTCTTGCGTGCTCATACAAGGGACTTACTTCAAAATTCAAACAAATATTCTCAACCTACAAGTTTTTCTTTACATAGCTTGATTTTTTCCAAGTGATCTTCCTTTCTCAGCTGTTATATAAGTAGCAGCAAGGTGATGATGTGCTGGTGAATTATTTCTCTTCGTGCCTGAGTTTTGGAGAAGTCAAGCTGGACACCGTGACCCTATGAGCTTTTTGAGGCAGATCCCACTACCTCTTTATCAAATCTCAGGAGATCCTTTACCTATTGCACACTCTTTGTTGAGGGGTGGATTATTTGTTCAGTCTTTTTGATTCTAGAAAATTTGGTGTGTCGGCTCCGCTCTTACCCTTCGTGTTTCTTAATAAGTCACATTCTCATGTATTACATTTGTGTCTTGAGGAAGTCGTTTTTGATAATTTGAGCAGTGAGAGGGCTAAAAACTGGTTCCAAAATGCAATTACTGTCCCTGGATTAGGGCAGCAAGGCAGGACGAGATGCTGGCTGATGTGAGGAGGTGTGGTGGCTCTCTGTCTCCCAAGAGCAGGAGCAGCCGGTGCTGCTCCCTGTGGAGAGAGGAGAGGAACAGAAGGGGACACAGAGTAGCTCCAAACCAATTTGCCTGAAGATGTGTCACTCTGCTTTATGTTCCTGCATTTGCAGTGGGACTTAAACCTGTCTTTTACATTAGCTGAGGGTTTCCCAGACAAGGGTGTTCTGCCAGGCTGAGAGTGAAAAAGGTGATATGTAGGCACTGATGTCTGGTTTTCAGGAGGTTGTTTTATCTTAAAATGTCATGTGCAGGCAGAAATTTTATGTGCAGTTTAGTATTAATTAGTCCTAATTTTTATAATTTTCACCTGGTACACACCTATAACCGAGGGCATGCATCCGACATTGTAATCTGAGCTCATTTGAAGACAAACTGCTGCCAGGGCTGCCTGAGTGAATGTTGAGGTTCGGTTTTGATGGCACTAAAATCACCTGAATCTCTCCATCTGCATTCTAGGATGGAGCTGTTTTTGTCAGCTGGAAAAGCATAGATTTGAAAGAGTTTAAATAAAGTAGGAACAATTTATGTCTGGCAAAGCCCATAGAACTAATAGATGTTAAAACAAATGGAAGAATACAATCAGAGGTGCTGCTCTGCAGTGTTGGTTTTGTTTTTTTAGCAAGTCCTTTTAAAAATTCCTTAAAAAAATTATAATAGATCCTCAGCTTTATAATTCTGATCTGTTCGAGCAGGTATGCTCCACCTGCAAGGATAGGAAATAATTTTCAATGCATAAATGAATGTAGCTCTCCAATTTCCCACCCTGAGGAAGACAAGAAAAAAAAAAAAAAGCGAGACAAACCCACGGAGAATACCTCGAGCCCTGGTATCTCTTAAAATAACAGATGAAAAAAGAAATTTGAAAGCAAAACAAAGAGATAAAGAAGCATCAGCCGCTCAAACCCCTTAGGTATTATACCTTCCAGTGTGCACCATCTGACTGACACACTTCTCCATATGCTGAGGAGGAGAAAGAACTATTCCCAGCTAACCCACAATTATGCCTTCATTATTTCTTTTTAATCTCCTCAGAGTTCCCATAGGGCCTCATATTTGGTTAGATGAATGTCCCTGCAACAGCCCAACTCCGAAAGCTCTGCGAGTTTCCACGAAAACTTTCATGTTATGCTCCGTGCAAATTTGGTCCGGAGCTATTTTTATCTTCCCCTCACTCTCTTTTTTCATCCCGTCATTAAATAAATTATTTTCAGGGCTGCTTTCAGTCTCTCTTATGGCGCTGAAGGATTTGTTAGGATGGAATAGGAATAAGAGACATTTCAGCAATAATTTTCTTTTTCCCAATGGTGCTTTTAGAGGTATTTGTATTTAGATTTTTTTTTTTTTGAAGATGAGTTGATTTCTAAATGTAAAGCAGAATTTGAACCACTTATGTAATTCTGTGCCAAAAATCCTTGGATTTCACTGGAAAAAACTGTGTGACCTATTAGTCACGTCGAATGTGCTTTCTGTATTTCCCACTCTGCTCCGTGCAGATCTAACTGAGATAAAAGGATATAAACAGAGATAAGTATTTTTGCCTACCTATTCTGTCTGTAAAGTTATTTCGCTTGGGGGCCCAAAGTATGAGCAGTATAGTATTAATATGGTGAAATTGCTACAATTATGTTGTACTCCCACATTACCTTTGATGTGATATTTTGCAAATTGTTCTGTGCAGAATTATTTTGCTATGGTTACATTGTAAATGTCATTTTGTGATGAGATACTTGGAGATGTATATAATGACTTATAATAAACTTTATGGAAGAATCATAAATAAGAGATTAAAATCTTATATATTGTAATGGTTTTTTTGCATCCTTTTTCTGTACCACCTGTCCTGGTTGCTTGGATTTGAGCATTATCTTTCTTTTACAATTCAGAGTTTACTCGGTGAACTTAGTGCTGAAAGAAGGCGATGGAAGGACAGGGATGGCTCTTGTCACTTTATCTTCTTGATTTTGGGTTGCTGCTGGGGGTTTTCAAGGGTTGGACAGACCGGTGAAACACTCAGACCTTCCTTTGACTTACAGATTATTATTTTTTTGGTTGTTAAATCCATCAGCTTCTGTGTCTGGACCTCAGCTTCTGTCAGCTTTCTAAGCAAAGCCCAGTTAGAATCTTATGTTTTCTGCTGTGAGGGCCAAGAAAATGAATTACTAACTCAGATTTTGTAACTGTAAGGTATTGTCTTTGTAGTTACAGACAGATGATTAATGTTTAGAGCATTGATCTCTACAGGCTCTCACCAGGTCCACGAGAGTTATCTCTTTACTCCCTGTTCATTTTGAATATAAGAAGCAAAAATTCAGGAACTGGATCCCCAAAGGATGGTTTGCATCAAGGAAACAAAAAATCCCGAACACACCGAAATATTGGGAGTATTGACTGGAACAATTGTGTGTGAGGAAGAAAATGAAAAAAAAAAAAAAAAGCAGCAATTACAGTATATTGAAAAGACCGCATTTCTGCATTTCCAGAAACTTAAAGAAGAAATCAAAACCACATTTGTGGTTTTACTGCTAACTGGAAGCAGGAGAGTATCACTTCTCTGGAGCAGGGTCAGACAGAACCTTTTACTGTGGCTTGCGGATGAAGGCTGCAGAAATACACTTAATGGGCTGAGAAAGAGGGTGTTGAAAATAGATCCGCGAATGATAATTTGAAAAAGAAGTTGCCAGTCCCAATAACTTTCTTAAACCCACATCTTGGAAAGCATTTCTGCTATTTTTGGAGCATTATGAAGTCCATCAAAAAGTGCAATCAGCTTTGAACACAATAAAATAAAAATCAGGTTTGCAATTATGGTCTGGTTAAAATCTTCAAAAAGTGGGGAAAGTTTCTCCATGAGACAGAGAATTTTTAATGGCTTTAGTAATGGAAGATGTCAGTAGCTATTGGTAATCTTTGTATTTCATTAAGAGTAATTGTCTCAAGGTGTTTTACTGTGCTGTCCTTAGTAAAAATTTTATTTCATTTTTTTCAAGTGCATTAAAGCCCTTAATTCAAGTGTTTAAAGGACATTTTGTTCCCTTAGATACATACTGAAAGAATTAAAGATAAGTCAATAAAATCAAGATGTGTTTATCAGGCCATAAAACTACCTTAGACACGTCCTGGAATGCTGCTAATGACGAAGGAATCACAGTCAGATGTAAAAACTCACCTTTCATAATCACCCCTTCCCAGGACACTGAGCCACAAATTGCAATTATGGGGCAAGATTTGCCAATTTATTTTTTTTTCTAGTGCTTGGGTTTGTTGTGTTGCTCGTGGTTTCAGGCACACTTGTGCTTGCCAGGTGGGGCTTTCTCTGGCAAAATAAGAAAATAAAAGGTAGGAGAAGGCAGCTCCACCCCAGGAATTTGCTGCCCACCAGGATTTTGTACCTCTTCCTCTCTCCACCCCCTCCTGCTGCTTCCCAAGCTGATGTGCTGATGACGTGTGGAGTCATCCCTGGAATTTGTGCTTTGGACAAGCAGGGAATTATTCAGGTTGAAGGTGTTGTAGGTTGGCAGAAAGGGTGGAGTTTAATGCTTGTAAACCCTTATGAGGCTGCCATTTAAAATGTGTGTCACAGCACCCCTGGGACCTGCCTTGCTGCTGTCCCCAGCTCCCTTTGAGTTTGGGATTCTGGGAGCTGACATTGTCATTATTCCCGGGATAACGTTGGACATGACCATTGCCGGTGGGTTCTGTGGGTTACAGCCTCCTCTGGAAAGCCAAACACGGATATCCAGCACTCCCCGTGCTTTCAGTGGGTGGGATTTTGGACACCTTTGCCCAGGTTTGGGGTTTTTTTGGTGATGGTGTTAATCCAACAATCGCTTCTCTCGCAAGTTCATTCCTACCCCCAGGCTCAGTCTCTTAAGGACACACTGTGAACTGATGCTTAATTAACCACCTGCCTCCCCAATAAGAGCTCATCCAATGCTGTCCTGAAGGGGCTCCTGATTGAGGAAAACCCATGTTTTTAATTATAATAACTCATTTTATATTGTTTCAGCTCTCCGTGCCATAGGCAGGGTGGGGGAATGGTATCTCAGTGAGTTTTTAGTTTAAGGTACAGGTGCTGGAGATGAAAACTGACTTTGAAGGAGTTAACTAGGACATGCCAAGTGAGTAAAATCAGATCAGTTTTTAAATAATTATATTTTTTCCTTTGTCATGGAGCAAGATTGCTTTGAAATTACAAACCAAAGCTTCAGCCAAAGAGCTGTGGACTTTAAACCCAGACTCTTGGCCGCTGCTCTAACTCAAGCACCCCTCAGTTTGTTTAAAGCTGAAACTCTTCAAATTAAATAGCCATAGCAAAATTAAGTTTTCACACCTGGCAATGGAATAGATTTAATGAAATTTCTGTTTAAAGTTGTGCTGTGTAGGTGATCCTATGAACTGGCATCAAGTGACACTTCTGTGTTAGGTGGAAAATGTAATCTGGTGTGGCTGAATTTTCGGGCACGGACATCACTCAGCAGAAGGGAATGAACACATACGAATAATGTTCACAGATAATTATGCCACTTTTTCAGCCTAAATACCTTGGAATCTACAAAGACAGCTCATAGACAAAGGGGACACCAGCAAAATTCTCTGCAATAGATTTCTCCCTTCATAATGACAGGAACATCTCTCTCAATATTACTCAGCTAATGAAGGAATAGATCTGCTGTGAAGTTCCTAGGAGGCTCATTTTCTTGAGTACAGTAGTAAAAGTTAGCTGATGAATGACCTAAACTGCTTAATGTTTCTACTTATAACTTCTGAGCAGCAAGGCATAGCTCGGAGAGAGCTGAAGGAGTTATCCTCGGGAGGCCCCAGTGTCCTTGTAGGTTGTCAGAGTCAATGAGCCAGGTTTATTTCAAATGGCTCCTTAAATGAACATTTATTTTGTGCCAGTAACACGTTTTTGATTAACAGCTCCTTTTGACTAATTTGCTTCCCAAAACAGCCCAATAAAGGACTCGTTTAAAACATAATTAAAAGCATGTTATTGCTAGTAGTTAATACTGATTAAAACAGGCATTAAGACAATTATCGTTGAAGGAAAGTAAGCACCCTGTAGTCAGTATAGGATCCATTCTTACAGTTTTTATGCATTGCATACACAAGCGGGCCGCCTGCCAAATATGCAGGAGATCTTATTCTGCACAGAGTTGTTTCAAAATTTGTTTCCAATTAATTAATTTTTTTTTTTTAATGGACCAGCAGCCTGACAATATTTGTGTTTGGTATTTGGATTTGGGCTTTCAGAACTCGTGTTGAGGTTCAAGTTGACATTTTCTCTTGCCTGGTGACTGAGTTGACTAATAAGAAATAAAGGTATCCCTGTTACGGCGCCTAGTATTGGAACTCTAAAGAATGGGATTTCTTACCTGGGCTTCAATTTTTGCATCTTGATTTTTGGGTCTCTGTAGCTCCATGCTGTAAATTAATTGAGGATTTTTTTTAAATTAAAAACCAAAACATAACCAAATTATTGACTGGCAGAAGGGAGAGTTACTTTAGCTGCAGAGAAGGAAGCTAGCAGGAAAATCTTGAAGTCTTAGTGTTTTGTGGTGGTATTTTTTTATTTGTTTATTTGGTATGGTTTTGGCTGTATTTTGATGGGGTTTTTGTTTGTTCAGGGTTTTTTTAGTTTTTTTTTCTTTGCTTTTTTTTAATGTGCTTGGGGGTATTTTGGGGATTTTTTTGTAGCTGAGTGCACAGATTTTGCTTCAACTATGTCCTGAACTCCTCAGAAAATTCACATAGAAATAATGTAATGTTCCCCTTATTAAAATAATGGAATATTTTCCATCAGAGTGAAAAATTAAGGATAACTTTTTAAGATCAAGGGCTTTAATTATGACCTGTAGCTTTTTATACAATAATTATATCAAAAGAAAATGTAAAGATGTGGTTTTCGCCACTTTAAATTTTTATGTGAAAATTCAGCTTGTCATTTTATACTTACATTTCTGTTTTGAACATCTTAATTCCTTCAATTCTCAGCTGAAGTCTGTATTATGCTTTTTAGCATAGAAAAATATATATTCCCTGTAATTCAGTGTAATTTAACGAATTTCTAAGAATGGATGAAGACTTCTGAGGATATTTTTAAGTTATTTCATCTGCAGTTGAAAATTTTGAGGGATTTCAACTAAGGAGTTTCTTTCAGCATTGATTTCAGCATTTTCTGCCTTACCTCAAGGCAGTATTAATGTTGGAGAGCAAGCAAAATTATTATACAAGGCCTTAAAAATGGACACAGGGAAATTTTGTTCTTATTTCCAAATGTGCATTTGATTATGTCCATGTTTATTTTTTAATTAAAGAAAAGGAAATTAAAATATACTAAAGGTCATTCTGCACATAGTTTTACACCTTTGTCTGTAGAGGTTTTTGCAGTAATACCAAAGGATGTTTTCTGTTTTCCTCACATTTTAGCATTATTAGGCACTAAAGGAAAAGCCACAATTTCTCTGAGAAAACTGTGCTAGGGCTCACCACCTTCATGGGGAAGAATTAATTTCTTCCCAATATCGCATCTGTACCTCCTCTTTTCCAACTTAAAACCATTCCCCCTTGTCCCATCACTACATTCCCTCTTCCTTAAGCCAACCCACACAAACCCAAAGCTGTCTCTGGAAAAACCTGATCCTGTTCCACTGCAGAACTTCTCTGCCCTCCCTGGGCCTGTGCTCAGGGTGGAAAGACAAATCCATTCTGTCGAAGAGGAAAAATTATAATGATGACTTTGCATATAATTAAAATCTCATAAATATCTTTTGCCCTCCCCTTATTCTTCTGGAAATGTCAGATGTGGATGTAATCCTCTCAGGGGAACCAATATCTCTCTGTTTATCTGTTATAATTAAACTGTTTGTTAATTCTTGGGGATAAAGAAGGGGAAAGAAAAAAATTATTCAGCTCCTATAGTTTAATGGATTTTTAACAATGACAGATTGAAAAGCAACAAAAAATAAATAATACAGTTGTTAAAACTAATAATGTAACAAAGGTAAAAAGACATCCCTGTAGGCCAGGAGAAGTATTACCGCAAACAGACAAATCCCAACAACCCTGCAATCAAAGAGTCGCCAGCTTTCTTCTTTTCCCACTAGATGGTCTGGCAATTAATAGCCCATTTGCAAGAACATCTGAGGAGTGTTACTGAGGGGCAGTGAGAGAAGAGAAAGATCCCAAGGATTTGAAATTGTAGCACATGCAAGGTGGAAGTTGGATTTAGTTGCGGGCTAAATGTGAAATTTGGGGGATGGATAGTAAATTACAAAAGATGGGTTTCTATAGCTCTTGCAAATGGCCCTGGTGACAGGAGGAGTGAGGAAGGGAAAAGGAGCAGAAAGAAATAATTTGAGACTTTGGGGAGGAATGCAGACTGCAGAGGTGATGTCTGTGGATAAGAGAGACATTGATACGGATCCATAGACACGGATCTATCCCCAGCACACAGTGCTGGAGACCTGCAGAGCTCCTTCTGACCTTCCCGCGGGATGAGGACAGCTCTGGCAGGAAAAGGAATGAGAAAAGGCATAACTTTTCATAGGGAATAGGAAAAACACTGTCAGCTTTTTTGTATTCTATGAGCTGTGGTGGCAGGAAAAGCCAAGAGAATGGAGATGTTTTTAAAGAGGGCGACGAGGTTGCTCTTTGAGAACCCTATGGAGCTGTGAGCGAGGCAATGTGGTGCAGGTGACCATGTCCCTGGATGCCAGAGGGACAGGTCCTATTCCTGAGAGCTGCCTGGATGCCAGAGGGACAGGTCCTATTCCTGCAGAGGGAGCGGAGCAGGACTGGCAGGTGGTGGGACGTGGGTACCAATGTCTCCACTCGTGCCGGGAGGCTCCTGAGAGCAGCAGGAGGAGCAAGCACCAGGCAGGTCCCAAAGCTGCCAGAATCTTTGTAGGGATGAGGGAGAGCTGGGCAAATTTTTCTGCAAATGAATCAGATAAAATAAAGCCCACGAGCAAGGACAGAGAGAGACAGTGGAGAAGAAACCTTTCTGCTTCAGCCCTGCCTGCCCCAGTCACTTTGAGCTTTCTCCATTTGAAAGTGAAATTTCTAATTTTATTCAAATAAAGCTTGGCTTTCTTGTGTTTAAAAGACTTTTGGTCTTTGGGGATCTCACTGTAGGTGATGGCTTCAGCAGATCCACTTCAAAGCTTTGGCGGATTCCGTGTCCTATCAGAGCAGATACTAATTAGTGAAGCTGTGGGCCTGACTCCTGTGGGACAGAACCCAACAGATACAATGGCATTATGCTGGAATTACTCCGCTAAACCAAAAGAGTAAACCTGCGCAGGCAGAACTCCAAGATAAATTTCCAGTCAATTCCAGTAAATATAGGATTGGGACTTAATGAAGAGATTGGAAAAAAAAACCTGTGGTTATTCTAGGATTGCAGAGAAAAAAGATCTGGAGCTCTTTTATATCAGAAGAAGAAAATGTTTGCTGAGCAACTCACAACGTATGAGAATAATAAGACATTCTTGTATTTGCTCAACGTAAAAGAAAGCAGGAGATGTATAATGTGTATATAAACATATAAAAAGGGGATTTCTCACTTGTATACAGAAATAGAGGAAAAAAAAGAGTAATATACGAGAGGAAACAGGTGGGCAAAAATGGTACACAGTAGAATAAACTCATTATTTGCCATTTGAATGTGTGGTATTATGGCTGATGTCAGATGCATTTAACATTTGCCAGTCTATTAGAAGAGAAAATGAAGAGCATCTGTCTTAAACCTTCCAAACAGAAACAGAAAGCTCTGAAAGTTTGTGCTTCGATACCTTTGCTTCCCCAGCATTCAGCAAGCAATTGCATATTGAAATGTTTGAGATGTCCTTGCTGTGGCAAGGCTTCCCAGTTGCTTTCAGGCTAATAAGGAGATGGATTTGTTGATACGTTTTAGGAGGAGAGTGTGTTTGGAAGGAGAAATTGGATGCTGAGCTTTTGTTGTGATAGCGCTAAGACTCTGTATTTTGGCTTTGAGTTCTAAGACTCCATTTGAAGAAGGGGAAAAAGGAGAGAAACCAGCAGAAATGATTCAGGTGTCAAACAAAAGTCTCTTCCAAGAATAAGATTTATTACACTCTGTAACCCCTTGCCAGAAGTTTGTGTTTTTGGGAAATGAAAATTTCTGTCTTGGTGGTATTAGTAAAGCAAAACCAGCTGAGCACATTCAAACAATGGTCAGAGTATGTCTCTGCTAATTTTGAATTTTCTGGCTTTTGTCACCATATGTCACAACCACAATTATTATTTAAACATAGAGGTGAACTGCAAAACAGAAATGAAACTTTAGCTGAGAAATGCTGTATGCAAGAAAAGTTCCTGCTAAGTTGTGCAAAACTCCAGCACAGCTCCATGTTTTAATATATCTTTGTTTAAAATTCTGTATCTGCCATCTGCAATTACCCCGGTGCAGTGAGAATACCCCAATGAAATGTTTATTTACCAGCCAAAAATAAGTTTACCTAGTGGTTATTGGGGAATTTGGGCACTTTCTGAGGTTGAATGAGTATTTAGGCAAGACTGGCTGTGTGTCAGTTAATTTATGAGTGCTCAAGTTAAGAAGAAAAGAAATTTCAGAGATGCCTCAACTTTCAGAAATGGGTGTCAAGAGAACATTGTCAGGTATTAACAACAAAAATTTAGTTGGTTATCTTACTCATCTTGAAAAACTAAATTTAAATACAAAGGTAAATTCTGTTACAAAATCTTGCTCAAAGTGAAAACAAAGTTCTACTTTTTACTGTCTTGGCAGAGACTGTGATGCTCACCTGAGAGCATGGGCCAGTGCCAGGGACATTTCCTTCGAATTCCAGCTGGCAGATCACTTCTCCCAGTCAATGTGGAGCATAGATTTGCATTTCTCTAGCCTGGACAGCTTCACATTTTAACTAAATTGTGGTAGAGTAAGTTTTTTTTAAAATGCAACAGAATAACCCGCCTATAACAGTATATTAAAAAAATAATCTATATAAATAGAGACTTCTCTCTAAAAGTGATTATTTGGGATAATAAACCTTTGCAGCTGTCTTCACGTTGGCTCTCTGACACAGCCAGGTTTGGTGTTGGGACTGCTAATGGTCTGCACTTCTTTCTCCTCTCAGATTTTGGGAATATTGGTGAGAATTGATCAAACTCTTACAGGTCACAATCCAGTTTTGTCGTTTCTACTCTGCAAGTCTGGGGCTGTTTCTAGTAGCCCCAGTTTGTATAACTCGGATGATATTGCAGATGCGCATGGAGCTCGTTCCATTCCTGACGGACTTGTGAGGTGAAGGAAGGAAGAATTCTGTCTTGGTGCTGAATTGAAACTCTAGTCTGGGATCACATTCCCAGAGGGCAGGGCTGGAGTGGATTTTAGGAAGAAATTCTTGACTGTCAGGGTGGGGAGGCCCTGGCACAGGTGCCCAGAGCAGCTGTGGCTGCCCCTGGACCCCTGGCAGTGTCCCAGGCCAGGCTGGACAGGGCTTGGAGCAGCCTGGGAGAGTGGAGCTGTCCCTGCCCACGGCAGGGGTGGGACTGGATGAACTCCCAACCCAAGCCATCTTGTGATTCCATGATTTACTGCAATATCTTTCTGCTGTTGGATATCTCTGCCTTGCTCGCGCTGAGTTCTCAGCAGTTCATTTTGCTGCGCTGTCTGCAAACCTCTCTGTAGAGTGTTTCATTTGTGAAATTAGTTCCTCATCCTGTAAAATCTTATGCATATGCTTAAAACCAAGGTTAAATTGGAGTGAAGGCTTTCATTTGATGTGCTACACTGGGACAAAATAACTCATATTTCGCTTTTCATCCATAACCAGGTATGATGTTTTGCTGCTGATATTTTTTTGTGTAATGACTTTTATTAGAAACATTAGAGGAAGACCAATGGAAATCTTGACGCAGGGAATCATGTCACCTCTCAAACACTCATATCTACACAGTTATGAAAAGATAAAGGGACTTTTAAAATTAAATATATTTAACTTTTTTAACTTTTTAAAAATATTTTAGAAAGCTTTTTTTTTTTTTTCGTGCTTGTTGCTTAAGCAGAGCTCAACTCAACATTTGAGAGACCTGGCCTGGGTTTGGTTCTTAACCTGGGAAACGCAGGGTTACTTTTGTGCACAAACCGTAGGATTAGATGTGTGATCTGCTTCAGGAATCATCAAATGATGACGTGAGGTACCCTCCTTAAGTGGACAATAGTCTGGTCTTTGGATAGCTTTGTAAAAGCTATTCTTACATTTCTGTCCATGAAAACAGTCCATATGTCTGTCCTTAGAAATACCCTTTTGTTTTATCTGGTGCATGTGTTCAAATAAGGTTCTAAATCTTATAAACCAGAATCCTGCATAACGACAAAAAATTCTATTGGTAACAGTAGGCAATGTGATATTAAGTCATTGATGTTCATACGCTCCGAATCTCTGCCATATTTCCCTGTTTTCCCCTCTGGAACAAACTAAAAAGGCTTTGGCAATGTGGGATCTTACAACATCAACCTCTACCAAAGGCAGATTTCCACAAAGTGCTTGCGCAGCACAGAAAGTTTAAGTGCTGGCACTGAGACAGGTTTGTGTGGTACAGAAGAATTCTTATATTTGAATGTTTCTATCTTACAAGCCTTTATATGTCAAACTTTAAGTGGAATTGACTGTTTATCCCAGTTGATTCTGACTAGTGACGCCTTCCAGGTTGGAGGGCGCTCCCTTCACTCTGTTTCCCATCAGCACTCCTTGACTACTGGCATGTGGTGCCAATTTGTTCCTTCTGTACAGAGAAGAAAAGAAGTTTGGATTTAATTTTAAGCCTTGACACGAGGTTTAATTTGCTAAAAAGGGGAGCTGTGCCATTGTAAATCTTGGAGGAGACACCAAGGTTGCAAAAATTGTCAGCCCAATCTGTTTTGAGCACCATTTCAGGCATTCTATTAAAGGAACAATATTCCTTTTCACAGCTTGTTCAGCTGTGTCAAACCACACAGGTTAGAGTGGAGCTGGCTATTTATTGTACTTTTTATTGCTTTCTGATCAAGTTTTTATGCTAGGAAGGAAATTTATGTGCTGGAAATGATAAATCAATACTACAGATAGGAGGAAAATACGTTATTTTTTCAGGTGAGTAAAACTCAAAGCACAGCAGCTTAAGGCTTTGCCAGACAGACTCACAGAATAAAATCACTTTGCTATTAAAATCTCCCCAAATTACAGAATTAATCACGTGTTGGGTCTGCTACCATCCTTTTGAGAAGAGAACTCTGGTCGAACACGATGTTGGCGCTCAAGCACTCATTTATTGCTGGTGTTGAGGCAGACCACACTCAGCTCTAAGGGCTCTTTGGCCCCGTGGGCAGATTCTGATCCTGCCCAGGATGATGTAAATGGTCCTTCTTCCTTCAGTGCTTACATTGCAGAAGAGAGGTTTTAGCATGGAGCTCCACATCTCTGCTGACAACGTGAATTTGGTCATTGACTTCGGGTCAGGGTTTCAGCCTCTGTCCTAATTCTTTGTAAATGTTTTCTGAGCCATGATGATATTACCAGGGAAGGGCAGTATGACGTGATGGGATTTGGTAAATATTTATTTAAGCCAGTCTGGTTTTAAAAAAAATAATCATTTGGAGCTGGTTAAAACTCAGAAATTTCAAAGTATACCAGCAAAGCTATAATACATTAATGTATACTAAACCCTACAGAGTATTTTACTTCAGACCTTTTTTATTTTGCTTTTTAAGAAATGGATGTCTGACCCAATAGTTCATTTATGCTCATCCGTCACATAAGTCCTTTTTATTTCTTGGATTAAGTGCTACAGACCTAATAAATCATCGCTGCTCTTCTGGCACCATCCCAGCTCATGTTGTCAATCTGGGCAGTGCGCGTGTGTAATGTTTTAAATTCTGCAAACCAGCAAGTTTTTGTTAACTTTAACTCCGTGGATTATGGAGAAAAGAGGAGAAATGAGAGGTGTGCCGTGAGCTGCACAATTTATGAAAAACATTGGTTTTGGGCATTTACAAATGGCATGAAATGGGACCTAGTTCTACATTTCCAATGTATTATTTTTTTTTTTTTAAAACAAAACAAGCATTGCTGAACCATTTGCCAAAACAGAAGGGAATGTGGATCCCATTTTCTCTTTGCGTGAGAAACCAGGTGGAATTGGGGAGGGTGGGAGCCATGGATGTGTCGTTGTTCCTCGCAACCCTGAGCCCAAACATTTGGATTTTTCCCGGACTTAAGCCCATGCTCTGTGTCGTACATCACATCCCTGCTCCAGATGATGGGATTTATGGAGAGGAGGTGTTGGGTGCCTTGCAGGAAGCAGTGTAGTCAACTGCTCTGTGCACAGCTCCTGACTTATCAGCGCTGTCTCGCAGATCTTTTTCTCCCGGTTTTCCTGGTGGGATGGTTACTCCTCCTGAAGGTGAGGGAGGACTGCAGTTAGATCTTCCCCTCCAGTTGCTCTTCCTGCTGCTCTCCATCTCCTTAGTGGGCAGATCCAATTAACCCTTTGGCCGCCCAGAGTCAGAAATCCTGATTTCTGCATTGCAGCTCTCCCTGCTGTGTGACAGTTTCGATGGAGTTAAGGAGATTGTTTCAATCACACACAACAAATAACATTTTAAACAACATGCCACCTGTAAAATTTAACCTGAATTTATGGTGTCCTGCAACATTTCAGTGAAGAAGACGGATGCTGCAGAGATCAGGCTATGATCCATCACTTTTCTAGAGCTAAGCTGACCCCAAGATTCTTTTTGCTCAAGAGCATCATGTGTTTATTTCATGTGCGGGTGGCACCGTGGCTTTCAGTGCAGGCAGGAGTCTGTATCCAGCTGATCTAGAAACCAGCCTCAGATCTGAGTCTGAGCAAACCCTGCTGCTGAAAAACTTCTGATGACCCAGGGCCAGCCCTCCCTCAACGCCAGGCATGGGATTTAAGTCAGCTGCCGAAATCCAGCTGGAGCCCTGGGAGCGCTCACCTCCCACCGCCCGCCGGCAGCAGGGGAAGTTCTCCTGCAAGGAGACCTCTCCAAGCTTGCTTCTCATCCCACTTGTCCCAATATGTCCATTTTGGGCAAGGCAACAGCTCTGTTTGGGACTGGAGGGATCTGCAAGGTCTTGTGATGAGGCAAAATGTTGTTTACCTGCAGCAAACAGAGAGAAATCCTCTCGCACGTGACCCCGGGAATGTCTCCGGCATCCATCGTCTGCTGGTCCACACAGACAAATTGCATTCAGAGGCACTCAGTGTTTGTGCGATTAATCAAGCCCATTCTGTAGCCAGCATAATTTGGAAAGATGACCATTTATAGAAGATTTGTTGTTTGCTGACCACAGTTACAATTATCTATGGGAACAAACAGGTCAGATTTATTTAAGTTGCTTTTTTTGGTAAAAGCAGTATATTCTGTTAAAATGGGCCAGCGAAAAGATTTGTTTCCATGTGGGTGTGTATTTCAACGCTGTGGAAAAATGGTTATTTCATAAGCTTGAGCATCAATCTTTGGATTTACACAAATTTAAAATTATATTCCTAAGAGTTTGTAGCGGGAGCCAAGAGTTATTTTCTGGTTATTAATCTTTCTCCCCTATCCAAAAACATCCCCAAACTTTGTTTAGCTGTACAGTCTCTCCAGACTGTTGATTGTACTGCACTGGGGCTGAGAATGTTGGAGTTTATGTAACCAGTCTCTCTGTTTAAATTTCAATGACAGATCTTTTCATTTTGTTTACAGCCAAATAACAATGCAAACGTGTCATGCTCCAGCCGCGGCCGCGGTGTGCGGCCATCGAAAAGGGCACTCACCAAATTGATTTCTTGATCTTATCCTCTTAAAAACTTATTAAAAGCATTTCATTGTTGTGTGCCGGCTATTAGTGAGCAAAAATAAGCTTTCCTTATTTACACAAGGATGATGGCCAGTCACTATGTCTTGTGGGTTATTAGTTGTTTGGTTAATCGCAAAGCTGTGTTGTTACAGCCTATTTGTAGTTTGCAGCTAAGCAGAAAAGCCACGCATGGCACAATGGTGAAATGTTTCACTGCAAACCCAAATACTTCAATAAAATCGTATCTTTAATCTGTTTATAGCCTTGCGATATTTAAATTGCTTGCATGGCTTTGATTATAAACTTTTACGTAGATGTCTTCGCGCTGGAGTATTCGGTAATGCGAACGTCAATGCGAGGCAGATTTCTGGGCATAATTAATGCTAAGTGATAATTTGCAAGTGAATTCGTGGAGTCTCTTCTGGGTTTTCCATCTGGTCCTTATCATGCAAAGATGTCCATTCAGCAGTGTTCAAGTTGTTCGCAAAATTTTTCCCCAACCTCTCCAGGCATAGAAAACTCTCGTTCTGGCCTCGATAAGGTTTCCTAACCTTCCTAACTCATTTTTTGCTCTTCAAGAAAGTATAAGGACTTCCAGTTGCTATAATGTAATTAATTTTAATGTTTCCCTAGTATTTTAACAGATTTTTGAGGTAGGCTAATGACGCAAGCTTAGCTTAGGCTCTATTTTTGCCTACTGCAAAAAAGCAGCTTATATCCTAAAACCCCTCTCAGAAATTCCTCAGCCTCTGTCTCAAAACTGGTTGAGTATTTTTCTTCCTGTGGTGCAGAGCACTGAGCAGCTATTCAGGAATGATGGTCCTCCTGTGCCAGCCTGAACTCAGTGACAACCTGTCCATACCTCTTTGTATCCATGCCAAGATTAAGATCCCTTCTTCATTTACCTTCCTACTGTCCTGAGCAGCCTTGTTCCTCATCCATTACTGCTTTCCTAGGATTAATCTGGTACCTTGAACTTTTAATTTGTATATTTAATTCCATTTATATTTATCTGATCAAGGGCAATGATACATTTATAGGAAATATTGCCATCTTTCTGAGCATGGATGATACCCACTAATTTTTGTATCACCAGCAAACTTCATTTACCAGACATTTTCTTAGTTCTAACAGGGTTGATTATCACTGTCCTGCAAAAATATTAACTATCGAAATCTCCTTTTTTGTAGGAAAAAAAATGTGTAAGGTTGGCATATGTTTAAGATTCCCTGGACAAATCTATTTGTTTTCTCTTCTTTTTTTCTCACTTAGAAATTTTTCTTTCTACATGAAATTCAGGGACTTAAATAGATTTGTTAAGGATTTTTGGATGTGTGACTATCTGGGAGAAGCAGTAGATCTAAATAGTCCCCTGGACCAATGGAAATTCTGGGAATGTGATCTGCAGAGAACAAGTGCAGTGGGGCTTGTGATGCTGGGAAGTGTCCAACCAAACAGCACCTGAACGGTCGGGAATCACGGGATTTACAGACCATATCCAGAGCGGTGTGTGCGCGCAGATTCCTTTTGGAAAAATACCCATGGACTGGGGTTGGGAATCATGGGATTTACAGACCATATCCAAAGCGGTGTGTGCATGGAGATTCCTTTTGAAAAAATACTGTTGGACTGGGGTCGGGAATCATGGGATTTACAGATCATATCCAGAGCAGTGTGTGCACACAGATTCCTTTTGGAAAAATACCGATGGACTTGGGGGACAGCCGTTGCTTACTCCACTCATAGAATCATTGAAAAATTTATTTGGGGTTGGGAGGGACCTTAAAGCTCATCCCGTCCCACCCCTGCCATGGCAGGGACACCTCCCACTGTCCCAGGCTGCTCCAAGCCCTGCCCAGCCTGGCCTGGGACACTGCCAGGGATCCAGGGGCAGCCACAGCTGCTCTGGGCACCTGTGCCAGTGAAACATCTCTGTGTGCAGAATTTTTGTGTCGATAAGAATCTCCACAGAGGTGAATTCTGCCCTTGTGCTGAGATGGACACCAGATGCCAGATGGATGAAATGAAAATTGAGAGGCAGCGCTGCGGAGATGGCACAAAGAACAAAAATTTGATGAGGGGACTGAGAACCCTTGTCTTGCATGGATATCATCAAATTCCTTCAGCTACTGGCCAACAGATGATTTTTGTGCATCACCACTAGATAAAAAAATATTTGCAAAGGAGCCAAAAATCTGTTAAGTGAACTTGCAGGAAGTGAGGAAGAATATGGCAAAGATTTTGAATAAAACACCCAGGAAACAAACTTCTCAGATTTCCAATAAACACTTTTTCTTTGGAAAGAAGACATAAGCACCCCCGATTTTCTGAACAAATGCATGTGAAGTGTGAGTGACTAAAGGATTAGTTCTTCCCCTGCATAAACCCACGATGAAATGCCCAAATTCTCAATTATATGAACCGCTTGGCACCTGAGAATGCTTAATAGTTATTGGAAAGGGAAAATGTGTAGCAGAACTATCAGGCCAAGAGAAATCCCATTCACATGTCTGAGAAAACTTCGGGCAACGTCTCGAAAGGAAAGTTTTGGAAGAGCTCTGGTAAGAAAACAGAAGCTGTGAATCATGCCATGTGGTATTAAAGAATTTAGAGAGCACACTGAGAAGTTCCATATCAATGCTTTTTCTTAAATATATTCAACAAAGGTCCTATTTCCCTTCAACACTTTCAAATTTCGACTTTCTCTCCCTTCTGCTTTTTAGCAGAAGAACTACTCAAAAAAAAATTTGCACAGCTATAGCTTTTACTGTAAAATCCCTGGATTTCTTGCCTTTTTAGTTTTCTGCTTTTCAATTGGTTTAGAGAGAATTTTAAAGTTATAGCCTAAAAAGGGAATATTAAAAGAAAGAGATTATAAAAGCAATTGTAGAAAAGTTTGGGAACTCATAACTTGTGACTCTTGTAGTAGCTACAACAGGGCTGCATATCAGAAAATGTCATTTGGTTCTCCCACAGTGCTCCAAAGTGGGGAAAATAACTTATTGAATCTTTGATTTCTTATCAGTGCTTTGCTGATCCATCAGTACAAAAATATATTTCCAATAATGATGGTTCAAGAAAGAAATTCAGACTCTTGGGCTCTTTGAATTTTAGAAACTCATTCTCTGACCAATTTAGCCTGAATTTCAATTAATGTCTGTTGAACCTTGCATGTCTAGAAGAGTAAATCGGTTAAGGAAGATACTTTGGGATTTATTGCTTCATCTGATTTCTTGGAGTAGTCCAGGGCATTGGGATGAGTTGCCTGGAGCAGGCTGAGTATGGGAATTCTCCAAATCTAGTTTGTGTTTTTTCCTACTCCTAATCAAAGCTCACTGCTGTAACCTACAAAAAGTGAGATGTTATGTTGCTTTTTCATGTGGTTTTTTTTGGTGTTTGTTTGCTTAGGGTTTTTTTTAATATATAATGGAAAATTATAACTGTGGACTTGGCTTGTACAGGGCTTGAAATGGATCATTTGAAGGCCATTCTTATTGTGAAATATTGTAAGGGAGCAGCTCTGAATTTCAGACTGATCAACTCTGCCTCACTTGTGATCTTTTTGTTTCATTTGCAGAGTTTATTTCGTTTGCATTTTTCTTATAAGATTCAATGAGATCTTTGAAACAAATGTTCAAATGATGGATTAATAAAATTAATTGAAAGGTAAAAATTTATATTTCCATAGTGCAGATTTTTGTTCATTGGATACACAAAGCCCTGCATATATATATGATCTGATCTGTATAACAGATCATTTTGGAAAAGGTCCCCAAAAATTTTTGGGTTTCTGTGTACATTAAGTAAATTTTCTATATTTTGATTTTAATAATGTAACAAATATCCAGGATAAACTAACATTTAAGGAAAGCTACATTTTAACCTCTCTGGCTTTTCATATGCTGTAATGGATGGGAATTTTCACTTCTTTTCTATCCCCTCAATTGAATGCTGTAAAACCTGTTAGTGGCACTGGAGATTATATGAGTTCTTCTGTAGGGAAATTCAGTCTGTATTTTGCTTATATGGAATTGTTAAAATGGTGTCACATTTTCAGTCCACCCTGATCTGGGGACCTCAGGGCTCTTCCCAACCCAGGTCTCTTCAGTGTGATACAATCAGAATATCAAAGAATGTCATTGATAAGAGGAACATATTAATCATAATTTGTGTTATTAGAAAAAATTAGTTTAGACTGAAGTTTCCTGAGCTGATCCTCGTATCACTTGTTCCTCAACAGGGCTGATAAGGAAAAACAGGTGGTTATATTAGAGGATTAGATGATTATATTAAAGGATTATATAATATAATAATATATGTTA
>VZRL01000207.1:8746-22176 GCA_013397895.1 Origma solitaria | reverse complement strand
TATATATTATATATATATATTATATTAGGTGATTATATTAAAGGATTTTAAATAGTGGCCTGCATAATACTCCCTTTTTATATAACACATATATTTTTCAATTTCCTTCTGTCCTCCTATTGGTTCTTTCCCATCATTTTATTGGTGTACCAGTTTAAAAATATAAACTGCATAAGTTGAGTTTTTCTTGCATGTAGGGCTTTTATTAGAAGAAGTTCACAAGTGGATTTTATTAGAGCAGAAATCTGTAACGTTTGTAACGTATTAAACTGTGCTCAAGCTGCATCTTTTTGTCGTAAAACACTGGTGTATTCTTCTCAACAGAATATTTAGAAAATAAAAGCACAGCTTAATTTAATTCTTAAGCAGGCTTAATTGAACTAATGATGCTGCACTTCCCTGCAATATATTGTATATCCCAAATTGTCCATTTTGAGTAGTGATTTTTATCAGGCAAGACCTTTTCTTTAAACTCCTACAGATTTGTATGACTTTAATGATATATTCTGATATATCCATAAGATATTGAAAATATCTAGTTTTCCCTCAAAGAGTCACTGAGTTATATTTTCATTTAGCATTGCATTAAATAACAGTAGATACAACAAATGAGAGCTGCAGTCTGAATCATTAATTAATTATTACATTAAAAAGAGTTTCTTATTTCTACAGTGATTAAGTGCTGCTGTGTGATGTGGGATTACTGATGTATTGAAACATTATTAAACTTTATATAACGAATTCAGGCTATTTTATATTTTCCCATTGTGAATCGATGGAAAAATAAGCATACAAGGATAACCACAAACCCAACATATGTGTGTTTCGCAAGACTAAGAAATTGGTTAAAATTCTGCTGAAGTTCATTAAAAGGAGAATTTTAGGCAGACTAAACTATGCTGGCAGTCACTTATTATTTCCTTTCACATCAATGCTATTTCTGGTGTCTGTTTTTCCCTCCAGGCTGAGGCTTTGCAAATATATTTTCTGTTTTAGGGATGGCTAAACTAAAGTAGAGATTGTTCATTTAATTGTATTGATAATTGCATTAACCAGGACCAGGGTGGCAACTTGTGCAATAACTACTATTTAATCCTAGGTTGTATTTAAATACAGAAGTATTATTCATTTATAACAGCACAGATCATTGCAACATAGCAGATATCAGCAGTTTTTGCTTTATTTTTTGTGTTTGGCAAGTTTTTCCTCTCTGCATATTGTAGTGGTGTATTTTTTGTTTGTGCAGCACTTTGTAATACAGATAAAAGAAATATCAACTTCAAGGTCTCTGAGCATGCCCTGTGCTGCTTTTCTCTATTAAATGGTATTTATTATATAATTGTTATATATTTATTTCAGAAATTCTGAAGTTTTCTACCTGTCTGTCACTACTACTGCAGAAAGAAATTTCATGTGCACTGAACAATTAAAACCAAGACATTTAAAACATCAAAATTATGTTATTCCTCTGAGTCTTAAGCTTGGTTGCCTTGTGAAGCTTCTCTGTCTGCTGCTGCTGATCTCCCACCAAAGAGTTTGGCCAGTTCCTTCTGGCCAGAGAGCACTGCTGGAATTATAAAATATATTGGGCCTGTTTTTCCCTCCCTTCAACAGGCAAAGCTTAACAAGACCAAAGCCTGCTGGACAAATAAAAAGAACTAAAGAGTAGAAAGAATTTGCAGAAAAGTCAGTTTCAGGCTCCTTTAACAATCCACAGATGCCAAAAGGCACAATAAGGAGGAGATTCATATCAACAATGTGACAGATATCTTTTATTCTATACTGATGCTGTCAGAAAAAGAGATTTAATATGGGCTCTCCTACCACTCTGCCATCTCATTTAGGTGTCCAGGTGAGTCCGTAATGCACCCCAGGAAAATTTTTCTTCTCAGAATCTGTAATTTTCTGACAGAGAAAAATGTGTTGTGCTGGAAAAGGGCTGAGGAGAAGCAGTGCTTGTGCCAGGGAGTGTTTTTCAGTGTATGGAAATGACAGGAGCAGCAGCGTTTCAATGCTGTGTGTTTGGCTTTTGAGAGCTTTGCAAGCTTGTTTGCACTTTTCTCCTTGGATGAGCTGTAAAAGGCAGGATATTTGCAGCATTTATTCATTCAAAGGCTTTATAGCAAAGATTTCTTCCCTCCAACAGCAGAGGTTATAGTCCATGCTCTGGGGATTTTTTTAATCTGGAAATAAGTGGGGAGAATGTCCAACCTATTTTTGGGGTCCTTCTCACTGAGCTGGTCACTTCCCTCTGTCCAGACTCTCAACAAACCCTTTTTATGGGACAATTGTCCCTTTTTTTGTGGGACAATTTCTGCAGATCTTTTCTCTTTTCCAAATGCTTGAAACTGTACTGATTTTCCAGCTAATCTGGGTGTAGTGGCCCTCAAACCGACACATAAAGAACTTCTTGGATACAATTAGGGCATAACTCAACTCTTTTCTTTCTAGATTCATCCCCAGTGCTTGAGAAGGCTCTGGTTGTTTTCCAGGGGCATAAGGAGATGATCACTGTCATTACCAAAGGAGTGATTTGCAGGATCTATTGAAAAGTGTAGGAATAGGGGAAGACAGGAGCAGGCAAATTCCTTGGGATGCACCTAAATCATCTCTTTTCAAACAGTTTTCCCTACAAAAACACTCACAGAATGAGCAGAAAATGCATGTCTGAAAAGTTATGGTTTTAGAGCAGAGCAGTTTGTAAGCGAGAAGGTATTCCAGAATTAATAGATAATAATGTAAGTCAGAATTATGATTCATTGCTCATCTTGTTACACACAAAAGTATGTAAAGATATAAAAAAACCCTGCAGGTTAGGAAATACTTACTAATGAAAGGACTCACCAACAAAAAGCTTTAAATTCTCAAATCTGAAAGAGAAATCTATGTTCTCATTTCTCTTGACTGGGAGGGGTAGACTTAAAAAGTTTGGGCAAAGTTTCAGAGAAAATCCATGGTGCAGAATTAAAAACTAAATACCATTCCAACCTTTAACAGCAAAACCTTTTTTTTTTTTTTCTTTTATCAGTTTACATGGTCTCAGAATTTATTTCTGATTGTTTTCATCAGGGCTAGGTTTGTATTCTGATATTTTGACAAAGAAAAAGGTAAAAACACCTGTGAATTTAAAAAGACGAACAAACTGATGGTGCAATAGTCAAAACTCTGCTGTCTCTCTGAGGGCACTTCAGAGGAGCTGTACCTGTATGTGCTTGTCTCACACCTACGGATTTTAGAAGATTTTTCTGTTTTGCTTTGGATTATCATTGAACCTCAACTCCCTTTTCTCGTGGGCACCACTGACCCACGATCCCCAGATGAGGTAAATGGCGGAAATCTCTTTTCCATTAGACTTCCCAATGTCCGTGTTAAAGGTTAGCGGAGAGTGGGCAGGGAGCTTCTTTAGGCTGAGAGATTCAATTTAAGGACATTTTTTGAGTTTGTTTCCACTCCTGTGGCTCCCAGGGTCCTGAGCATCCCAGGACTCGGAGCTTGCTCCCATGGTTGGGTGTCAGCTCCTGGAAAACCAGGGATTCTATGGGAAATGCACTCTTCTTTCAAACTTATCTCTCCAGCCCTGTTTAATAAATGATGTGTTCATGATCTTTTAACATCAGTAACAATTTGTTAGTCATATTACATTGCAGAAGAGAGAGGCTGGGAAGTTATCTGAACCATTTTAAAACTTAAATTAGCCACCATAAAGTGCAGAATAAAATTATAAAGACTTTCTTGTAATACAAAATTCATAGAGACAAAACTCTAATTTCCTGATGGATATATGATATTAATGTAACGGATACCTCAGTGTAGTTAAATTGCATTAAATGGTTATTAATGCTTGAATAAACTTCAAGGAAGTGGGTACTGGTTGAAATGGGATAATATTTTGTTCTGCTAAATTATACGTTAATTGGTATTTCCTCTCTTGTAAAAGGACCTAAAGGGCTTAATAAAATATGTGGTAGAAACATTAGTTTTTCTTCTTGAGATGTTAAGTCTAGAGCTTAACTGGAAACATTTCAAACCGTTCCCAGAAAATTCATCGGCACTCACGATGACATGGCTTACAGGACTTCCCAAAATAAATAATTATGGCTTTCAGGCAGGAATATCCAGCAAGGAAGGGAAATAAAAGCTAAGAGTGATTTGTTTGCTGTTTTATTTTTATGTTTGAAATTACACTTTGCTTAGGTGTAGGGAACTGCTTTCGGTGTAATATAGAGGATAATGAAAGCTCTTGGCATGGGGTTGGGAGACCTCTGCTCCCGGGAAAAAAAAATGGGAACGGGAAAGGAGTTCAATGCCCATCTCTGGATAATTCAAAGAGGTTGATAATTCAAATCAGGAGGAGATCGTTTAAGAAAATCTCATTGAATACTGGAACTTTCCTGAAGTGATTTTTACTCCTTTGTAGAACTGTTTATTCCTTGCTACGTCAGAACAGACCAGAATTGTTGTTTGAGGATTAGGTGTGACATTTCTGCATCGAAATATCATATATGAATATCCTTCCATTTTAAGAAGGAAAAGAGAGAAACCCCTCAACCCCTCCCTCCTTATGAATAGATGTATTTATATATATATATATAGATTGATAGATAGATTGATATTATGGATAATCTTCCACTCGCTTGTACATTCAATAATCGTGTGCTTAATAATTACTGAAAATGCAACATTTCCAACTTTTCTTCTGGAAGAACTTTCATTAATGGATGACTGAATGCCTACAGAAAATTAACTATAACAATGAAATGAAGTAAAATGATTACATTAATGACACAGGAACTGGTGAGGATGTCTCAGCTTCTTCCTTTTTAGGAGTCATTGATATTTTCATTTCAACGTTGTTGGGTTTTCCAAGGTGGATATGCAAGGTTATATTTTCTCTGATGCGCCTGGCCCCCTCCTCATGACCCTCTCTTGCAGTGCTCCTCAGAAATATTTTATTTTTCAGGTGATGTTTTCTGGGAAACACAAACTGGGAAATTCTTTTTGTGCAACTTAAAGCAAATCACTGGGAAGGAATGAGGTTAGCCAAAGTTTTTGAGCTCTGTGGTTTGTCTTAGAAGAAAAACACGATAGTGGAATCAGATACTTTTGATGCAATATAAATACTTTCATATTTACAAAGAATGGGCAAGTTCCCATTTCCTGATTGCCGAAGGAATCATATAGGAGACAGTGCTTTCGTTTCCAGCCAAGTGTGATCCCTTTCATAGATTTAATTCAGAGTCTGGCTACGATTGTTTCTCTCCCTGTGCCTTGTCTTTTCTCAGCTTCCCTTCTCTTTCTGTTTATTTTCCTCCAAGGCACATTTTAGACAATCCCGGAATGGTTTGGGTTGGAAGAGACCCTAAAGCTCCTCTTGTGCTACCCCTGCCATGGCAGGGACACCTCCCACCATCCCAGGCTGCTCCAAGCCCTGTCCAGCCTGGCCTTGGACACTTCCAGGGATCCAGGGGCAGAACTGATTGTAAACAAAAATTACATTATAAAAGCCAAAGCCTTTATTGCAAACTCTGCGTTGGCTTGTCAGAGGGAAATAGGATAATTTTTGGCTTAATATAACTTTTCAGCAGTGAGGGATGTTTGATCATGGAAGAATAAAGCCATTGACTGAAGAAACTTCTCTGAGGGGGAAAAAACCCTCAAACAACATTTTATTCTGCTCATTTTAAATTCTCCTCATCCTCCCCTGGTGCTAGGAGAAAACCTGCCTCTTAGGGACGTGGTTTAGGGTGGACTTGGCTGTATTGGGTATATGATTGCACTTGATGATCTTGAGGGTTTGTTCCCAACTCCACCATTCCCAACGAGTCCGTAGCCTCTCCCACGGGAGCTGTAGATTCCCTGGGGCAGCACAGAGTGTTGGGAAACTTTTGTGTGCAGTGACAGCAAAAACCTGAGCCCTGAGGGACTCAGCATTTCTGGGGATGAAGATTCCTGGGAGTTTCACCCTTTTTTGGCTGGCAAAGCGCAGCTGGTGCAGCAAAGCTGAGTGCGAGAGAGACCTTGTGCCATTCACTGCTGCTGCCTAAATTAATTTCTGAATGAATTTTTTTTTTTCTTTCTGAAAACCACAAAAATAATCAAGGCAAAGTAATTTTACCCTTAAAAATATGGTTTTTTTTTTTTTAATGAGAGAAAAAAGGAGAACTTGAATGGGATGATACCTCTCATGATATTCCAAGTGGTGTGAGGTTGTATCCCTGCTTTTAGGGGTGTTGCTGGTGTTTTTAAGGAGAAAACTGCTGTTTTGGTGTATTTTTACCGTTTTCTCCAGAGCAGAGGCAGCTCAGAGCTAAGTCCTGCTCCGCCAGGGAGGAATGATTTATTGGCTGATCTCCCTGAGCTCCCAGCCTTTTCCTTCCCATCTTCAATATCCTGCACGAGAATGGAAACACTTCATGGGCTTCATCTTAATAGGGACTCCCCCACTCCAAAACAAGATCTTTATCCAAAGATTTTAATTAATTGCAAAAGTTAAAAATAAATCGTGCTGGAGTACCATTGATAATCCTCCTAGGCTGGCTTTCATTCATGTTAATGTGTAATACAGCCACAGTAAGATTTAATTTTAACCATAATTATAAAAGTTTGAAATTAAATCTTACTAGGGATGTGTTCTCCATTAATATGGACAAAAACTGATCTGGGAGGATTATTATGGGGGACACAAGAAAGATTTAATTTTTAACTTTTATAATTAATTAAAAAATGTGATAAAGGATTTTGTTTCAGGGGAGGGGGGAGTGCTCTCCAGACCACTAAGACATCCCAGCAGTCTTTCAGAGCCATCTTAATTACAGCCACAAAGAATTATTTGTTAGAGAATAGTGGTCAGGAGCTCAAACTGCTTCTTTTATCCAGAAATAAATGTGCAGACACTTGGAAACTTTCACTGAATAAAGGACTGCAGTTGGTGAGGAAAGAAGATCAGAGGGATATATATATATATGTGTGCATATATATATTTATATTTTTGTGTTTATACGTGCAAATACATGAACACATGGAGGTAGAAATGAACATCTATATAAAAATGGATATAGATATGTAAATATACATCTATTTTATGAAAAAATGTGCATGTACTTATATAAAACTTATAGCAAAAATGGATCTTTTCTTCTCTTTTCTAATACTTTATACAGATGCATTGACACATGTGCCTAAACATATGGATAGGAATTTTTCCCATTAAAAAGGAGTTACTGCAGTGGGAGAAAAGGAAGATTAATGGAAACCATTTCTTCCAATGGATGCACTTGCATGTGGCTGCACTGAATTTTGGTGTATTTGTCATGCTGCAAACTATGCAGAAATCAAGGAAATTTACTGAACATTTTCTACTGAGGGTCAGGTTACGATAAAATCAAAGATGTATGAAAACAATTAAAAGGAATGAAGTATTAATTTCACAGGTACATGTTCAGGAATCAGTTTTGGCTCTAAACTGTAGCTCTTCTCTGAAGTACCAAACCATGATGGTTTCATGTTCAGCTCATGTTTGTGATCCCACATCAAACACACAATTTTCCAGTGCAGAGGGGTTGGATTTTTGAGACCAGCTCATGGTCACACTCTTTTCTTTTTGCTGCTCTTTTTTTTTTTTTCCTTGCCTCCAGTGTTGAAATTTTAACATTTAGTCTGAAAATTCAAGCAGATTCTTTCCATATGATACCAAGAAATAGGATTTAGGGATGAGTCTTGGTGAGGATGCTCAGAGTTAGTTTTAAATCCTTATCCTGACAGTTCCTCATCTGCTGGGGTTCAGTTCTAATTGTTTTTGTTTTTTTTAAAGACTGTAGTTCTTTGTATTTAATGAAATACATTTCATTATAGTATGAATAATAACAACCTTTATTTTATTATTGCTAGTGCTATTTTAGTTTTGAGGGTCGGGGTTTTTTTGCATTGCCCCATAAATCTTACTAAGTTTATTTAATAACAAAATAGAAAAAATAATTGCAAACTTTTCAAACTATTTTTTTAAAAATCACTAAAATTTTGGAAGCATGAGAAACAACACTCCAAAAGAGTAAAACAGAGAATGTATAAATATTTTTGCAAGATTCTGCATCTTTGTAAATATATATCAAGCTAGTCAGACTCTTTCTCCTCAACTTCATATTTTTAGAAAGTATATCTGTATTTTTGTCTCCTCTTTTATTACAAAAGTAAAATCTGAAGAACTCCATCTTCTTTTTCTTCATTCAATGCGATGTTTAATGTAGGGCTGGGTTTGGATTTTTGGTTATCTTTTTTTCATTGATATTGTGGGGCTTTTTATGAGCATTTTCTTTTATTCTTTATTGTCCTTTCTGCTAGTAATCAGGTTTGAACCACACTCTAAAACACATTATTATGAAATTTTGTCGTTATAAAGGGCAGATCTTCCTGCATTAACACCATAACCACTCCTTGCTGTAATTTACTTTAGTAAATGGCCCCAAGTAAGTAAAGAACGATGTTCAAAAATTATAGTTACAAATCCTTTCTTTTTAGCATTATTTGTGACAAACAGCTGCTATCCTTTGCAAAAGCTTTGGCATAATAATGATAAGAAAATCAAACTTGAGGGAAATGTTTTTTTCTCTCTTTTCTTTCTTGCAAGGCACATTTTTTATTCTGTCAGAGGCTGTTGGAATGTTCAGACAGTTTGATATAAATGGGCAAAGCCATGGAGTGGTCCTTGGTCTGGCCCATAATTAGTGTTTATATGAGGAATAGTATTAATAGGGGGAAATGCTGAAAAATAAGTTTGTGTTCTCAGGGTGAGGTTTTCCTTTCAGAAGTAAATATCTGTGGAAAATTTGCTTTCATAATCACTTGCCACCCTACTCACTAAAATTTCTGTGCTGAATGAATGGGAGTTGGAGATATTTAATATATTCTGAGAATCTAAAAGTTCTGAAATAGATAATAACAGTTGTTCTGTTTGTAAACAAGGCATTGAATAGGGTATGTTATAAATTATGGAGGATGCTTTAAAAATAGTGGTAACTCCATTGTTTTATTGTATTTTAGTTGGCGCATCATTCATTCCTCTTGTAGCAGAACAAATCTAATAATGTGCATCTCTTTCCTCTCAACTTCCAAATTCTTGGATTTCCAAGAACCTTCCAGATAACAACTGAAACATTTCATAAAAATACACATAAAAAAAATTGAAATCTGTGCGTGCCATTGGAGATATTTTAGGCAATAACTGACTATTTAAATTAAAATATGTTGTATGTGGTGTATACATTTGGCTGCCTAGCAAAAAGGAAATGGTGGTGATTTCAAAAAGTCCCCAACCTTGTCAGAAAATACCAAAGTGCTTCTAAATCTTTACTATTAAAAAAAAAAAAGAGTGAAAGATATTTTATTGCAGGGTCTCCCCTTCAGTCTCTGGCTTTGAGCCAAAGCACACTATGAAGTAACAGTTGGGAATGACCCCCACTCCTTCCACTCTGTTCTTTCTTTGCCTTGGCATGAAATTAATCACACGTTTTTTAAAAAATAATAACATCGCAGACATTTCGTGGTCAGCCCCAGTTTTTAGTCACAGCGCGGCCCTTCGGCAGCGCCTGATGCGACATCAGAGCGCTGTCCCCGTGCGCGTGCAGCGCGGGCTGGACCTGGAATGGAGCACACCCCGGGATGATGGATTGAACACTGGCGTGGAACCTGAATATGCAATTGGCAGTGACAAAAGGAGGCCTGATTTGATATCGGCTGTGCCACCGTCCCCACTCCGCTTGCTCGGGGTCGTGTCTTCCCAGCGCCTTCTCATTATTTCCAATAGAATATCCTGATGCTCACCAAGCATTTATGGAAACCTACAGGAGCCTCTCTGTGATATTCTGTGCTTAATACAACAGGCAAGGGGTTTCTAATATGACATTTTTCTTGCAAAAAAAAAAGCCATTAAAATAGATTCCCCTTCCCCCTCATATCTAGAAGGTAGGACGATGCTCAGTTGAACATTACGTCATTATAACGATAATATTAAGTGCTAGATAAGCTTAAAATATATCATGGCCTGCAAAAGCCCTCAATGAATCAGTGCATGAGTTGTTTTCAACTTGTTTGTCCTTGATTGGTTCTAAGAATTACATATTGCATTTAGGAACTCGCAGGGGACCCTTTGGGTATGAACTGTCCTTTACATTTTCACTTATCCAGCCCAACGTTCCCTTTCCCATCGCGTCCCCCTGGCTTTAAGCTCTTCCAGTACTCAGCAGAAATGTTCTCTGTCAAGCACAGCCAGGAGTTACCATACCCCTGAGGAAAGCTGAGCGTTCCTGTTCCCACGAAGTTCTTCCCCCTTTCCCAGTGGTGCTGAAGTGAAGAGTTCTTCCCAGCTGTTACTCCTTCTTTCCCTGTTCCTCCACACCAGGTTTGAGATTTCTGCCTTTAGACCCAATCCATCTTCTCTCCTCTCCAGAAAAATCAAGTGGGGTACCTGGAATATTCAGTTTTCTTTTCTGCACGTTGAAGCCTTCTCTCCATCTTGCACTGTTTTGGCAGAGGGAAGGAAAATAATTTATTTTTTTTAAACAACAAAAACTGCATTTTTGCAAAACTGAAGTTCCTTAAGGGACACAAAGGGTTGTAAAACTTTGTTTAACATGGCCATGTCACGCCTTTGTCACAAGTTCTGCGTTTCTGTACATGTATAGTTTCCTATACTTATCTTTGTGCCTGTTTTTCCCTAAGATAAGAAAATTTACTTTTCGAAGAGATTGATTTAGGTAAAATGTCCTCCTATTTTACATTAACCATATAAAAAAAACCAAAAAAAGACTTCTACCACCACAATGATGTAGCTTATTGTGTGCCTAAAAAATCAGATTTGCAGCACAGTTTTCTTCCAAGTTTGCTTTATATGCAGAGCAGATTTTTTGGGATACCTTCAAAGATTTTTCCCCTGCTTTTCCCACCTTTCCTCAACACTAAGGAGTTGTTTTTAGGACACCCAGTGAAACTCAGTGATGTATCTGGTAGCAATCTAAATTGTGATTAGCCAATGGAATTCTGCATTTCCATTAAGGCTGAAGCCCAGTGTCCCTGAGATTTATATCCCTGAATCTTTCAATTGATTTATAACCTGGTAATCCTTTTATCCCCATTTATATGCAGCATAACTTGACGTAAGTGCTCGAATGTCTCCATTAATCGAATTCAAGAGTGTTGGACTGAGAAACTGGAGTAAAAACTTTTAGGACCTACTGTAAATACACTTTTTGTCAGGGGAAGGCAGGAGGCAATATGTCCTTGAGTTGAGCTTTATGTAAATGAAGGAGAAAAAAATCCTACGCCTATTACTCCTATATATGAAGGTTGGAGGTTTTTTGATAAAAAGATATTAAAAAGTATATATTTTTTTTCATCCTGAGCACAGCCCCATTCCTCAGTGGATTGCAATGCTACAGGGAGAGATCCATGTGGTTCCTGGTGCAGGGACAACAATCCATGTCCCAGCCACAACACAGTGGTTTTGTAAGGCTGTTCAAAGCATTGGAGTCATCAGGAATGATGTATCTGGATTTTGAAAAACATCACTGTGAACCCACTTAACTCTGTACTTGCTTTAGGTGCTGGAATGTGTCTGCTGCTGTTAAAAATGAGGAAATTTTCCTTTCCTTCAAACCATGCAATATTAACATTTCCCTTGTTGTAGAGCACACAGGCGAGAAGTCCCAACACTGCTAATTTTAATTATGTGATGGGAAATTTAGTGTTTCCAGCAGCTTTGCATTATTAGTGCTCCTTTAGCATGGACGTAGGAATGAGATGAAAACCTCCCTCACAACAAATCTGTGGAGTTTCTCTGAAAGGACAGCTCCAACCCCAGCCCCTTCCACAGCCTTTTCTGGCCACGTCTGCAGAGGGTGGGAGAGCCCCCAGTTACCCTTAAATCAAATCTGTGGCACAGCAAACCAAGGAGCTATTAAAATATATTTATTATTCATTATTAGTAAATTGCCTGCGTGTGGTTTAGTGGAGAGTGGCAAACTTACAATTTTGTTGACTCATTGAAAGTCTACGGTGCGGTGTCCTGCAAACCCCAAATTTGTATTTATAGCATTAATTTTAAAGCTCCGTTTAAGCAATTACATCTGTGCATTACATGAAAAAGATGCAGAATAAAGGTAAATGTTGCAGTGTGCTGGAAATCTGCTGGTGGAAAACACCACCATGTGTCTTGAGACTTAATGTGCTGTTGAGATAGAACCTGATTTAACCCAGAAATTTACAGGTGAGACTGTGGAAGATAATGTGTGCCACTACTGAAGATGTGTTAATAAATTATAATTCTGAATGCTGCATGCATCCCGATCGCCTCTTTAGTAAATACTTAACACATTAAAGCCTGCCAGAAAATCAGATGAAATGAAACCAATTTAATTCCTTAATTTGTATTATGTTATGCAATACTACATCATGTTGCGGCCATAGAAACAAGAAATTGATATTTTTTGAAGTCGATCTCCTGTTTCTCAGCACTTTGTTAATGTGCTGGTTCTCCCTTCAGGGACAGAATGATAAGAAAACTTTCCATCTTTTGGGTGTAATCGCATCTCACGCTGTGGGAGGAAAGGAGGTGTAAATAAAAAAGGAGGGACAGCATTCCTGTCCTCCTTTCTTATCATGAAGTAACTTTACTGCCAGAATAATTCCAAGAACTGTCATGAATTCCAAGAACTAACATTAAATTATTATATTTAATGCTCAAATTCAATGTTTGCCCATCACAAACCTGCTAAAAATTTACTGTGAGCACCTTAGATGATTAAGTCATTTAAAATGAAAGATGCCCATGAACATGTGCAGTATTATTCAGGAAATATCTAGAAATAAAACCAACTGACCTCAACCCTTGAGGGGGAAATGGTTCTCTGTTCACTGCATATGTGGGCTGAGCAGAAAGGCTGGGAGAAGTCCGGGAAGTGTTATGGTCATCAAAAACAACATCATCAAAAGAAGCTAATAAGTCTGAAAAATGTCCAGGAAAAGGTCTTTGTTAACATTTTTGAAAAGACAATTCCATGAAATTAGGAGAACCGGTTGAAGAACGATCTATTTGTGAATGTGTAAAAAAATTCCAAGTGATTTCTGAATTTTTAATTAAACAGAGTTCATTTTAAAAAATTCTTGAGAATTCACTTCAAAAGCAACAAAAGATATTTTTATGCAACAGCTTTAAATTTCATGATCTCCTCTGTAGAGGAGGGGATTGGGACCTGCTGTGGGTCTCAGCAAACAAGGCGTGAAAGGAAAATGAGCTTGAGCCCTGGAAATGACCTGGAATGATCCTTTGGTGGCTGGGTTCAGCTCCTGGAGGGAAATACCAAAAACTATATATTGGGTATCTGATATAACCTTATAATAAATCAATAGGAGATTTTTAATTTTTTTTTTTTTTTTTTTTT
>VZRL01000206.1:24056-79781 GCA_013397895.1 Origma solitaria | reverse complement strand
CTTCTCCTGTCTTGCCTTTTCCCCGTCTTTTCTGATGTCAAAAATTCACCCCCTCCCATTTGAGCAAGTTTCCGGTTTTTTCACTACCCTTCATTGCATCGCAATGCATTGCCTTGTATTCGCTCTATTTGCAAATGTTGCTGTTTTTTGCGCTCACCTTTCATCGGCTCATATCTCCTGCCCCAAATGCTTTTTACACTTTTTCTCTGATTTCTTGTTCTGTGAATTTTATGGTCTCTGATATATGTGCAAATGGAAATGATATTTTGAAATTTGTGAATTTCCTTTTTAATTGTGTTTTTCTTTAAATTTCCCGTTTTTTGTGAGCAATCCCATTCCTATAACTAGCAGTGTTTCCGTGTGAGTATATTTCTTTGAGTTATGCTCATTGAAATGCAGATCTTCAGCTCCCTTTGAAATGAGCTTTTAATTTATTCTTTGGCTTAACTTTCTCTTCTTGTTTCCCATAGAAACTCAGCTTCCTTAGAAATCCTGTTATAATAGCACCATCTTCTGTCTAACATGCTGTCAGGAGTACTTCTGAATAATTTTTGCTCTGCTTGTTTGCTGCTCTCATGGTCCAACTTCTGTGAAAATGTTGCTCCTCCCTGCTTTATGCAGTGCTGCAGAAATTCAGAGAGGTAGTTAACTGCACCACTGTGCAGAGCTGAGAATTCTTTGACTTTGACAGCCTGATGTTGAAACGTACACACATTTCCAATGAAAACGTTATGAGAATTCAATTAAAATAGTGAATGTTCTGCTGACGTTTTTGATGCTAACTCGGTTTTTTATGAGTAAGAGCCACTGACAGCACTTGCATTATCATTCTCTTTCAAAACCATGACTATGCTAGATAGTTTGAAGAGTCTAGTGTGGTATAAATACAGCCCAGCTAATAAATTTTTAACATTATTTAACCTTTGCTTATGCACAAAGATGTGGATCTTCAAATTACTAGAAATTGTTGGATTGATTGTCCAATAGGAAATTGTATCATTTTCATGTCAGACTCACTTTAACTCTTGGCTACGTTCTAAAACATGCAGGTCTTTTCTTCCCATTTCTATCTGGACAGTAAGGAGAAAACAGCCGTGACTGTCACCTAACTATCAGAATAATTTTGTCAATTAATTTTGGAAAGGCTAGAGAGTGATATTTGAAGTCACTTGTCCAGTTCATTTCATAGAAATTATTAAAACTTCAAATACAGTTATAAGGACATAAAACCAGAGTCAGAAGATTCACTGGTACAAGAAAATGAGATAGGCTTAAATGTTATGGATTGCTACCCTGCTTCTATTATTGATTCACAAGGAAACTTTGAAAAATAAATATTCCTTATATGCGTGAATTTATCGTGGATTTATAAAGAACAAGTGAAATTAATTAGGTTTTGTGTGACATTTTGACCTTCAGATCCATATACAGAGCAAAAATAGTGCAATTTGTGGCTTTAGGTGCTGTAGGTTTGTTTCTCAATTCTTATCTATCAAACACTTCTTTTTGTGACAAACCAAATTTTTCAAAGATTTGTTTGCTTCTTTCAGTTCTTATTTGTAATACAGTAATACCAATATCAAAGGAGAATTTAGAGGATAAATACCTAAATATTAATGAGAGGCCCAGGTGACAGTATTGTTTGTTCATATTTGTTATTTGCATATGCAAATGCAAGTGTGTAAACCCATGCCATCTCATATATTTCTTAATCAGAAGAATATTTCTTCATTAGAAAATTGTCTCTTTTTTCTAATTTGCTCACTTCAATTCAACGTACTAATGTTTTTCCATCCCAAAGAACACCTTTAGTCATTAACAAAGAAAATTATTTGTTCCGGCTTTTTTTTTGTGTTAATTCCCTTCAAGTGACTTTCTCCAGTCTACAAAATGTTACTGTTCTTGTTGTCTGAATTTTCTAGATATTGTGAAAAACTCTGAAAAACCTAATGTGCAGATCTGATGACTCACTGAATCTGAGAGGAATTTTCTCTAATTAGTGACATAATGGGATGATTCATTGCATTGTAGCAGTCTTTGCATAGGTTTGCATGTTAATACAAGGTGCAGGACAGGAGAGAACTGAAATAAATGCCTAAATATACATTGTAGTTGTGTTGATCTTTATATCCTTAATGACATTGACCTAAAAGTGAATAAACCAAGCAGAAATACATATAGCTGTTTATAGTAATATTCTTCTCTGTATAGGTCCATTGGGATATTGAGCGTCACTAAAAATGGAGCAGTTTGGGGCTTAGGAACACTCAGGGTCATCTACAATTGCTCACTTCAGAAGCCGATCTCCAAAGCCATGGTGAACTTGCTGGATCAGAATATTCACTGCTACTATTTCTTCACTTATTTTCAGAAGAAAACGAAAAGTAGATGTAATTGTAGACCTCATCTAAAAGGTCAAGAGAAAGAGAACGATCTTAAAATAGCTTGGAGCAAGATGACTGTACATCAATTAAAATACTAGTGAGGTGATATCACCAGATGGTTTTAGTTCTTATGTTGGTTTCTAGCTACACACATTTATTTCATCTTCTGCACGGCAAAAAGTAGACTCAGAACACCCCAAGGGACCAAAAACCTGTAGTGAAGAACAGAGATGCCCCCAAAATCATATTTCTCTTAATTTTCTTCTTAACTTCCCAGGCTCTAACCCTGCTTATACTGGTGAACTATAATGCATGTTGAATTTGTATTCAATACATTAGTGATTCTACAATGCACATCCCTATGATATCTGAGCACTTTTCCTCCTCACACACTATCACTGAAAAATGGTTTTAGATGTCTATTTGTAAACATATGTTCTCAGCATTTTTATATCTGTGTGTCTTTCCATGTGGTGCTTATTTTTCCTATGCTTTATTTACATGTATAAATAAAAAGAAGGCTGTTGTTGGAGTACAGATTGGTTTTCTTTTTCACTCCATCTATTTCAAAAAAACAAAGAACTGCTGAGCAAAATAAATTGGTTTATGGACCCAGTATACTGTTGGAAAGGCCAGAACACAATGTGATGGCCCCAGCTCTACATTTTGCTTTCATCTTTCTGAATCCCCTGGAAGATAGGTAAAAATCACATGGGAAGAGCCATGTGTCTCTGGGCAATGGACCTGTGCTTAGCTGATTTGTGGCTTCTCCAGACAGTGTATACAGCATAGTACGAGCAGGACAAGACTTCTCCCTGAAGGGCTACTCATGTAACACATGCTTTAGGGCTCCCCTGTCCTCTGGACAAGTTTTATTGTAATTTTGGGATTGCTGAGGACAGGTGTTGGTCCACATGTATCGCCTCAAATTGACATTGTCAGAAGGCGGCAATGTCTTTGCATGAAAACAGTAGTGCTTGGGCTCCTATTTTGTTACTGTATATTACTTTGCGTATTACTTTTTGACATGTCATGCATAAGACTCAAAGCTTTGGTCCTTGGGATAGATCTGCAGCTGGTGCATTTTGGAGCAGTGTTATTATGTTTGACTGGTATCACCTAGAGATTTGACACTGTCATCTCATTGTAGCCTTGAAGAATGAAGCTTTCCCATGTCACACAGTGCTCTGTGCACAGAATGAAAACCTGGATTCGGAATTTATCCAACAGCAAGCATTTTTCTCAATGACAAATAATGGAAAGATGCAAAAAGCCCAGATTTTAATCTTGTGGGTTTGTACCAGCAATTGAAAAGTCTTTAATTTTGATTATTTCTAATCTTACTCTTGCTGTTTTGATGAAAAGTTACATATATTGTAAGTTAACAATTTTAATGGGTAATGGAAATCTGATTAGAATGCCAGTATAAACTCTTTTTCCTTTTGGTTCCCATGAATTTTTCTGTTTTACTTCTGTTGAAATAGAGTTAGGGAATTTAGCCTTCCTCTTCTGGTATTTTTTTGGACCTGATATTTAGATTTCTTTATCACTTCTCAGAGATCAAACATCCACAGGAAGATAATAATGAAAAGATATAATGCATGAAAATGCATAAATATATGATCCTTGCTGTCCTTTTGGCTAACAGACTTTTTGCTATGACTTCTATAATTGCATTTCAGACTTCCTCACGAAGGTCTGAATATTAAGTAAAAATATGAGAATTGCAGACTGTTGGCTTTGCTGGATGCTCTTTAGGGCCTCACTCAGAAAGCAAGAGAAATCTAATCAAGATTTGGATAAAAGTGTCTTATGGAGAATAAGACATTATGGACTGTTTTTTGTGTAATGGCTTTCTTAAGAATTGGGAAACAAGATTTTCTGAGAGTAGGCTAATAAAGTAAGCCCTTTAAGTTATATAATTAAAAATTATTTATAGAGATGTATTTTTCAGCCGCTTATTCTAACACTACAGAAATAATAGTTATCAGAAAACAGAACTTATGACACTCAGTTGCCATCTGTCTTTCAAGAAGGCTCTTGCTGAGTACTGGATAATATGGTACTTAGCACTATATGGCACTTGGAATCAGGAGTTTCTTGTACAACATAGCCTTTACAATTAGCCTTGAATGGCTGGAAATACGATAGTTAAAATTCTCAAAGATTCACCGGTTAATGAAGGACTTCCGTAACATTTTCAGAAGTACCTTTGATACCACTAGTTAGAAAGCTCAGGTTGATATTGGAAACCAAATGCTGTTTAAAGGCTATAAAAACCATCACCCAAACAGAAATTCAGATAAACATTAATGTAGGGATCATTGAATCCTTAAGTTGTTTGAAGTCTAATTTCTTCTGGTAAAGTTCCATAAAATGCTTAAACACCTCTCCCTGAGAGCTTTAGTACTGGCTACACTTGCTCAGTAGCCTGATGCCTTCAGGCTTACAGCAAAGCCCAGGTATTCCCTGTCTGTTTCCTTGCTGGTTCAATGGGCTGGCGTGCAAGCATAACCTGCCTTAGCTTTTCCAAAATCCCACCCTTTGCCAGGGTCCTAACCTCTCCCTTTCAGAGTTTGTTTGGCCTTCTCTGTGCTGAATCATTTCAGCATGCAAATCCAACAGAAAAGGGTGGATGCAAAAAAAGGTGTTTTTTCCATCTGCGTGCTGACCTGGATCAACACAACATCAGCCAAGTGCTCAGGTGAGTGTAGTAGTGAGAGCAAAGGGTGGGCAGAGCCATCTGGCTCAGCCTGCTGTGGAAACCCAACATTGGCGAATGCTGGGTTAGACCACATGGAAAAAGCAGGAATGAAGATGTTTTCTTCACCCCAGTGGTTGTGAAGGTTGTTTCCAGTCACTTATACCATGGAAGATTTGTACATTCATTTTTCCATCTCTCTTTATTTGCTCATGAACAAATAAATGCGTAAGTTTGGCTCGCATTTGGAGCCAAATGACCTGACCCTGCCATATGAGCTACTGTGCATCCCAAATTTCCTCTGTGGTAGCAGGTGACTCCAGAACTGAAGTGGACGCTGCCAGACCTTCCTGGAACCTAGCTGATCATCTAGCCCAGCTAACCCCACCATGTGGGAACCTCGGCAGCCAATGTCATCTTCCACCCATGGACTATTCCTGCAGCTCCTCCATGCCCTCTCTGCTTTCTCAGGTGTGTGCCGCACAACTTGCCATTCTCAGCCATATGTGCCTTAACTAGGTATTAGAAGTTTACTTTCTCTTCTGAAAGATATTTTGGGATAAAGTAGTCTTCATATTGTTTGGCAGAATCGTTCTTCTTTCAATAGCATACCTAAATCTTTGTGTAGGAGAGAAAATATGTTTATGATTATGCAGGTCATTACCTTCATGGCTGAAGAACTCACATGGGGTATGTGGGCTGTAAACCCCTCAAGCTTCTCTGAACCCTACGTTACCACATCTTGTTCCTGAACACTCAGCTTTTTCAGTAAAAGGGATCACTGGCATGACTATTTTTTACCACCAATACCACATTGTATTGTCTAAGACTGTAAAAATATTAGCTCACAAAGGAATTCATGGCATGAATTCCAGTTACATGGGGCCTTCTTTTCCAGAGAATCTTCAAAAATTGCTTTAGCAGTATCTGCTCATTAGCTTAGTCAGTTCTCCACTCAGTTTCTGTTCAGAGAGAGCAACTTCAGTCTTGCTGATTACTCTTGGGGATAGTGAGATATGCAAACCGTTTGGGTTACGGTGCTTAGCTTTTTGGTGACTATACCCTACATACAGACCAGGGTCCTGGCTGGAAAGGGAACTTACACCTTTAAGTCCCTTAGAAGCTTTTGAAAGTATCATTGCCTGCCATATTAGCTGAAAAATGTTATATACAGAATGTGATACTCCCTGGTTGCTTCAGGGTATGTAATCTGGACTCTGAACTCTGTGGTCACTCTGAAGCCTCCCATTCACAGACACATTAAAGAGATGTAGACCAAGAATGCTTATTGCATTTCTCTGGCAAATGTAATGTGAGACCCTCACATAGTAGCTGATCTAATTTTCATCAGACTTGGCTCACTATTTTAGGAGATTTCACTGCAGAAAGTAAAAGAATTGCTTGCATGACTGTATTTCAGCAGTCAGCTTAAAAGTACAGGAGCTTTTTCTTCTTGTCTTGTACTGTTAACTTTAGTACTGTTCTATGATTGCCAGCTAAAATTGTGTTTTCCTTGTGAGTGGAGTGTATGAGAATTGTCTATTACTAAAAAATTCTAAGACCATTCACATTAGATCTGAAAATACTCACAAAAATTTTGTCCATTTGCCTCATCTATACACTTTAAATATATCTCATGAAGCAAAATGTCAATTCTAGTCACTGTAACTATGTCTGCTCTAGCTTAACAGGGACAGGGCATGGGATCACCTTGTTTCTGTGTTCGTCTGTTGTCCAGCTCCAAATTGCTGGTTAATAATGACAGGTTTTTCTCTGGACACACTTTTGGCTCATGCTATATTTAGCGCTCTCTCATAGGCCCAGCTCGGGCATGGTGTGGGCTAGAGGGCTGCTGCCAACTGGCAGGATGGGTGAGGCCATCCTGCATAGGAGAGGAGTACACAGTAGACTTACCTGTATGGACACCACCGTGTCAAACCATTTGTCATTTGAGCCACAGGGTGAGTCCCTGGTCATTTTATTCATTAGTACGTATCTAGTTTCTGCTGACAGAGGGCAGCAGACCCAACTCCAGGATGAAAAAGGGCATTCAGCAAGGATGAGACCTTTGTTTCAGCCAGAGAAGACTGATCTGTCCAGACTTTTGAAATAGCAGAGTATAGAAAGAGTAGCCAATTGAACAAGACCATTTGATAGTAGCCTGTTTCATTTTTTCCCCTCCAGATTGTTTTCCTGCTTGATTTCACCCTGATGTTTTGATGTTTCAAGGGAGATGGGAGAGGTGCCACTGTCAGGTGGAAAAGGTTATGATGAACAAAAGAGCAGCAATACAGGACTGTCCATGCTTCCTGCACAGTCCAGAGAAGACTGAAGACAAAGTAAATAAAGAACAGGAAAAAAAAGATCAGTGAAATTGGGCAATTCTTCCCTCATTTACACATGATTGACATTATTTGATTGAATCTCACTGATTTCTGAATTAAAAGGAAAAAAAATTAAATATTAATTATCCAGACTGCTTAACTTCATGTTTCTTTTTCATTTTGAGTTGCACGTGTCATATTGGATCAAATTCTCATGACATTTGATCTCAGATCGTTGTTTAAAATTTTGTTTTAATATCAGTTGGCTCATTAGATTGGCTTAGAAGGTTTTAATATTCCTTTTAATATATACAGCTATGTTTATTAATCTTAACTCCAATAAATTATATATCAGTAGCCATATAGTCGATTTTAATAAACATATTGATTGCAATATTGAATTTCAGAAGTTAATGTTAAAAATATTTCTTTAATCTATATTTTCTATTTTTTTTCTCCTTTATATTCTTCCTTTTCATTGTCTCATCAAAATTATCTGAAATACATAATTTCCCTAAATGATATTGCTTATTTCATTTTCTTTTTCCTAATGTAGCAAAAATTATACAATCTTTTATATGCTAAGGAACAAAAAACCTGGGGTGCCTAAAAGAGACATGAAGATAGAAGGGAAAACCAGAATCAAACACTAACACATGTGCTTCAAAGAAAAATCTTCTTTAACTGAAAAAATGAAAGATATCAGGAGTTCTTTGTCTTCTACAACCAAATCATAATATACTAGGTTATTAGGGGGAAAAAAATTTCCAAGACATCTCTGAAGAGAATACTATAGTCTGAATGTCTTTGTGAATGCTAAAGGAAGATTTGAAACATTTTTTCATTAGTCTGGCACTGGATTTAAAATTTGTTAATGCATTCCTTGAATCAGCTTTTGCTGAAGATGGCAAAAATGTAACTTTTGGAGTGCATTTTCTGCTAATCCAGCTACTTAAGTTTGCACAGCTGGGAGACTTCTATTTTTTCCTGCAGCCTTTTCTCCCCCTCCCCCATTCTGATTTGTTATTGTTCGAAATTCTGAGAATGTTTTACACACACTTGTCCGGTGTACAACATTTGGATACTGATAAATGAATGACAAGTATGATATAAAGCCTTGTGGAAGACCCTGTAGGGTCTGCCCAGAGAGAAGAACACATCTGTCTCCAGCTGTGCAGTTATTTAGGAGTGAAATTACTTGTCCTGGGTTGGGCAAAGATAGTAATTATTTTTTTTGCTGTTGATACGAAGATCAAAGGTTATTCTTGGGAAGTAAGGATGAAGACTGTGGTATTTGGCAGGAGAGATTTATCAAGGACATAATTTAGTACATGGTTTGCACGTTAACCTGGTGCTAATGCACGTACATGGCAGAGAAATTGTAAACAGTCTGATGTAAGATAAATTATAATTGGTGAAAAGTAAATTAATCTACTGGTCATGAATCTCTCACAGTTAGAAGAATCTTGAGCAGCTGCTACATTCCACAATCACACTTTGAAATGTGGCTTGTTGATCTGAGGATTTCTTGCTGCGGTGCAAATAACTTGTTCCTCCTGTCCCCGTGCAGCTTTCTGTTAATTTATGTATTTATTTATTTATGTATTTTAATAATGTAACCCTGGTTTTAAGAGCAGTATTGAGTTTTAGACTGATATAACTCACAAATTTCTTCCCATAAGAGTGAATCCCTTGGTTTTGTGATTTGCAGCGTGCAAACTAAGAATACCCTCCCTTTCCTTCAAAACCACAAAGGTAGGAGCTTATAAATATAAATGACTTTCCATAACTGGGTGTAGTGTGACCTCATGGTCAGACATGAGATATAATATTTATTTCTCCACAATTTCCTGATGCTGTTTCCATGAAGTAGCTTTCTCATGTTTCTCATTTCTAAATTTGACTTATATATGCAATTACTTTTTTAAAAGTTACTCAGTATAAAACACAAATATACAAATTGTTTGAGAAAAGTGGGCAAAAAAGCTACAGAAATGATGACTGAAATCCCTTACAGCAAACCAAGATTTAATGACTATTTATACATTACCTATTGTGACACAAAATATTTTTCAACAGTATTGACATAGGCATACAGCTTTTTTGTTAAAAAAAACTTTGACTAGCCATAGAACCTCCATAGTTCTCTTTAATAAGTCAGACACTGCTGAGATTTGTACTGTTTTAAATAAGGAAAAATGCCATGAGCTAAAATGAGATAAACTGATATAAATCTAGAATAAATTGGTTTAAGTTTATGCTTAAGCGTAAAATGTTTATGGCCAATTTCCATGACGAAAAATAGTCCACCTGGAAGAGGTTTGGCAAAAAAAAACCAGTGACAGCCAAACAGTTTCATAATTGTAACTCATTCACAAATATTAATAGAAACATGTTGTGCCATGTATATTAAAATTCAATCATTTATCTCTTGAATAATTTCTAGGCTATAGAGAAACAATTAAGAGAATGAAGCCCTTTTTCTGCTCTTCCTCTGTCTTTGTTTTCATTTTAATATACTCAAGAAAGCTCATCCAAGGGACCAAAATAAATGTTCTTCTCAGATGGCTTTGCTATGATCCAGTCATCAGATGTCCAAGGCAGACAGGCAGTGCTGGATTGCACAGAGAATACCTAAGCAGGCTTAGACATGGTAGAGAAGTTTTCACCATCAGCAGATTTGGTTTTCTAATTTTCTGCAGGCACTGATAAATCTCTCAGCATAGACTAATCTGCTATTACAGCAAGTGCAGCCAAAATCCAGAAATTCTCCAGTTAATTCTGGCTGCAAGCCAAACCTCACTGTTTCCCCACTGTACCGCCTTCCACAGAATAAAATTGTACTGGGTTCCCTTCAAATAGCAAATGAACTTTGAATTCATTGAAGAAAAATTCACTCCAGCCAATGAAAGACAAGCTCCCAAGTCTTCCTTGGGGTTACTCTTACATATACAACATAAATATAACATATATATTAGCATCTTTCAAGAATATGGATAAATGCAGCATTTAAACCATTAGGATGGTGTGGATCAGTGGATCCACAATGGAAAGTCAGAAACAGTATGGCTTGGAAGAGGAGACTCCACCACTGGCTTATTTCAAATACACCAAGCAGAAACCAGCAGGTACAGTGAGGTTCATGGTGAGGAGACCAGCAGTCACTACAGGACTGAGATAATTTAAAGCTGACATGTCAGAAGCTTCAGCTACTGTAGCAGTAGCTTCCTTATTTACCTTGGTGATGAAGAGCTTCCATGCTGAAAGATGTCAACGGTGCCAGCACTCCATTGTTGGGGAAGAAGAAATAGGAAGGCCTTATGTGGCAAAAGATGCTGAGAATATTAAAACCTTAGGAGAAATTGAAATGAAGACAAGATATCAAAAACCTCAGTCACTGAAATAGCTGGAGGGCAAGGCTTATGGGCCTTTTGATTAAACAATGGCCACTCTGGAATAGACAATACCCTTCTCCGGGGTGGATCCAAAAACTCCCAAGATCTAATCAATTCAGCAGGAAGCTGAAAAACCAGTTTTTAGGAGTTTAATATGTAACATCGTATAGTAATACAAGGACTGTCATAGGCTATATGCAAATTATGTAGAATTTGTATCTTGTCCTAGATTGGCTAGTGAAAATTAGAATATTCAGCATAGAACAAGATTTATTGTACTGTAACAACGGGATTTGGGATTATTCATCTTTTTGTGCTTCCGCTCTGTACCTCTCTCCCTCTCCCTGACCTGCCTCGGGGCTGCACCTGGTGGCTCCGCGGCGGGCTTCCCTCCCCCCACCCTCTTTCGCAATAAACCTGCATGCTCTGAGACTGGATCCAGAGAGATCTGTTTAAATCGTCCTTACATCGCGGAGGTATCCACGGCACACCACGATTTCTCTACACTCCATAGTGTCAAATTGCTAGGAAAGGAGCACAGTGAAATCAATAGCAGAGTTTGTGGGCATGTGAAGTTTGTTCCCGTCCAGCGAAGCTAGGTCATATCAGGTGGACTAGCTGCTCTGGTATCTCTGGGAGTGAAACAGCTATGTGTGGTTTCTGCTTTTGCTGACAGCAGTTGTGATACCATGCCAAAACTACTATAAATGTAATAAAGTCTGGGAAAAGGTTATCCATACTCCCGTTGATTAGTAGATATAGAAAAAGTTTTGTCTACATAACTACCAACACTTAATTTTTAAAAACCCATCAATGTCTTGTATTTTCTGTAGCCTCCTGCTCTGTTTAATATATTTCTTTTCAATTTTCAGAATGTTCTAATGCATGTCTTTTTAATGTATTTGCTCCATTTTGCACTTATTACTCAGTTAACACTATTTAAAAAATTTCCCTAAGACTGAAGAAAAATTGTTTTGTATCAATATCTATTCCATGGGAAAAAAAAAAAGACTTGTCTCCTTAAAATGTTCCGTAACGACAAAAGGGCAAAACCTTCAAAAATATTTTGGAAAAATTAGCTACTCTTTAGCTTTCAAGAGATCACATAATGGACACTTCATACTCAAAAGTATGTGGAATAAATGTATGCATAATTAACCTCTCAAGTACAGGGTGAACCTTTGCCATGTATATTGTGTTTTCCAGGATGAATCTATTCTCTATGGTTTTACCTATGTTATATATCTTGTGGTACAAACTCAAAAAAGTTAATTTAACACTGTTAGTTACTTAATAAAGACTAATAACATTGGCTGTCCAGAGCTGGGGAAAGCAGCTGAAACAGACCATGCTACTGACTAAGACAGATTTCACAACTTTCAACAAATATGTAGAATGTGAATAAACTCTTTAGAGAAAAAATTGATCTTAAAAAAAAAAAAAACCAACAAAAAAACCCAGTGTCATTATGAACATTTAAATTTTGCTTTGCAAACTTCATAACTTCCTAGTATCAACAAAAATATAGTAGTTTCATAATGTCACTGGGGAAAGCATATTAAACACATACTGTTATAAACTGAAAAAGCAACCAAAGCATCATCACACTCAGTGCTCCAGAGAAATTTTTTAAAAATAAAAACGTAAGAAAAAAGATTGTTTCCTTCAAGCCATGCAGATTTTACATTTTTTTTCTTTCAAAGACAATCACTGACAATCTGCTAATGAGGGCTCCTACCATGCAGGAATGTTTACAGTCATTAGTCTTCAGGCAAAGTAACTCAAAGGAATACAGACAATTACTTTTAAAATACCTGAGGCACTTCAAAAAATACCTCAATGACACTTAACTCATCCACTTTTACACTGCAAACTAGTTCTATAGGTTACTACAGAATTTGACTGCAAAGAAAGACATGGTGCATATTGTCTATCAGCCCTCCAAACCCATGGATCTGTTTCTGCCTCAGTACAAAATCCCATGTATCACCACATTCCTCTCCATGTGAATCACAGCAAGCCACACCTGCTAGGTCTGGGTGGATCACCTTATTCAGTAGAAAGATCAACTGGCTGAAATACAGAAAGAAAACCAGAGTGACTTCCTGCCAGCAAGTGTGAAGGAAAGTGATATATGAAAATGTTTCTTCATCCCAGTCACGGTTAGGTGGTGGAACTCATTACTGCAACAGTTCATTGAGACTGGATCTGAGGGAGGCTGGATATCTACCAGTATATTTCTAACCCTCAAGAATTAGACTAGTTAAGCCCAAATATCCAGATGAGAATTTGAGAAGACATAAAACATCACACAGTTCAGGAAATAAGCTGGGCTCCTGTTGGACGACAAGCTGTCCATAAGCCAGAGTGTGACCTTGTTGCTAAGGCCAATGTACTCTATTAGGAAAAACATTGCCAGCAGGTCAAGGGAGGTGATCCTGCCCCCCTGCTCAGCCCTGGTGAGGCCACATCTGCAGTGCTGTGTCTGGTTTTGGGCTCCTCAGCAAAAGAGAGACAAGGAGCTCCTAGAGTGCATCCAGTGGGGGCTACAAAGATGATTAAGGGACTGGATCATTTCTTGTGAAAACAGGCTGAGGGAGCCGGGCCTGTTCACCACAAGAAGAGACAGCTGAGAGGGAACCTCATCAATGTCTACCAGTATGTGAAGGGAGGGTGTCAAGAGGATGTTTCCAGGCTCTTGGTGGTGTCAAGCAATAGGACAAGACGGAGCAGGCAGAAAGTGATGCACAGGAAATTCCACCTGAATCTGATGAAGTGAAAACAAGGGACCACACTTGGGAACAGATTGACCAAAGGTGCTGTGGAGTCTTTCTCATTGGAGATACTCAAGAACCATCTGGATGCCACTCCATGCAATGTGCTCTAGGATGGCCCTTCTTGAGCAGGGAGGTTGGACTCATTGTGGTCCTTTGCGACCTTACCCATTCTGTGATTCTGAGACTTGCAGGAACATCTGCTGACATTGCATATTTATTTCACCAGTGTTTGCAATTGGATTATAAACAGTGGTTGTATCAACCATGTCAGGTGACTGACTGTGATAATTTGACAGCTGCTTACAATACAATTTGGACCTTACCAAACATTTCTGCAGCAGTTTGTATCAAAAGTGAGTTGGTATTATCACAGAATATCTCAAGTTGGAAGTGACCTGTAAGTAACATCAAGTCCATCTCCCTACTCGTTGCAGGACTACCTGAAAATAAACCATATAACTATGAGCCTCATCCAGATGCTCCTTGAACTCTGACATGCTTGGTGTCGTGACCACTTCCCATCAAGTACATATCCCACCATTTTTGAGTCCTAAGACTAGTTTTAGTGCTATGGTGTTTAACTAGCAAACCATCTTAATTTGTCTCTTCTGCGAACAATCCATGATGTCACAAAACCTTTGATCCTGATGATAACCTGATTTGTCTGCTCTGCATGCCTGAAAAAAGACCACCAAATGTTAAAAATGGTGGAAATCATGTGGTGAACTTATATTCTGCTGCATATTGCATTAATTAGATCCAGAAAAGTTCAGGAGACAAAAATCTCTTAATTTAAAATGCAATGCAATGACAATTCACACAGAGGTAATGATCTGTGTGAGAGCAGTCTGTCAAGAGAATTCTTATGGTCACAATGTACTATTCATCCCGCTTTCTGAAATCTACTGTTCCTTTTAATGCTACTACTTTATTGCGTCTGTAACAGTTTGGTTTTTAAAAAAGATTAAACAAATTTCTATTGTATTTTCCCTGTAGATACTTGACATGCATTACTGAACTATTGTAATGAAGCAACAGCTAAACCATTTGTAATTGTGAAATTTGAAATCTGAAAAAAGCTCAAGTTTTAGTATCATGGGCAGTCTCTGTGGCTACAGCTATTTATTACACTAAAATAATATTGCACTGGAAGTCTTGTCCTGTCCTGGTCGTGTAGTATTGTTGTTGGGAACTCTTCATAATGGGAAAAGGCAAAAGAAGCAAGCTCTGCCCCAGAGCAGACAACTACTTACCTGCATCCTTAAGCAGAGCATGGATTATACAGAAGGACAGTTAAAGGTCCTGTCTTGCATTTTTTAACTTCTTCCTCCCCACATACAAGGATCCTTTAACTTCTTATTTTTAAACGGTTTTGTCTCCAAACATTCACTATGTGTCACAGAGGTTTGAGGTAATTTTCCAAAGATTTAAAAAAACTAAAGTATTTTCAGTATAGCACTTAAATCTTTCTTACAATACCTGAGCACATATAATGGGAGGAAGCTTATGCATGATTCAAAACACAGGATTTAGCACTAGAAAAATTTTTAGGCAGCCTTATATAAGTAAAACTCTGCACAAGTTTATTTCCTCTATGTTGAATCCCATTGCAGAGGGTTGTCTGATGGTGCAGCATTCCCTGTTGCAGGAACATGGTACCAGTAAGAAGTTGTATTTACCCCAACTCACAGTCTCTGACTGTAAGACTCTCAGCTGTGTCAATAAATATCTTTGAGTAGCTATCAATATTTATTTACAATTTAATAATTTACTTTATATGCATCTTTATTTTCTGCCATTTTTTTGCTCTTTTTTTTTTTGTACTTGAAAAAAAAGAGAAAACAAATAATAGTTTTCATTATCTGGTTTTTACATGTTATCTCAGTGATTGTTTGGCAAGAATTTCTTGTCTAGAAGAGAGTAGGAGAATATGTAGACATGGTGTGCCGTAAAAATTTTATGGAAACATTGTGAAATCTATGCATTTGGGTCAATCTTCAATGCTTGCTGTGTAGTGTAGAGGAATTGTCTGGCCCAGCAAGAAACTTGCTTTAGAATAGCACTTCCACTGTGCAGTGAAAAATTCTGTATTTCCTACTACCAGGGAAATAGATTGCCTTGTCCCAGTCTGAGAGCAGAGTATAAACAATACCACACACTCTGAACTGGACAGCAGAGTTTGGCTAAAACTACAGAAGAAGAAAAGAAAAACTGATGTGTTACATAAGAAATGGAAATTGGGGCAAAAATTATTTGGAAATATTCCTAGAAATATTGAAGCACTGTAAACCCCTAAAATTTATCTATATTATATGGTTTGTATTGCATTTTTATATTGTGACTGTTGTATTGCAAAAAATGCCAGTACAAAATGTTTGAAAAATAGTACTGTACTGAATGTTAATGAACACTCTAAAAAATTATTAGGAGGATGAGCTGTGTATAATTCAGAGTGCAAATACACATTCACTTTGGTGCAGCAAAATAAATAAAACTTCAAAATTAAAATATAGTTTCTCAAATTGCAATTTTAGAATAATTTTCCATATATTATATGGATTCAGATTAATCTTAATTTTAAATTAGTTTGAGAGCCCTTCAGTATTAATCAACAGATTTTTCCAAGTAACACATATTTTTACTACCTTCCTTTCTTTTTAGTCCTTGAATTTAACAATGCTGGGATTTCCTCCTCCAAAGAGGGATCTGCTAAATAAATTTAAATTAACTAGAACACTTAAAAAAAGAATGAAACATGTGAAAAATATAGTCTGATAAGATCAAGAGTCTGAATCTATGATCCCCAAAACATGACAATTTGGAGTTAAATCTAAATTGATGTGTTCTTGAATTGCTATTCAGAAACATTTACTTATTTCTTTAAAAAGCCATTTCCCTGAGTCCATAACCCGAACATGAAGTTCATATAGGAAAATATTCTAGAATAAAGCTATTATTATACAAGCCCCATAACTCCCACGGAATTTCCCTTATGAAAGGGAGCTCCAGACTGTCCAGTTGGCTTTCCAGTCATCATTGCTGGTAGAGACATTCAGTGGGGTTATTATTGTGGGTAATGCCCGACATGCTTCCTGCATTAAGAAGGTGAGGGGAGATGAACACCTGCTATGACATAAGTCATAATGAAATTCACTTCACAAAGTAGAAAAGTCATAAAAATTGAGTGGAAAATCTTTATTTCTGAATTTGAAAGTGGAGTTGTAGAAGGGACTTCCAGCCAAAAACCAATCAGGTTTTGAAACGGATGACAGGGATAGCCTGCATCTTGCATTTGCAGGATTGCGGAAAAGGTTAGAGAAGAAAAAGAGAGAAGTTGCCAGATTTTTAAAACAGGCTGGTGAGTTCTGGTTTGGGATGGCAGCACTGACAGGTCTCACCAGGTCCTTGGTGTTAAGCACCAGGCAAACAGAAATGTTCAAGAGTAAAAGTACATTCGCACACACCCCACCACAGACGGTTTGTAGGCATGGAAGAATGAACTGACAATAATATAATTGTACTTAGAAGTAGGTTTTATGATGCCAAGTACAGTACACATCTGCTAAAATGCAACTGCAAAAGGAAAAAAAAGAGAAATTACAGATCTCAACTCATTTCTATGATGAACCTGTGGGACAATGCTATGACAGTAGCTGGGAGGCATGGCAGGAGGGGGAAGAGGGATCACTTTTCTCTAAGCAGGCAGGTGCTGAGCTTGGAGGAGTATCTGGTCTGACCCATCTGTGGCTTTTCATATTTTCAAAAATGAGCAAACAAAAAGGACATGAGAATTGAATCCTCTGCTGTTTTAATTTTAGTTGGTTCATCCAACATGTCAAACAGAGCTATATGAATGATGGTTTCTTTGAACACCAAACAATACTTTTATATCTAAACCTTTTCCAGATTTGATTTCACAGGCTGAAATTAAGCCAGTGTGAGAACCCGAGGTGCCCAGAATGGAAACGCTGACAAACTTTCAGCTACAGATATGCTAGCAACCCAACTCAGATGTATTGTCATTAATTAAGCAGATGAAACAGAAAACAGAGAAAAATTAGCTTGTGTTCAGTGGTTGCTTGTTGCAAATTTGTAAATGGTATCTCTACCATAGAGATATGTAAAATAATGCTCCTGTTAAAAGTTATGTGGAAAATAAAGGCTCTCAGCAAGCTAATTTTACTCTGTTAACAAAGCGTGGTTTCAAGCTATTCTTGTTAACCATCCACCCATTTTCTTTTCCTTCACCACCTCAGATTTGCAGATAGGAGGTACAATTACAGTCCTTTGTTTCATCCTGAGATCTCTTTACAAAATAAAGTCTGCTTTTATCCTGTTGAAACCTATGTGCTTTCCTTCATTGCGTAAAGCTAAAGGAGCCGAGGTCTAACCTTAAAGTAGTCCTTTGTCTTGTTCTTCCCGTCCCCCCCCCCCCTTTGTTGTATGTATAGCCTAACTGTGTGCCTTCAAGTGAACTTTTCCCCTGCCGAATCACTCACTTAAAGTAGGAAAAAAGAGGCTGGGATGAAATCCTGGCCCCACTATGCTTCATGGTCTTTAACTGGGTTAGGTTTCCACTCTAGTGGCCACTGCTCCTTGAATTGCTCCTTTTCGTCCTGCCTGAGGTGTTTTACCCCTCCTGGAATGGAAGTGTTCTGCAATGGTGGAGATTTCTGGCACAGATGGTCTGCTGCAGCAAAGAGAGGGCCAGGAATTTGGGTAATTTAATTGGCTTTGATACAGGCAGTTGACACCATAATGGGATCAAGATCCAAGAGTGTAAGGACCTCACTCTTAACCAATGAGCAATTTCTGATATGAATCCAAAAGAGCAATGATAAAGAAACCCTATATTCGTAATTATATTTGCATTTTTATTCCTCTAGCCGTTTTTTCGTCTGTCAGAGCACACCAGGAAGATTGACTTTTCCAGTGTACTCAATAGGGTGTTCTGGGCATTTGTAACTGAAGAGGATGCTGCAAAAAGAAAGAAAGGGGTGTAGAAAACACCACTAATACTACTACTACTCATCATCATCATCATCATCATCACCACCAAGATTAGGCTGACAACAGGGATAGGAATCTTGTCCACTTGCCTGTGCAGGATTAAGGTGTTTGTCTGCAAGATCAGTGTAGTGGGGTACAGGGACATAAAATTTGGGATGTCAATACTGGGCTGTTTCTTGTGGTAGACTTTGCTTTTCTTTTATGCCTGTGACACTGCTGTTCTCCAAAGGAGCCACAGGAGATGGGACTAATGGCAGGCTTGTCAAAAGAGTGTGTGCCTGAAGACTAAACCCTTCCCCCTTCCCAGGCTTGTCAAAAGAGTGTGTGCCTGAAGACTAAACCCCTCCCCCTTCCTCTGCAAGTAGCTTCAGACTGTGCTGATTTCCAGGCCATCTCCTTCATTTCCATTACGTACATACCAGAAAGCACTGAGCCCTCAAGGCAGCACATGCTTTGTGTGGAATCAAATCCACAGGGATGTAGATATTGAAGTAGATATGTTTGATCAAATAGAATGGGCACTTTCACATTTCTGTATTCTTGTATTCCTCAGGGAGAAGACCCTGTATCCCAGTATTCCTTAGGGAGAAGACCCAAGATGAACACGATCACAATCCTTGGAGAAACTGCTTCTTCCTTATCCAGTATCAGCTTGCTTCTGAAACTGAGGCACCATCTTTCTGAAACCCATAATTTATAAATGATACTTAAAATGTACAAGTCTTCATACTGCTTCCAAAGAGATATGCAGGATGCTCTGAACTTGTTCACAGAAAACCTGCTTCATTGCCCACAGACATTGCCATAATTTTCCTCCCATCTCTACTCATCCTCAGCTGAAGAGTTGTTCCACTGTATTTATAGTATCTTTTGATGCTTTGAATTTTCCCCAAAATATTTTTCCTATCCTCTTCTCCTGATACACTAGAGAGATGATTTTTAACTTTCAACTTCATCCATGAGACGGATACTAAAAAATATCGTAGATGTCTCTGGTGTCTGCATTTTGCATAGGATGCTGAGAAACTGGAGAGGCTGCAACATGATTTGAGAGCTGGAAAAAACATCTAAACACCCTCAATCTGCTTAGGTTATCAAAAAGACAAAGTGGTGACTTACTCACTGTGTTTAAGTACCTCTGCTGAAACGTTTGACATTGTAAACTCATCCAGGAGTTTCTGAGGACTGAAACAACTAGCAAATGTCAATTAATTCAGAGCATAGTTTCAGACAAAAGTGGAAAAACTTTTTGTTTCAGAACTTTTAAATCTAAAGCTTATTTCTGCATTTGAAAAGATTTTAATTTAAAGATTTAACTAATTGAAAAGAGTAAAATAAAAGAGCGTAGCTAATCATTTTGTTATTGATAAAACAAACCCTTTTGTTTGTTAAAGCAAACACTGGGCTGACCCATTATGCTGATAATAACTGCTCTAGTGGTACAGCTACCAGAGTGTTAATTATTCTAGTGCTGAAGAGAAATCCCCTGGGGTGGGTTTTGTACTTTGAAGCTGATGTAATTAAAAAAATACAATAAGATTCTGGAACTATCTGAGGATTTTTGGATACACAAATAACCACCATCTTCTAGCAATGAGAAAGTTAGAGCATGGTGTATCCACATTTTATTCTCATTCTTGCATATAAAAGGAGAGGGAAAACCTGTTATTATTGCTGTTTTCCAGTCTTAGTAATCATTTAATCATACCACTGACTTTCAGATGGAGTTTTCTTATACCACCTAATATCTTTGAAGATGATCAGCTTTATAAAAAGTATTTGCTAAAATAATCATTAGGAAGCTTCCTGCACATCAACCAAAATATTTTAGATCATTTAAACTGTCACATGCAGAGTTGTAGGGAATTCAAGAAAAATAGTCATCAGGATGAGACTGTTGAAGAAATCAGGGAAATGGGCCCCTTAGGAGACGACCCAAACTTTTGTTCTGAAAGAGGAATCTCAGGCTTGGGGTCTAGGTGAGAGAAAGATAAAACGTGAAGTGGAAGAGTACATTTTCAAAATTCTTATGAAACAAAGTCTTCTTGTGTTTATGCAGCTCTTGTACCTGCACTCAACTTTTTGGAATAGGTGGTAGCATTTTTCTCTCACTCTACAGAATAACAAATTTAAAGACAATAAGATGAACAATCTCCAGCAGCAGTACTTACATCTGCTCCATAGGCCAGCCAGCAACTCTGGAGTCCTCCAAGCTGTTCTGAAAAAGAAAGCATTTGGATAATTGGACAAAGGTGCTTGGTGGAGCTCTAAAATAATCACTACCATCCCTCATCTTTCCCAGCCCTAAATATACATTTGAACTCTATCTTTTAATCCAGCTTTTTTGGCAGAACATCTTTAATCTCTTGCCCTCCATTCTAAGAAAAATTCATCTGCATGTGAGTTTAAGTAAAAGTTACTATTTATAGCAGTTTAAAGCGGTTTATATTGTCTAAATTTTTATTATATTGTCATGATGAATTTGCAGGCTTTTTCTCCCAGTGTTTTGTTTTGAATAGAGGCTCAGATGTGCACCCTTCTTACACTGCCCAACTACTGAAGTTGGATGATTTTTTTTTCTTCTCATAACAATTATCTTCATCCCTTCATTTCCATTTCTAAAATACGAGTTGAGGTAATTTGTAAAAATATTGCAAACTTAACTTGCAGTTTTTTAATTGTTCCTGCCCAGTGAAAAATAAAGACAAATTTTAGAAATGAGAAATTTCCAAATGCTTTAAATCCTATGGTTTTGTTCACAGCAAGTCTAAGGTGCTCTTCATAACTCTGTCTTGCCACTGTCAGTGCACCCATGGGTTAGATGCAACATGGTAGTTTGGATATTTGTTTAAAAGATGTCCTCCTCAAGCCCTCCAGCTTCTTCTGTTTTGAAGTATTTCCAACCTCTTCCAGTTGAATGCAGTGTGATGGTTCTCACTCCCACTCTTTGTGAATTTCTGTTTAAACTCCTAAAATATCTGAGAAACAATTAGTTAATGTTACTTTGATTAGTGAGAGGGGAAGTAGGAATTGCATTGTATATTCTCATTCTGTGGTCATATAGAAAAAGCAATTATTTGCACAGCCTTCTATTCACATCCTAAATATTTGGGTGATGATTTCCTGAATACATTATGCTGAGCTAATGCAGAAATTTGATGCCGTGTTTTGGGTAGAGAAAGGTCTAAAAACTGGCTGGATTAGTCACTGGCCTAAGAACTGCTTACTTCTTAGTGACCATTACATAGGATAACCTTGGTTCTTAATGACTGTTTTATTTTGTTTAAATTCCATGGTTGTTGTCAGAGGATGAATTATCAGATGTAGGAAGATGCTAGCTGGGTGTAATTAATCATTAGCTCCTTCAGCATTTGCTGGGAGCTGGTGGGGAAAAGGCTCTGAAGCCTCTGTAAGATGGACTCAGCTCATGCACAGAGCAAGAATTTTTCAGGAGTCTTTGAAGTACCAAGAAAAGTTTTTTCTAATGTGAGATTAACAGAATGAAGGGCTCATTACATAATCCTTCTATTCTGTTCAAGTCTTGCTGTGCCCAGTTTTGTGCCTCACACTTCAGGAAAAAATGTACTTCAAACAAAGAAAGGACAGCAGAGTGAATTTTCTGAGGCCTTAAAGATGTAATTTATCTGGGAAGAATGAATAGTGTTAAACTTCAAGAAGTGCCTGGTGAGAGGATCTGAAATAAACAGAAGAAGAAAAAAGTTTGATTTCTTTGTCAGTTAAGGACTGGTCAAGAAGTATCAGGCAGAAACCACAGTATGGAAGGTACAAGTTGCCAACAGGAAAACTTTCCAGTCATTAAGATGTGAAGAACACCCTCTCATATTCCTCTCAGTGACATGAAAGACATACCTCAAAGCAAACTAGGCTTTAGCCTCCAGCACTATCCTGTCTTCTGCCACCCAGGAAATGTAAGTTTTGGTCATCCTCCTCCAGATGAATGCTGTAAACCTTAGACCAGAGGTTTCCAAATCAGAAGATAAGGCATTATCACAATGAATATGAAAAAGCAACCAAGTCCAGACTAATGAGTTTCTGCAGAACAGTATCAAGGTTGGTCATGTGACTGAGTGGTCTGGAGGAGGGAGGGGGCTAAGGAGCCAGACTCAGTAATGCATAGGACAGGGCTGATTTATGTTCCGGACTCAGTAATATAAATTCTGGTTCTAGTTAAGTTACTCACCCAACTGTTTATTGCTTGTGTTTCAGACCCTGATCTAGTGTATAAAACAGCAATGCTTCAACAGAAGCTGAGTCTACACACTTGGTCTCAGAAGGTTTCTAATTTTCAAGCCCTTTAAAATTAAGGGTTAAAATCCTTTAACCCAGAAAGTTCATTAGCTACTGCCTAGATCAGTGCTTTAACCCCTGAACTACTGGATAAAAAGAACAGAGAAAAGCTCTTCACAACAGATATTTTGTGAAAAAATTGGCTCGAAGAAAATCAAATGAAGCAATTGTATAAATTCACCAGGATTTATGTATAGTTTTAGGTGTCTGAAACTGACCTTTACACAGGAAAAAAAACCCATGTCTTCTTACCACTGTAAACAATTGCTAAGATATTCTTCTAGCAGTTTTAATTATGTTAAAGTGTTAGCACACTTAGGCATTCAAAGTTATAGTTTGTGTTTGGACATGATCTTTGTGAATATGTCTTCACTATTTTCTGGAAAGACATGACCTTACAACAGCTGCTACTCTTATGAGAACAATGTCCTAAGTATTATTTAGATGTTTGCTGCTGTTTTAAATGTCCTCAGGAGACCAGTGAACATTACTTGTTTACAGTTTACTTTACAAAGGGACCAAAAATTTAACTGTGGCATAACCCTAGAAGATAAAAAACAACAAAAAAGACATCCTGTTTTAATAATTAGAGGACAATATGTAAAATACCTCTTTTTGACTCTGCCCTCTGATATTAAAATGTAGTACCAATTACAACAGATTTAACTGTTTATAACATGACAATCTTTTTCCTTTTTTGCTCATTTATCAAAGTACCAGAGTATTAGAACAGTCTCTCACACTATTGACAAATTATAAGAACAAGTTTAAAATTATAACCCATCACTATTTGTTGCTTAGCTATTTGGAGAGCAACTGTGACATTATATAAGTTAAGTACTAGTAAATGGATTATTGATTCCAACATATAGAACTTACATTCCTCAGACAGCCAAAACAAGTACTTAGCCACTTCTTAATCCCCCATTGTCTGAAGCAGAGAACAATTGTTTTCTGAGCCATGGATCTGACTACTGTTCAAATTTGATTTTTCTTTTTCTCTTTCCCCCCCTCCTAGCTATCAGTGATGGGATTGAAAACCATCATGGTGAGAAAGGTGAGCCCACCACCGTGAAAAGAGAAATGCAATAAGCAATATAAGTACAAGCTGGGGAAAAAAAAAGCAAAACAGAAACAGAAGAATATTTTTGGTATTTTCTCTTTCTGTGTTAGAGTTTTTTTGCTGTAACTTCTCATTTCAAGAAAGATGTCCCATTTTAAGCTACTATTTTGAATTAAAAGAAAACAAAACTGGCACTAGTAAAGAGCTCTATGTGCAGTTTTTAATGGCGGAAAAAAAGTTGTAAGAACCTCTAGAGTAGATGAAGGGTTGTCAAAGCCTATAGCTGTGACAATGCTTGTGGGAAAGTCTGGAACAGCAGGGAGGAAAGTGTGAGCCAAGAAACCTGAAAAATAGTCCAAGTACTTTCATACAGTCCTTCTTTTAATAATGTGGGTTTAATTTTCATAATATATTACCATTTGGTTTGTTTCTTAGGGACCTGTGTTTATTAGAGAGCATTCCCTGAAGCTGTCAGTCTATGGGAGTTCCCCTAAACTCCCTCAACATGCAGCTTTAGCGGTTTTGCTCTATTCTGAGAGGGTACATTAATAACCACACACTACTGGCATTAAATAGGCCACCCACCCTTCAAAAAGTACAGTTCACATTTCTATCCACTCTTAAGGGCAGCTGGCCTAATGGGAATTAAGCTAGCCTAACGGGAATGTGTGGATGCACTGTTCTGAGAACTCTCTCCTTTCTCACGAATCGTATGGGAAACAAAGATAAACTGAATTCTTCTTGCTCTTTCTAATCTATGTTTTGGAACTGAGTGTTGTAAGGGCTTCGGCCAATCACCCTGGGGGGTGGGTGACCACTGTCCAATCACTATTAGGCTCTTACCATGTATATAAGTAGACTTTCAATAATAAACTTGCTCTTTTGTGCTTCCGCCTTTCATCTGCCTCTAAGTTTCGTTCTTATTATCCGTGAGCTCACAGTGACAGGAATGATGTCAAGGGGTGCAATGAAATACTCTGTGTATCTCTTTACTCCTGTCTTCGTGAGGACCTTGACCTGTGTGACAGCTATTCATTCAGTCAGGGAACGTTACAGAGGAGTCAATTTAGCGCTGATGAGAAAGAATGATGCCCCCCTCCTTACCAGCAGAACTGATGTCCAGCTTGCGCTGTTGCCCTTTGGTCATGCCTGCACATGCATGACCTGGAAGATGTTCTAAATACTCACAGCTCTCAAGTTTATCACTCACACATGCTGCACAACCACAACCTGTGAGTAACATGCACAGAGGTGGGAGCCTCATTTTCTGGCTGATTCCAGATTGTTTATTCTTGTTCTTGCAACTTTCTTCCTGTCTGCCCCTGGCCAATTCTGCTGAGTCTATCCAGGAGCAGACACATGGGCACAAATGATGTTTCTGAGGAAGTGCATGTGTGTGCATTTTTCTATGTGCAATTTCTTATTACAAGGAGGCCTGGCAGCTATGTTTATTTAAAGTTGCCTGGCACATTTCACTACAAAATCTAATATCCAGTTGCCGAAATTGAACTATTTGATCCAACACATTTCAAGTCAACAGCCTACCTCAGATTCAAAAGTTTATAAAGGGCTTATGCTTATTTATTTGAAGTTATCAGGCAAGCCCCTTCAGTAGTTCCCTGAAAGCTATGGACACCAATACTTTGCTTTCAAGCAGTACTTTTCCCACATTGAAAAACACAATTCTCTGGTGAGAAATTATGCTTTCACAGTAGCAGGAATGTCTGCCAGCTCAGTTGCTGGCATATTGGCAGCTGCTAATCTAGGTGAATACTGCTTCAGTGATAATGTGTCCAAATCTCGCTGAGATTTAAGTGAACACATCAGAAATTGCAACCTGCTCTGTAACTGCAGCTTTGTTTGTGTTCCTGCAGCCATCTGAAGGAACATCAGCTGGTTGTAGGCTGCACTCTAGTGTCCCTTGATTGACAGGGCTCCAGATCCTACTGCTGCCAAAACTCAAGTGGCTGACACCCATCCTACAAGTCCTTAGGACATGCCTCACAAAGCATCATGCATTTGTTAGCTGCACATTATGCTTGTGGCCAACATTCAGTGATCTAAAACGGCCAGGAACCATCCTAACTCTGACACTGATAACTTGGCTGCATCCATACTACATAACACTCAATCTAGAGTCCCCAAATACGTGCAATATATATGTATAAACTTCTTCTAAGGGAAGGAGTTTTATTTGCAATATGCTAAAATTACTGCACTGACCTGTTTGTCTCTGATGTACTGAATTCACTACTCTTCCGAATCTGCCCATGTATTGTAGTCATTGCTCTGATGTTTCTCAGCATTCAATAGCCCAGTTAGCTACTTCTCCGACCAGCAAAGCAGACAGATGGGGTATGCAAATCCGTCCAGGACAAAAAGAAGAAAAATATAAGGGTGTTTATAGCAAAACTCCAATATTCAGTAATTACATATTCAGACAGACTGGTGAAGAGGCCAAAATCAAGGCGGCTCAGAAGGACCAGAAGGGATACATCACAGCAGGCAGACCTTACTCACCAAAGGCAACTCTTTTCCATCCAGAGCCCAACACTTCTCCCTGCTAACACTCTGCTATCAGCAAATGCTAACAGCATGACCTACCCCTTCCAGTGATATTGAACAAAAAAGAAGACCCATCCAAGTGAGATATCAAGTTACTTCATTTGTTCAAGTGGAAGAAATTTTGTCTGGTGTAGAGGAAGATCAAAGGGCTGTTACATCAGGCTTCTCTTCTATCTTCAGTGCTTTTTTTTAATTTTTCTTTTCTTAAATTTCCTTTCAAATGAAAAACCCAGATCTTCTTCATATATACTAATCTAACAGTGTATTCAGATACTCATAATTTAGATAATTCCAGCATAAAAGGCATTTCCACTCTTTTAGTATCTATTTTAAATATGTAATTTTATTTGTGATTTAATAAAACATAAATATAGAAAATACTATATAGTTTGCATTGGTATAAAACACAATCTGACTTTTTTACAAGACTTAATCACCATGTGCATTATTCTCTGTTTCCTAACGTGATCTTTTATTACTGTGTCTGCTTTACAAAATTTTCTTGAATTGTTTTTTTTTTCAATTAACTGTCTCTTAGTTGTCTAACATAAATTTCCAGTCAGCTACTGAAATAATCCTCAGTTTGATTGCCCCTTCTTTCTAGAATTGCCCTCCATGGATAATGAACCTGATCACTTAGGTAATGGAAATAACAGATTGAAAAGCCAATCAATAATTTCTAATAATTTTTGGTGTTGTGAAGGAAAGAAACCCTAAAACAGCACATGATATTTTCAAGTGGAGCAGCTTTTAAAAAGGTTTTATCAACAGCAGCTGTCACAGATGGGTTATGTTAGTCAAGAAGATCCAAAACAAGAATAAAAAGTCCATGCTTATATAAAGGAGAAGAATATCAGCTTGATTATAATACTCTTTCACTAAGAGACTATACAATGTTGGGCTCATCTGTGTTTGCTTAAACGTGAGTAAAGAGCTGCAGACCATAAAAATATACTTCAGTTTCCCATATAAGAAACTCCCATCAATTCATATGTTCAGTGATTAAACGGAACACCATATATTATTCTGCATATTTTGAGGACTTCGTAGGAGCCTGGATGAGAGATGTGCTAAGAAGATCATGAAGCCAAGCACTGAATTCTTCAGTCAAAGGATAACAATTTATTGCCAGATTCATTTCTGAACACCATAGATATTTTTATCTTAAGGTATTACAAATTTATGTAGTTACTCATTTTTATTTGAATCTTTATATAACTTCAATTAAACAAAACTGTTCTCCAGAAAATCAGCATAGACAGTCACAAGCCAAAAGATATTTATAATCTGCAAATTAATAGAACCTTGTCTGACATGATCTCACTTTTTCTGGTTTTAAATTGCAGGGACATCTTCTGGGTTGCTCAAATTCTGAGCCTGGCCTTGAACAGTTCCAGGGATGGGACATACACAGCTCCTCTAGGCAATATATTCCAGTGTCTCTCCACCCTTATTTTAAGAAACATTATTCCTTTAGGTTCCAAAATTTGTGTTCTTGGCAGTCCAGTTGTGCACCTTCAGGAGGACAGTCACTAAGTGGTTTCATCTTCTGAAGAAGATAAGGATCCGAATCAGCTGAGGTTAAGGTGGGACCTTGGCTGCATACCCATAGGCAGCAGAATACTACTGAACGATGCTAGTACTACTGTCACCTCTTATGTGAAGAACAGGCCAACTATTTGCATAAAAAACCCCAAATGTAATGCTTTAGGGCAGCAGTTTCAACATCTGAATCCATATTAAAGAGGAGGTGAAGTATGTGTGAGGGTCAGAAGTCTGAGCACTGTCCTTTGGCTATGTCACTCATACTCATGAAGGCTGATGTTATCCACATCTTCCCAAGGAGGCTGAGTTTTTCAATTTATTCTATAGGGAATGCAGAGTCTTGACTCAGTGTTATGAATTCCATTTCCTAAAACTGGCACCTGTAAATCAGATGCAGTTAAGCCACATCAACATGCTCTTCTCAGAACGTTCCCAAGCAAGAGGATATCATTCACACCAAGTGCACATAACAATGTACTGCAGCTTGAATTGCACAGGTTGTTGCATGCAGAGGATCAGCTGGAGAACAACTCATCTCTGCATGCACTTATACTGCTTTCCAAACTTTTTTCCCCTTATGCCTGCCATTTTGTTATCCTGAATATATTAGAATATATAGTTTCTTTAACTACCTGCCTGACATAACCATTGGCCTGCTTTGAGCAAGGAGATGGGGGACTCTTAGGACAGAAGTTGTTCACTGTAATATGCAGTAGAATAGAATGTTCTACATTCTATTTCAACTACATTAAAAAAGAACAACAAATCTTAACTCTGAACTACAATCCGTTGGAGAACATGGTTCCCTAATTTGTGTCTTTTGTCTCTTTAAGGACTACAAACTTCATAAGTTTTCCTGTTGCTGACATTCTCCTTTACTCAAATAGTCTGAACAACATAATTAATTCAGAAGAATTAAAATCAGTCTGCAATTAATTTGAAGTTTGCTGCCTGCATTTCAGATCAGTCAGGTCCTGTGTTTCTATGTGTATCTGGTATTTCTAACACCATTGATCTAGTAAATAGCTACTCCCCTAACATCCTTGCCCTGTACTATTGAAAAGCACAGATTAAGGAATCTGTAGGATACCTACTCTAAGCTTGTCTGTAAATTCGTTTTGGGTATCTGCTAAGTATACAGAGTTTTCTAAACTCTTTTAAAGATAAGATGGGCAATTCTATGTGGGAACTATCTTATAACACATTGTAAAACTTTTAAAAGTTTAAAATGTTTCACTGTATCAAGATGCCAGAAAGATAAGAAAGGAATGTGTTAGTTTGTTTTTAATAAAGACCAAAAGACAGGTCAGTAAGTAATGAATAGTAAAGTTGCTAAAGGATTAAGAGGCGCAAAATGATAAATAAAATGATAATCATATTTAACAGGAATTACATTCTCAGTCAGATTTTGTATATTTTGTTCTTTATGTGCACGACAGCAGTATATTCAGTAATAAAAGTAATGTTATTTTGATAAAAAACTATTTTTCAAACATATAATGTAAGAATTATTTAACATTTAGAGATAATAAAAAAAGGTATTTAACAATAGAATCTGTCCTAAATGGTTCATAAATCCGACATCTAAATAAAATAACAAAATTCAGCTCAAACTGATGGTAAAATTGAATTTGTTTGAATATGAAGTCTTCAAGTAGTCAATGAGCCAGTAAAACTGAAACACTCTTGAATGTACATCAAGATACCAACAAAAGAACTCACTAGAAGTAGAAGGGGGTGAGATGAGCAATGGATTCTGCTTAGGAGTGAATGATGCAAATGGCAGGAAATACAAACATAAATGCTAGTTATTTTTCTTATTCGGTGTTAATCAAACACAAAATAAAAAGTTAAGATCGCTAGTTTTTTCTCAAAACATATTCAGAATGAAATATTAAGGCAACGCATTCTTCTGTCTAGCAATTTCTTTCTCTGTTCCCTTCTTTCTTGTTTGTTCTGTGAGAAGACCTTAGCCTAGCTCTTACCAAGTACTAGCCTTGACTATCATATTCTTTTTCTTATTTTTCTTAAGCTGCAATTTAAAAAGGTCTAACAGCTACATTTCCAATCATGTAGCTGTAGTGGAAAAGCTATAGAGGTAGCAAAGCTACCAACCTTCTTCTTCTCACTTCTATCAAGTAAATGCCATTGGTAGACCAGAGGAAGAAATTCAGACTGTATGTAATATTTCCACCCAATTTCGTCCTCAGAAGCATTAACTTAGCAGGGTTATAGTAATTCTGCCAAAACATTGTGTATCTTTGGCATTCCTAGAAAATCAGACATAGAATATATTCCTTTAGGTATAATTGAATTCTGAAATAAGTACCTACTGTAGTATAAAATACACTTGGGCAGCATGTTCATTACAGCACTTAATCCAGCTGAATTCTGAATGAGCGCCTCAGAGTTCCTCCAAAGAGTATCGTATTTGCAAAGTAGATTTGAGAGGCGTATAATAGGTCACAAAGTATTTAACAGAAATAACACCTCCAGAACATAATTACTTCCAAAATGAAATGAATAAAAATAAGGTGTAGAGGCTTCAATTAATGAATCTGAAAGCCTGCACATTTTATTGAAGTACCTAAGAGAGGTTAATCTTTCCAAGAAAAGTGCTGAACCTTCATAAAAGGGTAGGTGGAATACCTGCACTTGGAAACAGGGCTTCAAAAATACCAAGTTTTTAATGTGACTTTAGGACTTTTAAGACACAGATTAGTAGAAGTATTTTAGTTAGTTTAGTTTTGTAATGAACTCCTAAGATTTGTGAAAATTATTCTAATGATTTGTTTCCAAAACCACTACAGTTCAATACAAGACATAACAAACATGCTGAATAGGTATAGTTGCCAAATTGGTTTATAAATTAAGCCAAATCTGGAACCTTTTTTTTTTCTGCAGTCTTTCTGAGATTTCAAAATTTTGCAAAGCTATACTTAAAGAGACACTTACATCCTTTTGATTACTTCAGATGGTGTTTCTGCCTTTGCTGAAGAGATTGCAAACGACAGAAAGCATATCTGAGTTTAAAAAAGTGCTAGAAAGTAGGCATCTGATAAGATCTTTCATTAAGTAAATGTTCAAATTGCCTTATGTCCAGAAAGAAATATTTAATAATATATGAAACAGATGTTTTCAGCATGGAAAAATGTAGAAATTTTATGCAATTATCTAAATTGGGTATAGTGTCCTTTTTATACAGCATCGAAATGCTGCAATGCTAAGTGTCTGAACTGCATAAACACATACAGTTTTTACTTAACTATGTAGTTTGTAATTATGTTGGCTCTTGTTGCCTAATAACAGCTGCCAGGTGATCAGAATGGAGTAACTGGCATTATTGTTATATATTTCTTCTTCAAGAGCCATCTCTACTCATTGTGATGCCTCCTGCCCTGAAGCTTTTTAGAAATGTCAAGACCCTGGCCAGAAGCTTCTCTCCTCCTCCCCTCTCTTCAGTGCAGGCAACCACTCCCAATATAACCCAACACAATGCAGCCCAACCCAACCCCACACCACCCAACTCAACTCCATAGTAGAATACATAAAAGAGAAACAAAATCTTATTCCCCCCAGGCCTCACTCTGTGGCAAGAGGAGTAAATGGAAGTTTGCCAATGACCTCAGTAGGAGCAGCACTCTCCAAACCTCCTTTATTCCAGCAGGCCCATAAACTTATTTGTACAGTCACAGTAACATATTTCTATTACGTATTTTTGCTTACAGTTAGACTAACTTTACACTGGGAAAAGTCATATAGTCATCATTTCTGAAAGCATTTAATAGGGCTTTTAGGGATATAATCTTCTGCAAAACAACAGGGATTATGCAGCTGAAGCCCAATGTTCGCTCTGAAAGTGCTATTGAGGTGCCATTTCCTTTACATAATATGATCATTAGTAGACATATAAGCTTTTATATCAGAATAATGAATGAAGACTAGACATTGTTTATTTGTAATATATGCTGTTGAGCATCTGAATTAATGAAATGGAGTTTATGGATGGATAACACGTCCAAGTAGAGAAACATTACTGCTTATAATTCAACCTCTGACATAAAGAGTGGCTGAGGCACAGTTTTGATGTGTTGCTGGTTTTGTTGTCTCTTCCTGAGAAACTGTTGCTACAGTATTAACTTCAGCTTTGGAGGAGGGAGAGCAAATATCCATGTTATGAGCATAACTAGAAAGTAGACCAGTTTAGGCAAATCTTCTTTCCAAACATCAGTCTACCTCAGTGCAGATGGGAAAGGGCATCATAGACTGAGATTCCAGTTGGATGCAGTCTTTTTCTGACTGGAGAAAGAGAAAAAGGCAACAGTGATGGAGTTCTGGGATGACCACCTTTGCCCATTAGGGGCTGGACATCTCGTTTTACGGAGTTACCCAGCAGCCATCATTCACATAAAAACGCTCAGTCCATTACCAACAGATGACCTTGTGACCTTACATTTAATGCTTCACATCCCATTACTTTTCCCCCAAGTCATCCATTCTCCTAATTTTTTACAATAATGCACTTCAGCTTTGTCACATATTTCTGGCTCCAATTCTGGAAAATATTTCTTTTCAAGAAAATACTCCACTGTGTGCTTTATTTTGCTTATCTCCTGAAATCAAAATGAAGCATGCTGTTGCCGTTTGCTCTCCATAGAGATAGAATGAAAACACACTTGGAGGCTTCTCTGTCCAGGGCTCTGAATGATGGCAGTTTTTTTTTTTCCGGTCCCTTTCAAACAGAAGAACTAATGTAATCATAAATGCATGGAAATTAAACCCTAATAAAGGGTTTTCATAAGAATATTCATGATCCTACTTAAAAAAAAGGTTTATTATACTTGTAAAAGATATTTTGAAGCATTCCAGCTTTCTAAAGCATTTCAGTATACTTCTGCAATAGCTTGTTACCCATTACTGAAAAGATTTAATTATACTTTAACTGTAGTAGAATTACAGTTGCAGATGTTTTTTTGCTACTGATTGGAATGTCAGTAATAATTTAATTAGATATTATGACAGTTTCCATGGCTTATATGTTAACACAGTTAAATCCTCTCTGTAAACTAATTTTGAGAACAAATGTTTCTGTTCAAAATCTTTTACAGTGGAAATGTTTCAAAGGTAGAAAAAGTTAATTACAAGGCTTTTTTTCTCCCTTCTAAATCTTCTGAAGGAGCAGGAACATTTTCCATGGAACTATGGTCAGTCACTGAAATGTCAGAGGCTCTAACTGAGCAGTATATGGCAAGGATATGAAATTTAAACTACTTCAGAATCTAAGTTAAATGGTACTATTTATTTATATAACTAAAGCGACCCTCAGTGTGCAGAAGATATGCTTTTTACTGCGTGGTTTTCATGTATGCGAAAACATTGAAAGGCTGTGCTATATTTAATTAAAAGCAATAGTGGGCCTACCCAGATGTTAAAAGGGCTTGATCTGAGCAGTGTGTTGACATCAGATGAATAGGAGAGGCCACCTGCTAGCTCCACTTTTGGCTTTGTGGATGATTTGCATTCCTGTGGCCTGTTGCTCTGCATGATTGCTCTCAGCACTTCATAGCCCCATGAACTGTTTAATATCATGGATACCTTCCAGCCATGCAGGCTATCTCCTTTTGTAACATCAGTGCAAAAGAAAGAGTGACCACTTGCATGATTCCGATGGGTAGAGAATGATGTTTTCACTTAGCATATACCACATCAAAGAGGAGGAAATGCTTTTCTATAAACCAGATTAAGATAAAAATTAATCCATTCTTGCCTAAGAGTGCTAACAGACCTTTTTTTCTCTTTCTGAAAGATGCTCATCATTTGAACCTGAGTACAGTACAGTTCAGACTATATCCTTGTTTTTTCCCTTGAGCACCGAATGTTTCTTGTTTAAATTTGTAGAAGTTAAATAATTCACAAAATATGTGTGTTGTTTGAACACTGAGAAACCCTTCAGTAGCATAAATGTATTCATGAACACAAAGGCAACCATTAGACTTTATGTGTTTTATCACTGACTGCCAGTGCAGTCCTAATTGCGGTCATCTTTCTGAAAAACTACGAACATTCTAAAGGGAGAGTAATTAAAAAGAGAAAGAAATCATTATACCATTTTCCAGCAGGTAATACTAAAAGACACAAGAAAAAATTTCAGCTCAATGTTTCTGTCTACTGTCCTTTCTTGAGATTATACTTGCTGCATGGAACTCAGTCCAAGCTCCTTGTAAGTTCCCAACTTGAAGGTTATTGTATCATCATTCAAGGAGTGGAAGGATGCCATTATCTAAAAATAACCATAGTTATTTTCCAGATTCCCTTGTATTTCCAGTCTATATTTATTTCTGCAGTGATGAGCTGACTTCATCCCAGCAAGCACTCAGTGACATTTTCTTATAGTTTTATACTTCAGTACTAAAAATAACAATATGCTTGCTTTTGTGTTTGGTGTTTCTTTTTCCTTAAGTAGCATAATGATTTAAGGTACAAGACAGAAAAATCAAATGTTGATCCACACTTAAGTACAAGACAGAAAAATCAAATGTAAATCCACAACAGATTTCTATACAAAACCTGTGATAATTCACTTCTAACTTGAGGTTAAAAGATTTTAAAAATTTTGAACATTTTAAATCAACTTTTTTCTATAACCAATTACCTTCTGACAAATCATTTAATTACTTAAAAAATGGGATAACTGAGATTAAAGAGAAGTTGATATACCTAGATGCCTCTTTACGAGCCTAAGTAAAGCACAGATTTTCTGACTCCTTGCTCAGCTAACTTCAGTACAAAAAATTCCTGTGGATTTAGGCTTTTGATTTCAAAGTTTTTCTAGTCTAGTATCACAAGTTTTACCTTTCAGCAAATTTTCTAGTATCACAAATTATCTCTCAATTTTATCTCACAGACAACTCGGTCATAATGTAAAGAGAGAGCAGAGATTAATTTTGAATTCCACAGTATACAATGCACTTATCACTGTTGAGAAATGTGGTTTCAGTTCCATCCTTTGGCTGAAAGGGTCTGAATCTAACAGTATTTCCAGAACTGCCAGGCTTCAAAGGTTTCAGGGAATAGGAGCTGTCAGTTTCTCCTGTTTAATTAATGTTTTCCACTGCCTGATTAAATGCTTTCTAGTCAGTGGCTGTGATTAAGTAAATCAGTAAGTCCATGGCCTGCTGATTGATATTACCCCTGGAAAAATTACAGTGATGGCTAGGCAACTTTTGCAGTTAAATACAGGTGCTCAGCTCTGCTCAGGCAAGGTGTGGATCACTACCACTGGACTATGGGCTAAACAGAGGTTATTTGATTGTTCTGGTTTCCTTGAAAGAAGAAACTACTCTCAGTTTTCAAACTGAAACCCCATGAGAGAGAAGTATCTCTTTAATCTGTAACTAAGCATCTCAAATTTTTAAAGGAATGAAGCTGAAGATAATCTCCTATTTAGAGCATTTTAATTTGAGGTGCTCCAGGAAGTCCAAGTCATCTATAGCATGTTTGATAGATGTCACAGGGCCTGCAGGAAACTACTCCTCCAAACTGGCATCCAGGGGACAATGGCATCTCAAATTTTGTAAGCAGGCATGTTAAATGTAGGCAACTGAATCCCAAGAAGGGCATTTAAGCTGGTGTGATAGCAGTTATCTAATCAACACAGTCTAGAGACTGATTTTATTCGCTTTGTGCCTGCAGCTGGGAATGGCTTTTCCATCTCCAAGGACTGCATTTGCTAAGTTTTTGCTGGCTGCCGCTGGAGGTCATGTGCCTAGCACAAGGAGAGACATTTGCACAAAGGTATATTTTTTATATATATTATTTTGCATATAAATTCAGGTGTCTTAATCATGCAGTGAATCTTATAATTAGTTGTCATATTTTTTACTACTTTCACTATGATCAGTAAAACTATTAGGATTTAGAGAACACGTTGCTACAAAAGCAAATGTTGAAAAACACCTAACTCTGAGCTGGCCATGGAAGCCAGGTATTGCACATGTGGACTTCCAAAAAACTGTAGTTATTTATGCATGTCTTTCCCATAACATCGAGAAAGTGCAAAAAGAAGAGAATACATTGATATTATTCCCCCCAGTGAGATATTGAGCAGCACTGGGTTTAACCAACAGCTAATATAGGTCATGCCCACCACACTTCTGAAAGGGCCCTCCAGTCCTAAAAAAGCTGAAGAACTTGAGATTGGCAGCAAATTGAAGTTTAATATGTACTGCAATTTGTATCTTTTAGAATCCTACCTCACTTCCCCATCATAACTGTGTGTTAACTGCCATTACATCCAAGTATATGAAGTAATAAATAGGTCCCAAGTGCCAAGTAAATGCTAAAAAAATTCGAAGGCATTTCTTTTCCATGTGGGAACCATCTCTAATGAACTATACTTCTGTAAAAGCAAAGCCATTACTGCTGTTCTACAAGTGCTTTCCTTCGTTAGAAAGCTGCCATGGAAAATGACAAAGAGTTTACTCTTTTTTTGAGTGCTCTGTAAATGCTGTATGCCTTCTCCAGATACTGTTTTGCAGATGGAAATATCAGAGGTGAGGCTGAATGCTTTACTGAATTGTGACCTGCTATAATACAGGTTTTCTTCTCAGCCTAATTCTCTTTGATTTGCACTACTCAGGTGCTGCAAAACAGCTGCTGGATTAGCTGATCTATGCAGATTCGAATTCCCTCGTGCATAAATCCCCATGTCATGGGGACGGAAAAGGAATGAAAAGTTATGTACCAGCTGACTTCCAGACATAAAAAAAGGAGTGGGCTCTCCCTGAAGAGGTGATAGTCCACAGCATTTCTGCACTCCACTGAATTCCTGTATCTTTGTCTCTATTCACAGATTTGTGTAATTTTGAAGCAGAGTTAACTTCTACAACAGTCAAAATAGTTTCTGCTGTACCTCAAGAACACTGAAAGTGACATAAAGTCATCTTTTCCACCCATACATGACAGAGGCTTGTGTTTAATCAGCACTTAATAAGGAATTTAAGTAGAAAAGAATAAGATTATATAAATTTCACTTTTAAAACAAACTAGATTATCATGCCTTTGGCCATATCATGGAGACAGCTTTATGATAATATCTCCAAATATATCCAAATACGATAAGGATTTGATAGTGAATGTTTTTGTTGTTATAGCAAATGGAGTGGTAAGGCATGATGATAACTGCTGCTATGCATTGCTATTGTATATATAAGGACGGGGTTGCTGGGCACCACAGTCTTTAAGGCTTATCTTTGTCTATTTTTAAGCAAAGTGTTAATTGAGTGCAAATGTGTCTGATTCTGTGATGTAGAGAACTGTTCTTTGTTGACAGTCCTTAGTTTCTTGCTTGCTTTTTTGGTATCGGCCAGCTGTGGCCTTGAGTGATGAAATACCTTAAAATATGAACTGTGCTTTCTTCAAAGTGTGTATTTTGCCTTCAATATGGTGAAGCAATCAAACTCGTACACATACCTTATAGGAAGAGAACAACTTTGCTATAATAAGTACTGGGGGGCCTCACTTCAAGGAAAGAGAGGATGCTGAGGAATGTTAAAAGCAGACACTGTTATCACTCTCTTTGAGTACTGATTTTACCTTCACCTCTAGTTGCTTCAGCTCTTCCCCCTCTAACCTTGAAGAAAGCCTTTCACAAATACAGTGACATAATTTACAGAAGGTGTAGCACTGGGAAAGGACAGAAAAGGGAATATCTCCATCTCCTCTTCACAGTATATTTTTCAGAAAATGTATGGACAGGCCTCTGAATTCCATGTAGGTTTTAAAAGCTCTGCCTTCTGCTAAAAAGAAAAAGAGATCTCCCCCCTGCTAAGTAGGGGGATCCCTTAGTAGGGGATCAAACCCAGTTTCACTGGTGTTCTGACATGATATACATATCACGAATGGATTATTTTTGATAAAGACCCTCTTAGTATCATTCCACAATTAAAAATCATAAAATTTCAGGACCTTGCTGCTTACAAAATAAAGAACTGTCCCCAACCTTGACAACACCCCCTTACTCTCTAAATCCATGCCTCGGTGAAAACTGAAAACCCACTGAAGACTGTCTTCTCTTGATCTGAAATGAGGCCACTGATTTCAACAGAGTTACTCAAAAGGACTGTGAATTCACAGGACTGAGCACTCTGTACATGCTTGATCCATGTAGAAAAAACAGCTCTCTCTCTCTCCTAGTTACAAGCTGTTACTTGTATTTTCTCTTTAGTGTAGTCCCTGAAGTACCTCACAACATTTCTTCTTTGTCCTTGAAAAATAAATGTAATGATCATATTTGTGGCTCATGTTAATTCCAGAGGGATTCTTGCCTCTGAAATGCTAATCACTTATTTCCCACTCTCTGACATTCTCTTTTACCTTCATTTCATGTCAGTGGGAGCGAGTGAAGTCTGCTGTGACTGTCCTGAGAAGCATTTGGGTCCCTTGTTCTCTGACTTGTATTTCTTACTTGTTGAAGGCAAGGAAGTTTTTCTCTTGTGACTCAATCATTTTTCCAGCTATTCTTTCTGCTGTCTTCCTTCAACAGAAAGAGCTGAAGGCCTCCTGGTCCCACACCTTGCTTACTAGTGCTTTGCAGATTCACTGGTGTGGACAGAGCGCAAGTCTCAACAGTTGGAAATTGACGGTTACATGAAGAATTTGATACAGTTGTTAACAATCTGAGCTGTGACAGACAGTTGTTTAAATAAAAAGGAAATTGTGCTTTTGAACCAAAAAGTCACCAGATAATTGCCTTTTTATTTGCAGTGATCACAAGAATTGGTAAACTTTAAGTTGTAAAAGTCTTTCATATAGACAACACATGTTGATATACATCTATGTGACTCCATCTTTCACCTGGTAAGATGCTATCAACAATAAAGCTAGGAAGGAGTAGTGTTTGATACCTTTTCTGGATTTTATATAAATCTTCAGTTATGTCAGAAGTTCAAGACATAACCTGGGTAGTTCCCTTGAGATCCTGGTAAAAGATTTTCTTCTGTTGTTGCTCGTGAAACTCAGTAGGAAATACAATAATTCCACAGGGTATAAGCTTAGGTAAGCCATACAGAAATTTCTTGCAACTGGAAAAGGGCAAAGATGGAAGGAAGGACAAGGAGAACGGCTTAGAAATGGAGCATGCCATTCCTTTTCCTTCTCATATGAGATGTGGAGAAACAAGACTCATTTCAAGATTGTGCTTTTAACCTACAGAAATGAACCTGGACTACAAAAATCCTTTTCCATCTTCCAGCCTCCTGTAAAATTTCAGTGAAACCAACACAGGAGAACACCCACCAAAAAAAAAAGGAACCAGATGCAATTTGAAAAAAATTAATTTAAAATTCTACTGTCAAAAAGAAATGTTATTCCTAAACTACTTTGTTTCGCTTAATTACCCAGTAGAAATATGTTGCCTTTGAGGATTTGATTTTTTCCCTCTCTGGTACTTATATGCACACTAGCAGGTATCCTGAATCTGGAATATCTCTTCTTGAAGCATGATTACAGTTATCTACAGTCCTGAAGCACTGCAATCTTCACAGTTAAGAAGGCAGAGCAAAGGTCAATTGAAGCTCAGCTCATGGCTTTTTACAGTCCAACTTTTACTCCAGCACACAGTCTGAGGAAGTCCAAGCTGTCTCATTAGTGTCTTTTGGCTTTCATTTCAGCTTGTATTTAAGGCTGTTTTAAAGGGCACATCAATTCAGTGTTCTTTGCAGCACACTGATCTGCATCTGTTTAAGAGGTGTTCCATGTGCTTTTGGCAGATGATATTTCCAGCCGTTCTAAAATGTTTAAAGAGGCCAGTTTTCTGAACTGCCTGCTGATATGCTGTAATTCAAATTTGGGCTTTTGGAGTTATGGATAAATTCAGTATTTTCGATGTACTTGTTTGTGAAAATAACAACAAAAATAACATACCCCTTCAAAATATAAATAGAGGAAAAATACAAAAATACAGTTTAATATTTTTATGGTTTATCTTTCCTAATTTGCAAAAATTTCTGAGTTTTTTTGACACGGCTGGGACCCAACAAAATCATTTCTCACTGTAGCAATATGGAAGTTTTCAGGCCCAAAATATAAAATTGCAAAAGAACAAACAGTTAATTCTGGCTAAACATAAACACTGGGGATGATTCTCAGAAAAAGAAGAACAAATCTTTATGAGATTATATTACAGATTTTGATATTCCCCACCACCACATGGGAGAAACGAAATAAAAAGGACTGATCAAACAGAAAAGTTGTTTGACCTGGCTTCATGATGCAAAATACATAGCTGAATAAGTGAGATGGGGTGATATATATGGATGCCCTTTCTTTCTTTTCTGTTTTGTTCATGAGAAAATAAAAAACAGAAGTTGTTGTGACAGAGCATGAGACAGCTTAAAATTCAGAGGACGTGGAACTGCTTATCTTTTTTTAGTCTTAAACCAGTCATTAGGCAACTAAGGAAGACGTACAGCCATTCTAGAAAGGCACAGGCCACAGTCCCATACGTCTGACAATTCCATTCAAAGCATGTATCCTCTCTAATTTTGTCTGTTAGCCTCACACAAATGTCTTGTTAACTACAATACTTAAAGATATCAGGCATCCATGTTTATGAACCTGAGTCACTGCCAAACTAATTGTGAAGAAGCCACAAGTGAAAATCTTCCTTGCAAGTATTTAATACAGGATGGTTCACCGGTTATGCCTGGTGTTGCTTTCACGGGCAAACAAGTACCTTGTGTGTAATTTAGATAGAGTAAATGTAGATACATCAATATGTAAATGTTGGTAGAAATACATGTGAATGATGTGCAAGTTCATGTCTCAATATTAATAACATCTCCCTCAGGTGTGAATTTTCTCCCTAGAAAATATAATATTGGAAATCCTAATTTAGTTCATTTTCACACATATAGAGAAGGAACTATTCCTTTGAACTTAAAATACATTATTGATATGCATTGTGTATCATCTTCTAACTCATATGCTTATAAAATCCAATTGGGATCAATAGATATCCTTTCTAGGTACAAATTGCTACATTTATTTAGATTTCTAAGTTTTATATTAAACAGAGCTGATGCTTTTCTATTGTAACAGCCTTGTTTTATAGAACAAAACAATAATACCGAACCTGCTCAGACACTGGAGGTGTTGAGGAACCTATGGACTTGATGCTTTTAAGTCTCAGTAGCTCTCATATAAAGTTGGTATATAGGTTGTATGCACTCAAGCACCATTATTTTGGTTAATTAGACCTGATGACGTATTGAAATGTCTTTCATTTTGCCTTGCAAGGCTCCTCATTATAAAATATTACATCTCTTATGTTAGGAGTGCTCAGCACCTCACAAAACAAAGTCCTGAAGCAGCACAGTCATAAAGTTGCATTTCCTTATGTTAACACTAAACATATACTTTTCAGACTTGGTATCGATTCTATACTGTTCACATGTTTTAGTGGCTTGTGGTTTTCAGGTTTGTTACTTTTGCTTTACAGTAAGAGAGGCCAGTTTACAGTATTGCACAACTGGCTGCATCTTGGTAAACACAAATATATTGCAGACCTAATACTGCTTTCCCATTGCATTTTGCTTCTAATTGGCCACACCATGATTATCACAGACCTGAGCCTCTCTGGACCAAAGCCTGCCAATTTTGCTGAGCTATCAAATTTGGGTGACTAGACTCTGATGCATCCATCCGACACGAGGGAGGTTTAATCCATACGGAGACTTCCTCCTAAACAAAATGGGTCAAATTGAAAGGAGCTGTAATTTAGAGCATAACTCATACATCAAATAACAGAACTGCAGTTCATCTGTGATTTTTCATGAAAAAAATATGCATAATTGGTATTTTGATGAGAAATACTTTAGTAGACTTTAAATATAAAAGAGAATTGTGTCTTTAATAGAAGACTGGTGCTTCATTTGAGAAAACATACTTTATCACTAAGATTAATACAGATATCAAAACCAGTATGGGTCTGCAGAATTCCAGAATGATTTAAAATAAATTCCAGTTGGAGAGCAAGGCCCACCTCAGACTGGTTTCCACACTCTGACTAGCAGACCAGGGTCTAAAAAGTTTACATCTCAGTGGGAAATGTCCTTTATCTACTTTCACAGCAGGTGAGTCTGTCAAAGGTGAAGAATGACACCAAGAAGACCTCTTCTAGTCCACTTTATCTTTCAGTCTTGTTTGGCTTTATTAAATCTTTTTAACAGTTCACCAGATTAATCACCAAGCTTTATTCTCTATTATTACACTAATTTTAAAATGATACTATTTTGACTGCAGGAATAATGAGAAAAAGTCACTGGGGATCAGCTGTGGATATATTGCCCCTCCTTTGCTCGTACTCTCATGGATTAGTCATGTGTTGGTTTAAAACATCCCTACAGGCAATGTCTTATTGCTTAAGGTTCAGAAATATGAATAATAAAAAAACAAGACCATAAGCTATTTAGCTTGCTAGAAATTAAATTTAACAGTTTCAGCTCATAAATCCCGCTGTAAAAGTACATACAAAGCATTAAATTAACAGCAACACAGGATCATATTCCAGAGGAACCAAGTTTTGTGTTTGTTTTACCAGACAATCCAGTAAGACTAGACAAAACAGATTTCTTTTTTTTTCTTTTTTTTTAATAACATTAAACTTCTTATTCCATTAACAAAATTCTTGTGTGAAGAAACTTGCTGCTGCAAAACAATATTTGTAACTGACTTCTTGTTTGCTCCATAAAAACACTGAATCTATCAACTAGTCAACTTCTTTAACCCCGTAGCAAGAAATTGATGGACTAGGAAGGCTTAATGTGCCCAAGAGATTGTCTGGTTTTCTCCAAATCTATTGACGAATGCTACTAAATATACCGCATCCGACCAAAACTCCTTGTGCATATCCATCGCAGTCACAGCATTGCTTCTAGCATTAGTATTTGAAAATATATCCATATAAACAAAAATTAGCAACAGTAATCTTGCATCTCAAGAACAAATTCTAGTCCAAAGGGAGTTTATTTTTTTCCAAAGCAATTGCTGTTACTGATTCTATATTGGAAGCAATCAAACACTGCAGGAAGAGGAAGCAGTGTAAAATCCAGGGACAGACATGATATCATGGGTATCATTGTAAGATATATTTGAGCCTTGCGTGGCAGAAGAAGTTTCATGTAGGAAATTTCTGTGTTAAATCATATGGCTGCTTTTAAGATAGGAATAAGTAAGGAAGTAAGGGTGTTAGTATAGTGGGCTTCATTAAAAGGTGAACTTTGCATCTATTATGAATTCCATTAGCAAATATGCAGATGACACCAATCTGGGGGGAGTGTCAGCTGCTGGAGGGTAGGATTGCTCTGGGAGGGACCTGGATAGGCTGGATAGATGGGCTGAATCCAACAATACAAGGTTTAACAAGACCAAGTACTGGGTCCTGCACTTTGGCCTCAACAGCCCCCTGCAGCGCTACAGGCTGAGGACAGATTGGCTGGACAATAGACAGGCAGAAAGGGACCTGGGGGTATTGATTGATGGCAGGCTGAACATGAGCCAGCGTGTGCCCAGGTGGCCAGGAAGGCCAGAGACATACTGGCCTGTATCAGGAACAGCAAGGCCAGAAGGACCAGGGAAGTCATTCTTTCATTCTGCTTTGGCACAGGTGAGGTTACACATGAATACTGTCTCCAGTTCTGGGCCCTCCAATTTAGGAAGGATGTTGAACTGCTGGAGCGTGTCCAGACAAGGGCAACAAGGCTGATGAAGTATCTGGAGCACAAGTCCTAAGAGGAGTAGCTGAGGGAGCTGGGGTTGTTCAGTCTGGAGGAAAGAAAGTTCAGGGAAAAACATCACTCTCCACAACTCCCTGAAAGGTGGCTGTAGCCAGGTGAGGTTTGGTCTCTTCTCCAAGCAACCAGAGACAGGACAAGAGAACACAGTCTTAAGCTGCATCGGGGACGTTTAGGCTGGACATTAGGATGAAGTTTTTCACAGAAAGGATGATTGGGCATTGGAATGGGCTGCCCAAGGAGGTGTGGAGTCACCGTCCCTAGAGCTGTTTAAGGAAAGATGGGATGTGGCACTCAATATCCCAGTCTAGTTGACAAGGTGGCGTTTGGTCATAGGTTGGACTTGATGATCTCAAAGGTCTTTCCCAACCTAATTGATTCTGTGATTCTGTGAATACATCTGTAGTGCAAGAGTAGAGCAAAAGTGAACATCTGGAAACTTGTCTTCCTCCAGACCCTAGATGCAACATCTTTTTAGAGGCAAATTACCTTGTCGTTACACAGGATTTCAGGATTTCTCTTTTCAAGGGGGAAAAAAAGGCTTTTTCTCCTTTTTTTCTCCTTTTCCCCTTTGCCTAGGGGCAAATTGTAATTCTGTTTCTGAGGCCAAGATAACTCCTTCTGCACTGCACTTATATTTTGGCAGCACAGGGCAGGACAACAGACTTTGAGGGTATGTCTCTGTACAGACCGGTGGACCAGTAACGGCTAAGAATGGGAACCAGGCCAATGACCAGCTGCTAGCCAGCTCTCTTTCTTCTGCAGAATACTGAATGACACCAGGAATAGGATGCTCTGCTTTCTTATCCCCTAGCCCTACTCCCCCGCCCAAAAAGATGAATCACTATCAAAGTATTGATTCATATCTTGTATGAAGTCAGGTGTCCTTTGTTGCCTGGATATTCTTTACTGCTAGACGGCCTTTTCAGGAGAAAGTTGGTTTTGTCACAGCCACATATCCATCAGCTTTATTGTCTTCTGACATCATTCCTCACTGCTGTTGCTAGGTGAAATCACAACTGAGCATGTGTTGCTCATGTCATCATGGTTATTGTTTTTTCAGCTATTGTATGTAGTCTTATCTTTTGTAGTGGTACAGATGGAAGGGCTTACTTATGGCACCATAAAAGGGAGCAATTAAGTCTTTAAAACTAGGACCTGATTAGTATCCCTATTAGAAACATAACATTGCATATTGGTGCACAAGATGTGTTTTGTTTACGTCAGATGTATGAATTAAGATATCTTTTTCTGTCCATATTAAGATACAACTAACACCAGCTGTAAAGTCTAGCTAGGAAGTAACCTGTCTCAGGATCTGAAATCCATTGGTCACTGTAGGAAATCAGACAGTAATTTAAATATGCTTCTAAATAGAGCTTCCTAATTCCATCTAGTGTCAACTGGGTAAATAATCATTATATTTTTAAACTTTCTTTTGTAGCTACCTTTTCATGCATATATACAGTAGTCCTTAGAATTTTGCTAAGCTCTTAGCTTCCAAGATATCTTATGCAAAGAAGATAATCCTTACAAGTTAAGAATTGCCTAAATATGTACTGTAATAAGGACATTTTAATGAGTTTGAAGTGTTCTGCTGACATGAGATACATCCTTGTTTTTAAGATTTAAGGGGAAAATGTTACGCATTCAATTTTAACCTTGGTTAAAAAGTCATACTTTTCTGGTTTGTCAAGATGATGTGCTAGGAATCAAAGGAATCACTTGTTTTCCCAATGGTATGGAGATACAATTTGCAGTTTGTTTTTAAAAACTGAATCATTATTTTCAAGTATTATTCCTAGAAAATACATTTTCAATTACATCTTCCTCCCCTTTTCCTCTCAGCCTAGAGACACAATCTATTTAAGCAAGGTATACTATTTTTTTCTCATAAAGATTTCTTTCAAACACCTTCTTTGCCAAGTCTCCATTTTTTTGTGGGAATATGTAGAATAATAGGCCTCTTATTTTATGGCCAGTTAATCCTCAATGTGCATCTCATTGATCGTGTACTTCATTCACTCTCACCTTGATTTGTGCTTTGGAAAGCCCAGATCATTGGTGTTTGAAGACTTTTAAGGCCCACTGATGATAAAAATTTTATAATCCTTTAATTCTTTAATTAATTATTTTATTCCATGTTTGTACATAGTACCAGCCGCACAATAATTCATGACTGTACATTCCAGATAAACCACATTTTGAATATAATGCAACAATTACCGCCCTTAACAGGCCATTTATGTTTCTGCAGAAAGATCCCAAATCTGTCTGGACAGACTGGAGAATTAATGAGAATAATGGTGCTGGATTATTCATCAGGCAGTGCTCATTAATTTAGCTGATTGTTTCACATTTTCCAGCAGAAAAGACACTTCAACTATTTTTGCTTTTTCCATACTATTGTTTTCTGGGTTGAGCCTTCATCAAATTTATCCCTTGAAGTAGGAATTTATGCCTTGGTTAACATTTGACATCCAACTTCAGAGACTCCCACCTACTTCTCTGCTGCTAGAGCTGGCTTTGACCTCTCTTCCATCAAAGAATGGCTGAACTGACAGCCTTTGTACCATATCACTACTCAAATGCCATAGAAATTATTTGTTCAGACATCTAACTATGACAAACAAAAATTATTTATTGATTTTCTTAAAATGTTTTTAGCAATGCATCTACTTCTTCACCGTTAATATGCTAACTCCTAAAATCTTGTCACAGATAAACAGAGAACAGCAAGAGATTCTGTACCCTGCCTACCATATTTTCCTAGCTGCTTTTGTCTTAAAGGAACAGGGCCGACTATATTTTATATTCTTTTGTCAATAAAAGGCTTTTAAAAGTAGATTTTTTTTCTGACTACCTTTATCCATATTTCTGTTCTCTTTTGATAAACTGGGATAGGAAACATGTTTTATTTTATGTCTGGATACAGTCAATCTCATGGCAAGCATGCAAGTGTGGTTATATTTTCATATGTTCATCATTAGCATCTTATACACATTACCTGAATGATCTCTTGCTGGAAATCATTGTTTTAGTAGAAATCAAATAGTCCACAGGTACAACCGAATTCCTTTAGAACTCACATTCTCTGAATTAGCATTCTATGAACTTTCTATCCATACTATAAAAAACACATGCATCAGATGTGTAATCTCTGAAGCGCAGCATCCTGTCCGTGATGGTAGCCAGCACCAGATGTTTTACATAAAGGTGCAAAATCCCCCTACAGTAGGCAGATGTTGGATTATTTCTCTATTAAGGGGGTCTCATCCTAAACCCTAATACTTAAGAGATTGTCTGAAGCCCAAAAGCATGAAGTTTTTTTTTCATTCCAGTACTTCTCTTCAGTGTCTTACTAAGTTTTACTCTTTGAGAGTGTTTTTGGTGGAGCAGTGGCAGGAATCAAGTTATGTGGGCTCCAGATGTAGGTTCAGTATTTTTTCCCATGCTGGAGCAACATGCAAGAGCAAAATCTGCTCAGAGCAACTGGAATATTAAACTGCTTAGCTGTTAGCCTCTGGCAAACATAAAAGAGTAAAACAGAGATAGAAAATCGCATTTCTCAACATTTTAGAAATTAAAGTGATATTCACTGAGACAACAGAGGACATGTTCCTGACTCCAGGCTATACCACTGCTAAACTCTAAATTCTTGCTACAAGACATGGAGATCGCTGTCCTTTTAGAAACAGTTGGACATACTTTTGTAACAGAAAAGTTCTGGCAACTTAAACAGAGTGGTCACTACATCAGGCCCAGATGTACCATGGGTAAACACCACTGTGTTTACAATGGGAACACAAGGTCATTGTCTCATGAACATATGTGGTGGCAACACTATGGCAAGGAGCAGGAAATGGATGTTAATGAGGCTGAAGAACTAAAGTCTCTCTGGGACCAATTGTGAAAGAAAGTTAAAGCTCCCCTTCCTGGCTGTCAAGCATTGGAGCAGCCCTACTACCTCTGTGGCTGCAATGCTCTCTCTCCTGTCTGTGTTGGGTCTTCTGGCACACCACGGTGACCCATTTCCTTTCATTCGTGCTCCTCAAAGGACCCACTAAAAGAGAATTATAAAAACTACCTCCAGTCTCTGGTAGCTCTCTCCTTGAGCTCAGAATAACAAATCTGATTTATAGCAATTGAAGCAGTGTCAAATTATGTTCTTGAACATGGTGCAAAACACCTCAAAATTTTAAATGAAGTTCTGTATGTGCAGAAAAAGAATAAAAAGTTTTGTACCAAAAACCCCCCAAAAAACAAGCAAACAAACAAACAAAAACCTCAAACACAATCGGTTTTAGTCCGAAAGTCTATTTACCTGCTGACCTCAAGGAAAACTATAGATCTGAAAGAATCTTTCTTCACTAGGACCCACCATACATAAAGGTCAAAGAAAAGTCAGATGTGTAATAGTAACGTATTACTACAGAACTTAATGAAACATCGTATGAATTGTTTCTGATTCCTTATTAGTCAAATTCCTGGCTATACAGTAATCCAGTGTCAACATCTGGTTTGGCATTTAGGATTCTCTCTGAGGAAATGGGAAGTGTAGGTTCAGTACCCTGAAGGCTTCTCAAACTCAGCCAGGAACTTTGTAGCTATTCTTCTGTGCTTGATGTTTCCTACTGGCCAAACTTCAGTGGCTACCTGTTCAACATGTGGACATGTTGCCCTGCCTAGAAAATACCTAAGCTTCCTGCATCACGCTGAAAAAGCAAGTGTGCAGCTAAACTGCACCAAACGCTTCCCTGAGGGTGATGTGGACACCTAGTTCCCTTTGGAACAAATGCAGCTTAGGCAGCTTAAATCTCTCTGAAGGCTCATAAATGCTGCAATGCCTAATTTAAGTGCCTAAAGTAGGAGGTTTGACTAATGCTGTCCATGCCTATTTTTATCCTCTGCAGTCTCATGCAGGTAGACTGTTGTATCTGTTTGTTAACAGATAGAGTTAACCCTGGTATGCAGTTCAGCTCCACACAACCACTCACTCGTCTCCCCACAGTGGGATGGGGGAGAGAAACAAAAGCATAAAAGTGAGAAAATTTGTAGGCTGAGATAAAGACAGTTTAATAGGGAAAGCCAAGCTGTGCATGCAAACAAGGCAAAATAAGGAATTGACTCAGCACTTCCCATCGGCAGGCAGGTGTTCTCCCATTTGCAGCAAAGCAAGGCTCCACCACATGCAACCGTCACTTGGGAAGACAAATGCTATAACCTGACTGTCACCTTGTTTCCTCCTTCCTCAGCTTTTATTAGTACGTTGGTGATTTTGGGGTCTGCTGTTCCAGCTGTGTCCCAACTTCTTGCCCTCCCTCAGTCTACTGCTTGAAGGCTGGGAGGACATAGTGAGAAACAGAGAAGGTTTTGACACTGATCAGCAACAAAATAATAAAACATGAGTGTCTTATCAACACTGTTAACATCACAAATCCAAAACACAGCACCATACAAGCTGTGATGAAAACAATTAACTCAATCCCAGCCAAAACTAGCACCCTGTGTACTACGACTACACTTAGATTTTTAAAAGCCATTATTTGCAATCAGAAATATGAGAAAATTGTGACTTTTCCTAAGAAAATTCTAATTGTTATGTTGTCACATAATTCTGATGCTTAGGGACATGCTTTAGGGATGGACTTGGCAGTGCTGGGTTAATGGCTGAATTCAATGATCCTAAAAGTCTTTCCAAACCTAAGCAATTCTATGATTCTGTGATAATTCCATGAGCTGACACACAGACCTTCAAACGTCCAGATGGTAGCATGTGAAACAAATCCCTTCTCATCCTGGTATACAAACATCTGCTTTGGAGGTGAATTGTGTTCTGAATTGGGGAAAGAATTAATTAAGGCTAGCATGGAATGGTTGATAATGCAAATGGCATTCCTGTTATGAAGAACACTATTCTTTTTCACAGAATATTTCTCAAGCAACACTGTGAGTCCTAAACGTAACAAGAATAAGAAGCATTCTGCTTCACAATATGACATTAGCATTTTAATTTAACTATATTATAGGTTTTTTCTGTCCAAATGAAGTTTACAGATAAATTTTTGTTAGAGATGCTGTGGATTCAAGAACGTCCTTCTTGTTGCAATTGCCACAAGAAACAGCGCACATTAATTTTTATGTGACTACATCTTGTATTAGTGATGAAGACAGCAAAACAAGATATAAAAAACCTGACTTTTCCTAAGTTTTTCTACTTTATCGTGCTGTTTCTACCATTATGCTGAAAAAGGGATCTCTGGATGTCAAAACCATTCCAGTAGTTCCTGTGTCAGTCTTTCCACCAGAGTTACAGTATTCATTTGCCTGGTTCAGTCTTTACTATTGAAGCCAAAAAACAAAATTCTCTGCCCTAACTTATGCACACTACTAAAGAGGATTTTAGATCATAGGACGCAGCTGAAAACTGCAATTTGACTCTGAAGTTAAATACAAACAGAAATGGAGAGAAAAATGATGCACACATTTACTTGATGATCTCAGATTACTTTGCATTATGGCACATGTGATATTTGTTCTCATCTGACATTACACACTATTTCAATTTATTTTTCATTATTTAGTAGTATGTTGTCCAGAAGTTTTTGTTGTGCTGATAATTTAAAAATTGCTTTCAGTTACTGTGGATATGCATTTTAATTGCATATTTTTTAGGTACAATGATATGAAGTAAATTGAAAAACATGAAACTGCCATATTAAATATGAGCAAACTGCCTTGGCAAGCACATAATTTATGTGCAAGCACAAATTTTGCTTTGTCTCTTCATTAATAACTCTGTCATATTTACTGTTTGGTTTTGGCCAAATTAAGCAAGTTTATACTGCACCAGAAAATTTCTCCTTTTTTTTTTTTTCTTCTTTTCTTTTCTTTTTTTTCCCCTATGTTGAGCAATGTTGGTGACAGAATAAATAGAAAAAATTCCAGTGCCAGACAGGTCACTATACTAGAATTTAAACTCTTACTATTGCTCTGGAACAATTTAATGACAGACGCATAGCAACTGGGGACATACCCCAAGTAATTTTAAAAGTACCCTTACATGGCAAATGCCTAAAACAAATTCAAACACTGATTCTTGGTATGCTTACAAAATAGGTTTTGAGCATTAACTTAGTAATTAGAAGAATAAAACAAAAAAAAAAAAAGAAAAGAAAAATTTAGCATTTGGATTCATATAATCTACATACATTTGTGATTTACTGGATAATGCACAATTAATTTTCACTTGCTAGACAAGTTTGAAATTGAGAAATTGCATGTGGTTTGTAGAAGATGGGTCATTTGATACTAAAATATATATTTAAAATAAATCAGAAGAATTGCTCCCTAAGAGAACAGAAAAGGTTCAGGTCTTTAACCCTTTTTTCCTGTTTGGAAAGCACTATTCCCAGAATACAGTACAGGTACGCTTTCCAGGTGGTTGTTTTGTCCTGTTTTGACTAAACTCTGATAAATGCTCTCTACTCGAGAAGAAATGGATATAGCATAAAAGCTGTCCCAGCATTTCTTTAGCCAATAAACATTTCCTAAGAGTAATTTATAGTTTATCTTACATGATGTAAAGGGATCACTTTTTGGAAAAACAAGAAAACTGACTTCACTGACAATCAGTACTATTATGTTGTCTCTTAATAACATAAAGAGAGGAAGGAAATCAGAGGTTACTGCATACTGCACCTTATAATCTCTGTAAGAAATCACATCAGTATTTATTGGCAGAGAAGACTGGGTGGAGAGGGAGACACTGTCACTCATATTTATGTGAACAAAAGAAATGGAAACAAGTCTGTGTTACAGTAGGCAAAAGACTTGCTCTGTAAAGGAAGTATTTTCTTAAATATTACAATAGCACCTTGAAAATCCATTCAGGAATTGGCTCATAGTTTCTCCTGATACTGTCGAGTGGTAAATCAGGTCACTGAGACAAAGAAATTACAGTCTAAATGATGGAGTCAGACAAGGGACACATTTGGCTCACCAGCATTTCTGTCAGTTATGGAAATATCTCAAATGGAAAATGTTTTCCATAAATAAGAACTTTCTGCTACAACTTTCTGCAATCCTTGATATGCCTCATAACAATTTTCTGTAGTTATGTAGTGCAGGTACTTGGGAGACCACCCAAAGTCCCAAAGGGCCGCCGAGTACCATTCTTACCAGTGTAAAAGTCAGCAACCTTTATAAATGTAAAATAACATAGTTTATGACATGTCCCTTTCTTTTATGACTCTGTGTATGGGTGTGTAACTATGAAACCAGGTCTACGCTCACATGATTTCCTTCTTTTCCTATTTGATGCTGTGTAATAACATGAGAATAAAGTTAAAATGTTTCCATTTTTGCGCTTGTTTTACATTTCGATCTAGTTGTCAAAAACCCTACCATCTGACAAAATTAGTGAAAGAATAGAATAGAACAGAGTCCAACATCTGGCAAGACATTAATTTGGACTTTCTTCTTGATTGTGTCTGTTTCAAATGCCAGGTGTCTATCACCTGGGATATAGTCTTTGGCAAAGTAAATCTATTACTAACTCTCTAAAGAATGCCGTCTCTGAATGATGCTGCAGTTAATGGAATACTGATTTACTGCCACAACTGTAAAGGATATTTTTTAACATTGTGTTACACTTCCCATCAATTTATATCAACCAGACCTACCATACGTGAGAAGTTATCTGCATTTTTCTCCAATAAAACTGAAATGATGAAAGCTTTGTTTTCCCCGAGGTATGATCCAGTATTGGTAGCCCCATTGTTTGTTTTTTTTAACCATCATCTTTCTCAGGGCTGGAGCATATTATTCCTGCAATGCTTGCCAGAATTCTATGGCTTATTTGTTGTTTGAGACTCACCATATGTGTCTTTGATCCCTGCCTAGTAGGCACTTTGGCGGTTTGCCAGTTTGGCACTTATGATTATCATCAGTATGAATAGTTCCCTTGCTTCTGATTCTGTCCTTCGTGCTGTCATCAAATCACTCTTGAAACAACTTTCTTATTTTCTTTTAGATGCCTATAAATGATCAACCTATTTTTACCATGCCTTTCTTGGCCAAGGTTTTGTGTCACACTGCAGGAAACCCAACAGCTTTATGTTTCCCCTCCTAATGATCTTACTGCCAAATACCTGTGTAACTGCATGAGAACAATAAGGAGTACAGAAACATCTCTCATGATAATATTTGAAGTTACTCTGCATATTACACAAATTCGACTGTTCTCCCCATCTGGTTGGCTTGGTGGCATGACTTCTGTAAGAGGTTATTTATTTTAGTGAAAACCATTTCTTTTAATAAACGTTTTAAGATCTTTGACTAGAACACAGTGTGAGCCAATGACAATGATAAATTCAGAGGAGTATCAGAATGATAAACAGTTTTAAGAGACAGATGGAAAGCCAAAAGCCAGTCATGCGCAATTTCTACTCAATATCCTGATATAGCACTAAACACATCTGAGCCCCTCCATGTGTTCTAGTAAACTGAAGTTGTTCCAAAATGCTGTTGTTGAACAAAAGATATACAGAATCAAAACAAGGAACAGCACAGGGCACATAAAAGTCCAGACCACGAGAGGCCCACGTGCTGTAACAGAAAGATCTGCCAGAAATGTCCATTATTCTTTACAAGACTTTGCAAACCCTTCCATTAGTAAATACAGTGGTACTATCACAAGACAAGGCTATCTGCCTTCATGTTAACTCACCAAGAGGGTTGGAGTGAGTTTTGTAGCCTCTGCAAGCAAAGAGTATTAAGTTGATTGCATGTGCCTAAAACACAATCCTCTTGAAGCTTCTTTCACTCTATGCTGTCCCATGTGACTCATGTTTAGAAATAACAATTAATTTTCACTCTAAAGGTTTTATTTACCACACCGGCTCTTTTTCAATAGAAAAATTATCACACCCTTCTCCCAAGAAACATGCAAGTTTCAGATGAATGTGTTTTATTTATACATCTCTTGATTTTGGAACAACTCCTTGCACTTAAAAGGACTAGTTGAAAAACTCAGTGCTAAATCGGCAAGCTTGAGAAAACAAATTCCGGCTGAAGGGAGAATGAGAGGTAGAACAGAAAAGAAACAACGAGAAACTGTTGCATGCAAACTCCATTTGGGATTACTTTAGAATGTATCTCTGTTATATTTTCCTTCTCTGCCCAACAACACAGGGATTTCAGATAAAGATGTTCCTTTTCAGTATATTTGGTGGCACTCTGAGTCTTGAAGCAGGTTTGTGACAGTAAACATTTACACTGGATGTAGGCTGGAAGAGCCCACTGAGGTTTTGAGCCCTACAAAACCAAAACAGTGACAGACATAGAAACAATATCATTAGAACGGATTTAATGCGGAGAAAATAGCAGTTTGATGTCTACACTACCTGCAGAGCATTATAATGCAGCTAATTTCAGAGGTATTTTTAAGAAAGACGATTAAAGGCCATATGAAATTTGACTTTGGTATTGGAGTAACTTGAAAACAGGCCAGGTAGGTAGGAGAGGTACACTTTATTCACAGACATCCTCTAACTTCCTTGCAATTGAAGTTTTTATCCTTTTTCCAGCTTACTATGAAAAGTACAGAAAACTGAAAATGAAGTTATTCATCTTAATAAAGTGCCTTTCCCTTCACACATACCACATAATTGATAAACTTTCACTGGGAGACAAAAGGAAACAGCTTCTCTATATTTTATCCCTAACTTTACAGGTAACAAGACAAAAACAAATACCCAGAGTCAGTATTTAATGGAAACTTAGTGGAATTTTGAACTGCAAAAATAAAAGAATGCTGAATTCACAAATACTTTATTGGAAAAAGGCAGAAAACAGTCTAACTGCATCAGATAGTAGTCAGTAAAAAAAACCTCCTGTCACTTTTCAGTGACCAGATTTGAAATTGCAAACATGACCACCAGCAATATTTTAGTTTTGACATTGTATTTTAAATATCTTATTTCTCAAAAACTGTAATTATCCTTGAAAAACAAAAATTTTAAAGCTAATCAATCAACATCCAGTTCTGGTTTACAATAGCCATGGAAACATAATTTTTAGATGCACAGAACAACAAGCATGAAATGCAAAACTGCAAAAGATAGGGCTTAAGAAAAAGAGACTTGGCAGTAAACCTGATAATCTTTTGCAGAAAATGATCGAGGGAAAGGTCAATAAATTTAACAAAATATCCCTGATACCCCAGAAAAGCAGTGATCCAGAATCAATTCTTGCTTGAGTTTGGAAAGTTGGCTGACACAATGAATGCTAAAGGAGCTGACAAAATATAACTTGCTTCTGCGGAGAAAGCTGTTAAAACCTAAACAGTATCCCATTTGCTATGCTCTAAGTTTCTGCTACCCAAATGGAAAAGCAGAAATGCCAGAGCGTGCATGAAGCCTCGTGTCACCCGGACGTCCGAGCGAGCACGACTTGGTTTATCCTGCATCGTTTGCACAAGCCCTGGGATGCCGAACAAGACACGCAGGCTTGGTCTGGAAGCAGCCCTGTCCCTTCTCCCTGCTCCTCTCTTTCCCCTCTGCCGCCTAAAGCCCTGTCAGGTCAGGCTGGGCCCCGTGTCCCGCCGGGAGCATGTGAGCCAAGACAGCTGGCTCTCCCCACGCTCTTCCCTCCCCGGATCTCCTCAGCAGCTTCTCCCGCACGCAGGCCCCGCTATTGCACGATGCTGCGCCGCCGGCCGAGTCCGCAGGGAGAGCGGGCACCCACTGCCGCGGCTCCTCAGCGCCCGGGGAGGCCAGAGGGGCAGAAGGAGAGAGGGGCAGGAGGCGATGCCCGGGGCCCGGCGGGCGTGAGGCGGCGGCCGCCGCAGCCGCGCGGGGG
>VZRL01000206.1:0-23064 GCA_013397895.1 Origma solitaria | reverse complement strand
TTTTTTTAAGGGGCAACTCTTGTTCGTTGCATCTTCTGTTATTAGATATGCTGGGGATCATCTTCCATTTTTCTCCACTATTTGGAAGTGAAATTTGATTACTAGGTAGCAGTGTGACTTCAGAGGTGGAGAGATGACAAAAAATGTTCTGAGTGATATGAAAACTGGAATCATTTTACTTTTTCTTCAGATGATCTGAAAAGATGCATATATGGAATATACAAAGCAACCCTTGTGAGCATAGAGCTTTGTATAGGTAAGCCCCATACAGCTTCCAGCAACCATATTTCCCTGAGCATTAAATTTTGAGGAAAAAATCAACAGGGGGTTTTTTTTGGTTTTTTTTTTTTTAATAGAAGTGGAAAAATGTTATGGTAAAGGAATAAAATAGAATTAAAGGACTTTTATGTGTTAAGCATGAAGCAAAACACTATAATTCTGTTCATGTGCCCTTGCTACTTTTTGGTGCATCATTTTCTTTAAAAAGATCTGAACATTTTTTTAAAATTTCCTTCAAAATACCTTGATATGCCACTTGATTGTGTCAGTCTCTGTGCCCCTATTAGACAAAGCATTTGAAAGGTCTTTTGCAGCAGAGTGTGTTTGCAGTCAAAGACAATCATTAACATATTCTCAGAAAACAATAGATTAAAAAAAAGGTTTTGTTTATTGTAATGGATAACTTTTTCTTAATTTTTGCAGTGCTCTTCTTTCATTTTCATCATCATTTTCACCTCCAAGGATACAGAAAGATATCCTCATCAGTAAACAGCAAACATGAGAATTTGGTGTTTATCCTCCCTGTGCAAATTGATGTGGGCATGAGCTGCACAGTGCACTAATTAAATCCAGAGTTGGTCACTGTTCATGTTTCAACATTTATTTCTGCATTACCTTGCTATGATTTTAGATGAATGTGTTCAAATTTCCACTTTTCTCCTGTGGAATCTTAAACAACCCACAAAGGTTTTCCTTATGTAGGATTGCATTCCATACCAATCCTGTTCAAGAAAAAAAGTGTTTCTTGTTATGCAATCTAGAAACTATACTAGCTCAAATAATGGTTATAAAAAGGTTTGTTGGTCTTTTTTTTTATGACCAGTGTACGGAAGATAGTTATGGCAGCACCACTGTAATGACATTTATGTGGGTACACTAAGAAATAAAATAGGGAAGGGGGTTTAGGTGCAAGAACAGTTTCCCAGAAATAATGCTTTCATGGCTGATGAAAATAAAGAGTTTATTTACTTGCTGAAATACTTTAGGAGTTCCTCAGGATTTTTCTTTAAACACCAAGTAAAATGTAAATGTTGTTGCCAGAGCTCTTGTAAAAATAAAATAATTCGATTTTGTCTAAAAAACCCCAAATATATAAAAATTTGATTATATACTGTGACTAATTTTTAAAGGTCTAGGTGTAACCACTTGGAGCTCTACCGGAGGTGAAATAATAGGTTCTAAAGTGAGTAGTAGGATGTCTTAGTCTTTGTTTTCGCTTGCTTTTTCTGTTTCATTTAGCCAACCATTTTTGTGGTATTATTAGAACTGTATTTGACTTTAAAGATAGTGTTGCTTGAGTAGTGAAGTTGATGAAAAGGAGAGATGAAAAGTAAAAGGCAATTTGGCTAGGTGGCTAAATAGACAGTAAATAGAATTTCCTATTACCTATTATTAGAAGTTACTAGTACCTATTTCAGTCTTATTTAGACTAGTCTGTATTGCATCAAAAATTATGGAACACCTGATTAGTCAATGACACACCACATTCCTCTTGCAGTATGTTCATCATTCTCCATATTCATAATTTCTTAACCACTTGCTTCAGAATGCTTCTGTAATGCTTCATGCAAGGAATGCAGTTCAGCTTTATTTTCTTAGTATTACCTCAATGTATATGGTTTTTATTAATAGGTCTGATTAACTTAATAGTAAAGGTCTGTCTGATTTAATTTTACTAAATTAGAGCTATAGTCACGTGAAAATTTGTTTAAGCCATGGATTTATAGCAGAGCTATAAGATGTGCTAGGATCTACCAAGAAAGGAGGCAGCTGTAGATATTGCAGTATTAGGGAGATTTCTGCAGTGATCAAGGTTGGTACTGATGGTGACTTATAGGATTTGACTGTAGTTTGTAGTGTACTTTGTGGTGTTTTGTGAAATGCTCAGGCTGAGCAGCAAGGAAGGTGTTTATCTGCTGCTGTTGTCCTCTGGTTTAGCAGGAGCCTTCTTGCTGGAGAAGAGATGGTCTGAGAGTAACTGACATTGGTCTTATCCTACAGACTTAATGTTATATTTTCATGTAGGGTAGAATAGAATTTTTATGCACTAGAAATATGCTAGGGGGACACAGCAGGGAAGAATTGGATGGCTAAAGAAGTATAAAAGACTGGGATGAAATTTAAGGATACAGAATGATTAGGTGCTTTGAGACCAATAACCCAACCTAGAAACTGACTTTATTGTTAGAAGAGATTGAAGAAGAATTTTGGAATACTCACAAATCATAGGATGACTATGAGCTGCCAATACAGCTGATAAAAAAAACCAAGTTAGGATCACAGAGTAAATCAAGTACTTCCAGTCAAACAGGGAAATGTTGCTGCCATTGCAAAAAACTATCTGTTCAGTTTTGGTTAGTCATGTTCAAGGAACTGAATTTCAGCTGGGACAAGTTAGGTCTTGCGCCACTGGAATGGTTGGGAAAAGGGAGATGAAATGTAAAATGACTTGGGTTTGTGTTAAGACCCAGAGGATGTGCAGGCAGGGTGGGAAGAAGAGGAATTAGCTGCTTAAAATGAAGATGTTGCTACCAAAACCACACAGTTAACACCTAGTCCATATAATAAATATAAAGTAGAAATTTAAAAGAAAATTATCCATTGATGGCATTCTTTAGGAGCTTTGTAATCACAATACTGAAGGTGAAAACCCTTTATTATTTAGGTTTACTAAGAGGATTACATGATGTGGTTTCCATAGTAGTGGAAATTATTTGATTCTTAAGAGCTTTTACAGATTATATAATAAGGAACAGAGGACTAGATATTTAGAAGTTTTAAAATAAAGACAATTTCAAGTCCAGTTTTTAAATTACATTGCATGGCTTACAATACTTTGGTCAGTGTGTCAACTTCAGCATGAATATTCATCTGCCATTTTAAACTGAGAAATCCTGCTCTACAAGAGGGTAGTGGCTAAACATAGCTAAATAATAAGCATCTTTTTCTCAGACCCTTGTGTTTATGTGCTACTAGCTAGGTGTACTAAGGGATATAGTAAATTAAGAATATATTTGGAGACGTATGGTTTGGTGAGGGCTGCTGACACCTACCACAAACAAAGCAAGAATAAGTCAAAAATAAGACTCTAGTCTCTTGTTCTGCCGGATATGGCTGTGACTCTAGGAAGTGTAATCTGTCCAAATAATGCTAATGTGTGCTATGTTATCTTGCAGGATTTCCATCATATGGAATGCAACATCCAGAATCATTAACAGTTGTTCAGGATATTACCATTGGAAAGTTTTATAACTGGAGAGGAACGCAAATGCTAGGTGCTAAATACGCAAAATATTGAGTCCTCTAATTTAGACAGCTAACTTCTGTTTCAGAGCCTTGATTGCAATGATTTATATACTGCGTGCCTAAATATCCAGTCTGAAAATGCACAAACTAAAATTCCCTCATCTCCTCACTGCATGACACTCTTGGATCAAGAGATGCACACAAGTGTCTTACTTCTGTAGTTTTAATTTGCTAGTTTAGATTTTGTAACAGATTGTCACGTTTTAAACATATGCTAGAAACCTTTCAAATTTATTTTTAAAGTAACTCAAGAATAACAACAAAACCCACACTCCATATGACAATTATGTATGTCTTACTTATATTTGATGTTTGATACTTGATTCAAATTACAACATAAAAAATGAAGTATATGGTATTATGCAACCTGGGTGTAGACAGCAGATCTCTTTTATTTGAGTCTTTTAGCTTACCTCAGAGCAACTGAATTGAGACATACTCTATTTCATGTTCTGTTTATCTCCATATAATTATATATTCCAAGAATAATTAACATTTGCATGCTCTCTTCAAGTAACTGTTTAGACAATTTTCATTTTTTAATTTAATTTATCTGCTTAAGAAGTACTATAAAAATTGCTGTCAATAATATTGCAAATTTTTATTTACTGTGACAATAGCAATATGAAAGAAATACATCATTGTTTACATTTTTTTATCTGATGAAAATTGCATAAAAGTAGAGAAAAAAGAAGGTAGTTTCCTTAGACTTTATGTTGCAGAGTTTTTGTTTCTTAACTCTTTCAAAGGATGGCATTATTTAAAGGTAATTAATGAAATCATTATAGAGAAAGTATGTTAATTTCATTGAGCAAAGATCTTTTTTGCCCTCTTTCCTTTGCCCACCATTCTTACATCATTCTGTGTTTTCATCCTGACCTTCCAAGGTCTTTAGGTTTTGTGTTGTCTTTCATATAGCTTAAGACCAAATAATTGATCACTAAGAGACTATGAAATTCCTGATTTCCAGTCTTTCTATATTCTTCTACATGCAGAGATACAGAACTCAGTAAATGGATCTTTTCCTCAGTGAATATATTACAAGAATGTCTCAAGAATGGGGTTTTTTTTTGCTTTGTTGCAGATTCCAAGGAACATTTGTTTTCTTAATGTTCATAAGATGTAAAGCATCCAAAGTTATTATAAAGATAAATTAAATATAGAAGAATATATATATGAGAATAAAGTAGAAGAGATTGTAATTTAATTCTAAGTTCTAGCAATCTGTTAAGTTTATATCAGCATACTGTGTTTTTTCTTGTTGAATTTGGGAATGATGAATGACATACATGCTGACACTGAAGGTAGCAAATAAAACGTACTCTCACTGAATTTAACTGGAGTAGGGACAGTGCAGTGCTGAGCCCTTTCTAAAAGGTTCTTTGAAGTCAAGAGGAGTTTCCCCTTTAGAAGATCCAGTCACTAGACACATGCCAGCTTTTTCAGTCAGGTATTTTATATGCTGTAGAATAAGATCTCAAGAACATTGAAGAGAGAAAGTCCTTAAAGGCTGAGTTCTTGGTTTTTTAGGGGTGCCAAACAGGATGCTGGAAGTTAAGAGACTGATAATAAAGTCTAGGTTTGACCTAAATGACTTTAGTTCATTCATCAAGACCACTGACTTTTAGTTATTTTATACCATTGGCCTGTAAATACTGGAAGGATAACAGGAGCTTTTTATTTCATAGAGATTTATGCTATACTGGGATTATTAAGTGAGTTTAGAAGTTTATAATAAAGCTGGAAAAATTGTAAAGGATTTACTTTGCAAATTTGGGAATTAAAAAAATGCACAGTAAGTTTTTGCTCAGAAGTCATATCTGCTTTTTGGTGAGATCCTGTTTTTGACTTTTTCCACCTCCATCTCCTTCGAAGCCTAAATGTGGGCACAGTGGTGTTCATTTCGTCTCATGTCAGCTCAAGCAAAGGGATTAATTTCAGACACCCTATGTGTCAAATCTTCATTTTAAAGTTCATACATCTTGAGATCAGTCTTTTCTTACTCCTTTGGCTGGGAGTGAAGATAAGTGAATTGCCTAAGATCAATCAGATCCAAATTTAATTCCTACTGAAATAAATGAGAATATCTTTTAATAAGGATCTTATTTACAATTTGTGGATCTTCCATCTTTTAGTTTTGGTAAGGAAATCAAACCTTAGAAGATTACTGTACCAGCTGGTCAGACATAAAAGTTTCTATAAAGCAAAATATTTACTGCTCCTAATTAATCAAATTTTCTGGTTTTGAGCTGTCTGATGTGGTGACTAATAAATAGTAACAGTTGTCTCTATAGTGGCTTCTAACTCACTTTAGGGTTTTTTTCTGCTTAGAAGGAATGCTGGGTACCTAGAATGTTTAAAGGTGGAATGTTGGGTACCTAGGCTGAAGTTATACTTATTTTCTCTCCATTTTAATGACAGGGCTTTTTTTTGGTGCTTCTGAGGAAAAACATAGCTTCAACTCTTGCAGCACCTGGGTTGAAAGAGTCACATGTTTATGGAAGTGTGCATTTGAATTTCAGTTTATATGTCAATATCATGTGGTAAGAAACCAGTCCAGAGATTAAGCTGAGTTCTTGTCAGCCTTACTTCGTCCACTACATAAATATTTGAGGTGTTTAAACAAGGTGATGATTCTCTGAAATTTTGAACTGAAGGCTACTGAGAATCTTTAATGTGTCAGGTATGAAAGAAGTTATGTTTAAAGAAATTATGGAGGGCTTCAGAAAAGTAGTTATTTAGTACTCCAGTCTGTGTTGAATTCTATTGTTTAGCTTTCTCATTCATTTAACAAAGGTACAATATTTTCTGGTGCATTCTTCTCATCCCCCAAGTGTGTATTTAAAAAGATAGATGAAGTGTGAAAGAGAAATGTATATTAAAAATGGTGTGTGGTATTTTGAACTTGCTGGGGAAATTATGCCACCTTAAAAGTTTGCCAGTGCACTTCATAATGCCAATGTGGACCTAGACATACAGTGTAATGAAGTACTATGCATTCAGTAAGGCTAATCAATTAATTGAACCTCAGAAAATGCTAGAATAGAAAAATGATAATTTTAAGAGTGAGAATTAAAATGGGCAGAAAACTGTAGGAAAAGGCTCTCTCTGGCTATCTAATCCATCCATCTTCTGTCACATAGGAAAACTCATCAGGTTATTGAAATTCTGAGAGAAGTTACTTTATTGGTTGATCTGAAATTTTTGAGACAAGAACATGATCAAAATCAGCCTTTCATACTGTGCTAAATATCTGTAAAACAAATTCAGCATTTTTTGTTTTCAGCGAATGGGAAATACTTTATTATTGCTGTGTTAATGTACACTTACATAGCCCTTTTGGGGTAGAAATGTCAAAATGTTGCACACACTTTAAAATTAAGTAGTGCAGTAGAGATGAAAGATTTTTTCTAGTTTGTAATATGTTGATAGAGACATAACATGCAATGAATAATAAAAAATTTATTACATAAGAGATTATTAATCAGATATGTAGTTTCTTTTCTCGCCTTTTAATCAATCACTTCAGAGGAACCAGAAAACTGATAAATGCATGGTTTACATTTCAGAAAAATACTTCCAGGGACAGCTTTAAAGGTTGCCTTTCAAACTTAAGTTATTACAGTCAGAAGTAATCAGCTCATGGCTTTTTTTTTCTAACTTTCACTGGGTTAGGCATCCTATCAATGGTGGAGATTTAGGTCAACATTTGGACAGAATTCTAATGTTGCAAAAGATGGAAAAGATGCTGCAAGTGATAAGAAGGAAATTTTACTCACTGTTGGATATTATTTTTAGATAATTCCCTTGTTAAATGAGATTTATTTTATAGTTTGGTGTAAATGAATGAGAGTTATTCCAATTGTGGAATTATATTTGAATTTATTTGGATTAAATATTCTTATGAGAGTCATTCTCAGCAGCTCTTCTGACAAAAACACAGATTTATTACATGCAAAAACTGCTAAAAAGTGCACTGGTAAAAAAACTGTGCTGGGTAGACATTTCTTCTCTGTTAGCATGGGTTTTTTTTGTCCACAGATGTTAGCGGTTTTGTATGGGAATAAAGGTGTTAGTTTATGAGTTTCTTGGAAAAGAAGTTTAAAGGCTTTGAATGGATGAGATGTGTGGACTGAAGTGCCAGAGGACATTGCCGGAATGTTAGGTGAAACCCATAGGGAAATAATTTGACAGCAGCATCTGGAAAGGAACTGTTTGTGGCTTTAGGGCTTATTTTTAATGCAAGTAGTTGAGATTAAATATAGGTGTTAGTATGTGAGAAATAGGGGAACAAGGTAAGTAATGAAGGTATATCATGTGGAACATGGGGATTAGGAAGAAGATTTCACAGCATCCGCAGCTGATCACAGCTGAATTTTTAAAACCCTGGAAACATAATTTGAATTGAACTATATACTGGCTTCATATAAAGTAAAACATCTTACATGAATATTTTATTGGGGGAAGAGAAGACAGAGTGTAGGCAAATTCATCAGCCTTGCCATGTCACTTTTGCCTGAATGGGATGAAGATGGTGGAAAATTAAGCTAGTAAGCCAGTTGGCTGTTGGTTGTGCAGAAAGGAATCAACTGGTGATTCAGAATTTTCTCTTGTCTCTCTGCCAGTATTTTATATTTATGACTTGGTTCAATTTCCTAAGCACTCTTGTCTGGTGCCATGTGAGAGGTAGCTGAGATGGCTTATAGGGTTGGCAGATATCAAATAGGATTTACAGGAGATTTGTGCCCTCTGGCACAATAGCTGGAGGTCAAGTCAGATGCATCCCAAATGCACAAGGTGCCTGTAATCAGCCATCTGACTTGTGCCCTTGTTTGATATGCTTTTGGCCATTGCTGACAGTGCTGAGAAGTGACTTCATTCAGTTGGCCATTCTTCCTTGATGCTGCCATTTAAGATGCCCTGTAATATCCTCCTTCATCTCCAGCTTCCAAAACGTCAGAGGTCCTATGTTCTGCATGCTGTGTTTAGGGAACCTTAAGACATTTTATTTGGATATGTACGTTGACTGTACAGGGATACCTGGGACATCTGTAGATATAACTGTGTAGATACTTAAGTTCAGATGTTTTAAAGTAAAGTTGAGTCCTATCATTAAGAATATTTCAGGACATTTTGAGATTAAAAAGTGGTATGTCTGCATTGGCATTTAGTTCATAAGTAGTATTATCTATTGCGAGTGTTTGGAAAAATCCTTCAGTTAAGATTATGTAAAATGTCACGGTGAAATGAAAGTACAGATAATAGTAGTACTATTAGATATTTTTTTCTTTTTTATGTCCTTAGTTAACACTGGTCTTATTACCAATTTTACAACAACCCAGATGTCTTTCTCATCAGTTGTGCACTTTATTATCCAGAATATTGAGGCTTGAAAAAAAAACAAACTTCCTAAATGTGCAAAGTGGAAGCAATGAAAAATTAGGAGATATCATGATTCATTTTGCCATGACAACCCTTAATCTTCTTAAACAGTCTGAAATTATATGTTCCCAGTTTGGTTTTCTCTTTGTCATAGTTCCTCCAATACCAGTACATTTTCTTCTACTTGTTCTACTTCACTGTTTTCAGGTTTGCACGATTAGAATGTGCTAAAATTACTATTACATTACTATTTACTCTAATAAATTGCAAGTTTAACTAGTTCAGCAGCAGCTCTGACATATCATTATGAGTATTTTTAGTGAGCTCATAGAAAGTTATGATTTATTTTGAATGTTCATGTAAGAACTAGAACCTTATATCTATATATTTTTAAATACAAGGAAAATTTTTAATTCCTTGAATTATTTTCAGCTAAATATGAAGAAAATTATATTCTTTAAATATGCTCACATTTTACTAATTTCATTGTGAAAATGGAAGATCTTTATAACATCAAGAATGGCATAGTGTTCAAGTTATAATTCAAGTAATAATTTCCTTACCATTATTGGGGAGTTATTATGGTAACACTGCAGATGTTATTTTTCTAAAGAGCTTTATAAATTTTAAATTCTCCTGAAGGATGAGTTGCCGACAGTGATGAAATAAATAGCCATTAAAATACTGTCATTTTGAACAGTGTCTTTTGGAAAGAGAGCTATGAAAAACATAGTGGTGGGCCACCTGTGCTTGAATTCATTATTTATTTGATATTTTAGGCCCAGCCTTTGGACACACAAGGTGATTTTGATTGCAGCAGTAATTGAGAATAGTTATTTTACTTTCAGCTTTTTATTTTCATTTGTAAAGATCTATGCAGAACTCACTTTTATTGATAATGAGTTATTTAGAGAGACTTATCTGATAGGGTGGATGGGCTGAATTGTCAGCATATCCATTTTCTCCCCCAACCATATCCCAAAGCATTTTAAAGAGCAAATTACTTACACATGTTGGATTTGTAATGATGCCTCTGCTTTTTCAATGTGTGTGGAAAAACACCACTCTTCCTCCCTTGTCTTTAGTCTTGCCTGTAAAACACTGTACCCACCATAATACTATTACCATAAATAATAGTAAAGGAAAGTGTGGGAGGTTTTGGCTCCAGTGTCATCAGTATGCTGTTGATCTCCGTTCTCTGTTTCCTTTTCATCCAGCCCAGATGGCAGAGTATAATTGCTTTTCCAGGCTTTGACCAAGATAGGGATATGGACGAAAGTGACTTGACTGTAAATCAGCTTGGTTAATGGAGAATTGCTGCTTGTTAGCCAAGGGAAGCATTTAGGGAAATAGAAAAGTAATGTATACACCATATCCTGAAAATACATTTTTAATTTTTGCTGAAGTGACTGGGTATGTTGGCCTCCGCTAATAACAGAGGTCTCTAGTACCATTTATTATTGATTTCATTGTAACACAAGTCTAACTGTGTTTGCCTATGCCTCTGCTACCACCTGGCTCTACTAACAGATTCCTTGATCATTATCTTTCAAGTTATCAAAAATTGTCTGTGACTACAGCACATCCATGTTCTTTAAGGTTGCATGAACTGTTAGCTGTAATTAACAGGGGTATTCAGATCGCTGTGATTCCATGTAGTCTACAGTTGTTGAAAACCACAACAAATATTTTTTAGAAGGTGTCGTCAGTGATAATTCAGAAATTTCAGTCTCATCCAGGAGGCTTTTATTTGATAAATGTGGTCTATTGTTTTTGTTCTGTCAAGTTATAAATGACTTTATGTAAAATACAGACATTAATATTAAAGAAGGTATTTCTTTGTTTTCAAAGGTAGCGAACAGTCCTTGGATTTGATTTTATGTTTCTGAGTGTTTGTCCTGTAATGCTACTTCCTTTTTTAATAGCATCCAACATCATGGCAGAGAATTGGACATGGTTTGCTGTTACTCTTAGAACCAGCTGCTGCTTCTGTTAGACACTCAGTCTCCAGTTCCTGAAATTTCCTTCTTTGAAGAGCTGTCAGAACAGCAGTTTAGTTAGCCTGCCATATGCCTGTGGAATTTTCTGACCCACTGGAGCTTGCATTTGGTAAATTTTAAGCCATGACCACTGGAGATGTTGGTGTGACTCAGCACTGACATGTAGTAAATTGTTGTCCTTGGCCGAATAGTTAGAATGTAGCGTGCACTGTCCTGATTTTGATGATCCCAATTTAAAATGTGTAACATATGTAATTCAAGTGTTCACAGTTCTCATCTTTGCTTATTAAAGGAAAAGGTTCCTGGAGGTCTGTAAATATCTTCACATCAAAATCACTTTTATGCATATTTTCCACTATACTTTCACTGGCTGTGTTTCTATTAAGAAAATTACAATAAAATGTCTAAATTATTAATAAATCTTAAATTTTGATTTCCCCATATTTATTTGTATTATTTGAAATACCACTAGTAATTGCATTTTTTGTAAAAGTTACATATGTTTCTTCATGAATGTTTATATTAATCTTAATAAATTTTGCTTGTGATTATTATGTAAAGTGGGAAATACTGCTTTTATTGATTTTCTATCCAACATAGCCTTTACTGTGTCCCTGAGATAATACAGCATTTCACCATATCTGTGCTAGCATTTCACCATATCTGTGCTTTGCACAGTTTGGGGGTTTGAAAGCTATATATAAAAAGTTATAAAGCAAGGATTTAATCAGGACTAAAGCTAAAGAATATGGGCTAACAATCCATGGGTGTGTATCCTGCTACTCAAAAAAGACTTGCCCAGTGTAACTCATCAGTTTTGGAAGAAACACTGTTACATTTCATGATCTCTTCAAATAATGGAGAGATCAAGAGGAAAATCTTATTTATGAAGAAACTGAGAAGGTCATAAAGAAATACAGAATAATATTGTTGCAAGATCAGTATGGTAACCCATGTAATTTGTTTGACCAAGAGTAGTAGTTTCAGAATGCATTCCAAACCTACGACATTGTAAAAAAAAACAGTGAAGAATCTTTAAGCCTTTTTACTACTTCTGAACTCAGCACTTCCTCAAAAAAGGGGAAAAGGAGTAATAACCTCAGAAGGAACATGAGTTTCTTCTTTGATGTGATATGAAAAGTACAACAGAAAACAACTTTCATCCTCTCATGCATTTAAAAATTTATTATTATTATATTTTATTCTTATGCCTTTAAAATGAAAGTATACACCTCCAAACAGTATTTAAATATTTGACTGCCCTTTCAATTAAACAAAACAGACAGCTCCAGGGTTTCAGTTTATGTGTGCTCATAGTTCAAGCTGAGTTCAATTGGTTATATGAGGCAAACTGTGTATTGGAGACAGCTGCAGGTTCTGGTTGCCCATTTATTAAGTACATCCACCATAAGTGAAAGGGTAAACTACAAATCATAGAAAATAATAATCAGCAGGTGTTTCACCCACAGTGTGTGAGAGTTTATCTCTTCTGATCTAATACAAAGGAAAATCATCTGAGAAGTGAGGAATTCCTCCTGTTCCCTCTGCCGGGTTCCTGCAGACAGAGATGATATTGATTTGTTAACTCTGTAGCTCTTTAGAAAATGTGCTAAAGAAATGTTCTTTTTTATAGAAAGGAGTTCCTTATTTGTTTGCTACATCTTGTTGCATTTTGCTGAGACCAGGGAAGAGCTATCCTGTGAAATCAGTTCACAAACTTAATCCCTCTGTGGTGATTGTATGTGCAATAGGCGATTTAGCACAATTGCATATTATGCTTCAGTTTTCTCTTTCATGAACAGGGTTCTGTATCAGACATAGCTCTTTTACCATTAGTTGGATTTTGGTGTATTTTTTCATGTCAAACCTTTGTTTGTTGCTTGAATAAGACATTATTCTTTGGGATTGCTGTCATAGCATCTGCTAGCTATAGCCTCCAGCGGGTATTTGAGTTTTTCAGTGAGAAAGAATTTAATGGCAAAGGTGAAATCAGCAGCAAAATGGATTGGGAATCATGTCAGCAAGGAAGGCTGAACGATGCAAAGAATATATTGCCTACTGAGTTCTCGGAGGAACTTGAAGGTCCTCTGATTTCTCTTGATAACTCATTACATGATACATAGTTCATCTGAGGGAAATGTTTTCTTGGGACTAAGATATCTGAATTGAGACATAAGTAGGTGTCTACAGCATCTGAAGTTCCTGTGATAGCCACTGCAGACACAGAACAGGAGTCAATTGCCTAATGCCATTTGAAACACAAAGGATATGTGAGTTGTCCTTATGGGGTAGTCATATTCTATGCCTTGTAAAATGCACAAGAGACCTATGTCCTTCTGGAGTGGCATTCAGTCTCCTAGCAGTTAAACAAACCTGGCAATTGAGATCATCAGCTACTAGGTGTGACCTTAGGATGACCTGAATTATTCTTTATCTCCTCAGCCATACTGGGGCTTCTTCAGCTGAAATGGCAATTTTGACATCTGCTGTGCTTTTGTACACCTGCATGGGGGGAACCTTTTAGAAGCTCAGTTAGTTGCCTAACAGATGTGTCTAGTGCCATTTCAGATGCTTTCCAGTGTAAAGACATCTTGATAGATTTGAAATGAGATCTGCAGTAAATGGACAAAGTGGGACCCTGCCCTTTCTGAACAGCACTTGGAGGCCAGAACTCTGAAGTCATCCAGAATGACTCCAAGTACATATATTTAGACACCAGGAATGAGCTGGGATTTCTTAACCTTGATCTGAATAACAGTCTTAAACCTTATCTTCTGTGGCTTTGGAAGACCCCTTCTAAAGGATTTTCAAATGGATATTTGAAAAATGATATGTAGATGGTATTTTGCTTTTTAAAATTTGCAGCTATGTCCATGAGTAGTGTAGTTGAGTGTGACGCGAATGTTCTAGCTCTGTGTAAGAATAATATTCTTAACACAGCAACATATTTTTCCAATCTCTGGGGCATTCCTTATTAATATAATTTGTTACATTTTGATTTGCCAGCTCATCAGAATACTTGACAGAATTCTTTTTTTCCAAATTTTAATTTCTATTTTCTAAATAAAAGTATTAGTAATAGTAAAAGTGCTAGGGTTTTTTTCTTTATTTCTTAGTTAATATTATTTGTACTTTATGACCTTTGCCTTTACCATTAAAGTTCTCTTTGTAAATAGGATCAGCTGAAACAATGGCCACTCCAGCAGCATAACCATTTATAGTTTGGTTGAATTCCTTTTTGTTTAAAATAATATTTTTTATGTTTTCATATGAATGACTTTTATTGTAAACAACTCTGCAACAATAAGAGGTAGTATACAGGAGATTATATTGGAATTCAATGTAAATGGCAGTAGAAATGTTAGGGCTATTACTTTACCATTAGAATCCCTACAGTGAATTCTCAGTCAGTTCAGACAATCTCCTGATACATGTCAATCACTATTCTTTCATGAGCTCAAACTAGCCTTCTGACCTCAACAATTATTTGGTTTATTCCAGATAAGTTAACTCCGCACTTAACTAATTTTATTCTGTAATGATTTAGTTGCATTTTATATTTTGCCTTCCCATGGACAATCTCAAATTGATTGAATTATTTTTTGAAGTAGGAAGTCACAACATTTCCACTTGTTAAGTGCCAGGCTACTGTTTTATCTACAACATCCTAGTTTATAGCCCAGGATTGGTTTTGCTATTTCATTTTCTTACTTAGTCAGCATCAGAGACAATATGGAGAGTCCTAAGTGTTATCTTACAATGGAATTTTTTACTCTAACTGCTTTGTTTATGGTATGTGTAACATTCGGGTCATCCATAGGAAGTGATATCATAAGAAAATTTAATTTGATTAAAGATTCTCATGGGTTGAGGTTTTTTGCTGGTCATGATCCATTCATGGCTACTGTTCTCCCAATGGTCATGCCAGCAGCATACAGCAGAATGACTACTCAGTTTATCTTTACTGAGGGATATTTCTCCAGTGCATCCCACTGTTTATTAAATCTTCTCCATTGTTTTCTCTAGTTAAGTTGGGAATTATTATGTTTTATATCTACCTTCCAGTAGTGTGAACTATGTGAGCAAGGATTTTAATATCTTCCTGTTTATTTCTCTATGTCTTGCAAAGTTTAGAGAAAACTATGTGTTCAGAAGATTGACCACGGTTTTCTTTGTTCTCCTTCCAGAAGTCATATAATTTATCTTAGAGCCTTCTCCCTGTTTTTGGGCATTTGTCCATGTCACTGCAAATATACATTATGGAGTTGTGATGACACCTCCCTGCTGATTCTTGTTGAAAACTGCTTTCCTGAGTAATACTTCCTTGTACAAGATGGACCTACCTTTGTTCAGTTGACCTCTGTGCCAGAACACCACCTTGTGGAAAAGGAAAGCAGAGCTTCATCTTGCTTGGCTGGAAGGATTGAAAAGACCTGAACTTCCAGGTCCTTCTGGGTTTTTTCATGTTCTTTCAGTTACCTTTGAGCAGCTCTGTGTAATATTTGCCAGTGCTGCTTCTGCCCATTTGAATGACCTTCATGGAATAAAGATCAGAAGGCTGAAAGAACCTCAGCACCTTTAGTAGAACTAGTGAAGCAGTGACAGAGCTTTAAAAAGTGTGATTATTTGATTTGTTTACATTTATTGTTACATTGAGGAGATTATACTGCTTTAATTAAGAGTTACTAGAGTTTTCTATAATAAATTTAAATTTTCAGCTATTTATAGTTGAGGGAAAATGTTTCCATACAGAAATTTGGCATTCAGTGTTTCAAGCTAAATGGCTTGGTTTTCCTATTTCTTTTAAAAATACTCTTTGGCTGCATTCTGTTTTGAGGGAGGCAATTTTTTTCTGGTTTTATATGCTTTTTGTGCTCCCTTGGCAAGGCTTGATACATGGAAAAACAAATTTTCCAGGCTCTTAGTCTTTTATATCAACTATTTCCTTTTTGATATTTAAGACATGATACTTTGGTGGTCATTACTTTTTAACAGAGACCCTGTATTATTCAATAAGCAGCCACCCCTAAGTATTTGCCATAACTATTTTTCATATATTGTTACATAAAAATACTTCATATAGGTCAATTTTGTAAATATTTTTTTCTGAAACAAAATTGTATACCTGGCATGTTTAGTGGTGCTAAAATTGGTGCTTGTGTATTTTTGCAAAGTTCACCTTATCTGATTATTTTAAAATATAAATCCAATTTTTCATTTTTCTGTTTATTCCTCTTTTCTAATTATTATCTGTAGGCCATTTAATGCCATACTTGAAGGTGTTGAATTCTCTAAGTTGGTCTCATTGGTTCTGAAAATTGCTCCTTTTACCCAAGAGTGTGGTGTACATTTTAAATGCTCCAGTTAGAGTTTGGGGAAATCAGTCCTTCAGTTCATGAAGCCCAAGTCCTGATTAAGGTCTGATGCCATCCAGATAGTAAACAGAGAAGTGTATAAACTCTGCCTAAGTTCTTACAGACTTCAGTGTGTTCTGGGCATTTGAAGCTTGACTAGTGCATGCAGATGGCGTTGAGCCTGGCACAGCATGTGACTGGCGGCTCTGGTGATTTCTAAAGGTGTTATTTAAGTAATGTCCCAGTATTCTGCAAAAGTGGCACTGTGATCAGAAAACTGCCTAGAAAGTGGAGTCTCCTTTTTCTTCCTGATAGCATCAAGTACGTATTTCTCTCCTGGAAGAACGTCCCATCAGCTAATTACAGAGTATTCATTCAGAGGACAGGTGAGATTCCTTTACTCCTCGGATTCAACTTGTGTCACAGAATAGAAAAATGCTGGAGTCACTTTAGCAGAATACTCTTATATTCTCCAATTTGTTTCTGAGTTTTATCCAGCAGCTATGGACTATAAAATATATAAATAGTATACTACCTGTCTTTGACTTGCTTGTTATTTGAGCTTCAGCAATGCAGCACGACAGAAATTATTAGTTATGCTAGGGAGAAGGATGATCAGAACAGAATTTGTGAGATGGATAAAAAACCAGCTGAGGAGGAGAGAAGATATAATATTGAAAGCAGATTTATTAGACCAAAAAAACATTGCTGGTGGAGTTCCTTCTTGTTTTTTTAAACATCTTTCTTCTATAGCTCTATTCCAATTTTTTTGAGATAATATGTTTGTACTAAAATAAGGTAATGATGTTAGTCCAAATTTTTTCAGGAAGTATCAAGGTGGTAATATCTGCTGATAGCAGAAAGACAAGAGACATTTTCAGTACAGCACTGGATGCCACACAGGAGAAACTGGGCGACATTGAAGATAGGAGCTATCAATGTACCATAAGTAAAACTAGATGAAATACAATGCAAAGCAAGACTCTTCTGGACTCAGAGCCAAGAAGTTTACTCTAAGCTGTTTGTTCATCAGCTTGAAGAGTGTAAGGGTTTGTCTATAGTACTGCCTTGAGTTTCCGGTATGTGGGAGTCATCCCATATATGGTTGTCAGTGTTGTGTTCAAGAACAGTGAATTCAAGTTCAGACTGGCTAGTGGACAGGAAGGCTATAGAGAAAATCAGGGGCTGAGAGGCCTGGACTATAGTTCAAAGAGATTGTCTATCTGTAATATCACAGACAGAAAGTAAAAATCAATACTTGAATGCCTTTCTGCAATCTCCCCTCCAAACTTTTAACCCCTTTGAACTCCAAGGGCTGCGGACATCACCTGAATGGCTGTGTGAACTATTCTGTAAAGACAGGTACAGCTCTTGAGTTCCACAAAGGTTTTGCCACAGTAGGAACTAAATAGGATTTACAAGATTTGGCCTAGAAATTGAACATTTTTGCTCTCCAGGTTTTATGGACATTTTTCATGCTCTAAATTAAGCTTTGGTTCACATAATCTATTTTAGCTTCCTTTTTATTTTCCAGTCACAGCCTCACTCATAGCACAGCTGTGGCATTTGTCTTGCAACAAGAATCTGATAATCATAAAATAACCCAGATTTATGCCTGTAGTGCTGAAGCAGTGCCATATTTTTGAAAATAACTTAAGAGGAACAATATGCAGCAGATGTGAAGGTTTTACCTTCACATTTAAGTAGGTTTATACTGTCAGCAAGTGTGGGCTTAGGAGGGCCTGACAGAGTTTCAACTTACCAGATGTTCCACGTGATCAAATAGATACTATACAGCTGTTTCCCATTCTTTTTACCGGGCTCAGATAAATACACAGTAAACAGTCTGAAATATATTTATTGTATTTTGGCAAGGCCTGCAGAGAACAGCCCACGAGCACCAAGAATGCAGGGAAAAGCCAAGGGTGCTTGTAGGAATGCTCATTTTCAGTTACTGAGGAGGAATTAGTCATTTGGTTGAAACAATCCTGATGATACTAGTGAGGGAGGAATAAAATACAGGGTTTTCATTTGGTTGTGGATGTTGTGAGATTAGTGACTGTATTTACAGAGTGTCTCTGGTCTGGGGGAGCTGTTACTCCCACGGGCAGGAGCTGTCCCCCTGTGCTGACAGTTTCACCCTTCCAGTGGTGTCAAACTCCAGGGAGAGGTGGTGGATTCAATGGAGCAGCTGTCCTGCTGGTAGCTCGTGCTAATCCCAGCTCAGGCTTTCAACACTGGAATGGAGAACTGGTTTGGCTTCTGTATTCAGTGCAATACAGAAAACAGGGTATCTTCAGAGCTCCTGGCAAGGCTGCCTGTGTCCCTTCTGTCCACTCTGGGCATGGACAACGTGCCACAAATTAGCCATGGGGTGAGTTTTTAAGGATGCACAGCTTTTGGGGCTAAATCCAGCCAACTGCTCTGAACTGTTTCAGTACTTAAAGGCCCAGTTTGCATTAACTGCCACACCTGTCGACTTGATTCAACTACAGAGCAGCTAAATAATAAAAAAGGAAGTTTCATTTCCCTTCACCTGCTTTTCTGTTCTCATTTCTCCTTCCTCCTCCTCCAGTTCCCCATGCTCTCCTTAGCCCTTTGACCTTACTGCTGCCTTCCTTCCCTCCTGTCCCCATCAGAATCCTGCCTTTCCATAGCTGCTCTTACACCTGGAAAATTCTTCTAATCTACTAGAGGCTTTCCTTGTTCTCCTTTAAATCCCTTTTTAAAAAACCTTTATTTTCAGTCAGAGACTTGCTTTAATAATCTCTTCAACCTTTCTTGACTGCCATGTTCTTTTCAAATTTATAGCCAAGCCTTGCAAACATGTACAGAGAAGTAAGTACCTGTTAAGTTATATTGAGAACATTCAGTTATAAGTTTGGAGGACTGGATTGTTCATTGGAAAGGTTTTTAAAATGGAACTATTTCTCACTGTAAAACTCAGTGTTCATTTATGGTTCTATATACATTTTTAATAAACTTTTGTGACCTCAAAGGAGCAGTGGAACATTCACTAACTTCTGGTTTTAACTTTTATTCCTTAGGTCAAGGTGTGGAACATGTTCTCACAGATTTTTAAATGCCCTGAGCAAACTTAATGTTGACAATATTACTTTATACCCAGAATTATATGAAAGGACAAGTGCAAGTTGTACATTTTGATCTTGGTGACCTTAATTGTTTTGTGTTTCAGTATTGATTTTTATTTCAGGAACCTCAAGCACCTGGACTGCCCGAGTACATAAAGATTGTAGAAGTTGGGCCAAGGGATGGATTACAAAATGAAAAGGTAATTTTTCTCTTTTTTTTGTGTGCATGCATTGACATGGAAGTTAGTGTTATTTTTGTGTGTAGAACATGTACGTCCTGCTAATTATGTTTCTTCCATTTTGGACTATTAAATATATCTATTTCTTTTCATATTGATAACTTCTCTTTATATTAGAATAAAAGCGTATTCCTATTTACCCAGCTTTTAAGTAATAATTTCTTTCTATACTTGGCTAACTAGCCTTTCTGTTACTTAACATTTCTTTTTACTGGAATTTGTCTTGTCAGTCAATAACATTCTGTCATTACATAATTGGCAAACACTATGAAACATTGGCTATCTTTGTAACTTATATTTCTGCTCCAAGTGCTAATATAGAAGGAATAGTAAAATAGGTTTTATCATGCTTCCTGCTAAAGAGACACAGGGGAAAAATATTACTCTTTTGGTAGTATTATTTGCCTGAAGGGTGGTAGAGAAGCATGGAAGAAGATTGAAAGAGGTTATAAGGTACATATATCAAAACAGTCATGTATTTCCACAAACAGGAGGATAAGCTCACATACGTAATTGTTACTGATATCAAAGATGTTAATAGTATTAGCAGAATACTCTGTCTCAGCTGTGGAGCTTTTTTCCTCCCATTTTTCTCTGGTCAAGCCATTAGTATTTCCTTTGTCACTGCTTGGTAGTTTGGTGTTTGGTTAGTAACAAATTATGAGGCCAGATCTATTACCAGTTACAGAAAAGTGCTTCCTTTTGTGATAGACAGAAAATGGAGTAAGATCATGTATACTGCTTAGCACCTTCCTTATACAGTAGCTTCCTGCTGTCAGGAAACAGTAGAGTTATGGTAAAATGTGTAAGCGTAGTTCATTGTTTAAAAAAAATATTGATTATATCCATGAAACATTTCACTTACAAAAGTTTCTTATGTATGAAATACTTTGCTAATGTATGTCTTCATGTCTATAGGTGATAGTCCCAACTGATATAAAAATTGAGTTAATCAACCAGCTTTCCAAAACAGGCCTCCCTGCAATAGAAGTGACCAGTTTTGTTTCATCCAAATGGGTGCCTCAGGTATGTAAAATCATCTCCATTCAGAACTATTTCAATTTAAATGCCATTCCATTTATTTATGTAACATTCAGTTGTAACTAAAGATTTTGGATGGTGACATATCATTAATATAATTTAATGTTGTTCCTACTTCTTTTCTACTCTTCTAAAGGTAGTAGTCATTGATGTAAAAAGGAAAAGCTGCCTATGTTATTTTCTTTTTTCCTAAATGAAATGTAATTTTCCACATTTGGAAATGTGTTTGGAGGATCTAAATTTGGAACTTCTGTATACGTAGTAGTAGTAGTTAGGCACATTACTTATTTTGGAGTTCTAGCGCTCTATCAGCAGCTACACTTAAGTTTTGATGAATCATAATTTAGTCATTATTTTTCAAAAATAAGTTTTTATATTTGGTAGAATTTAGCAGAAAACCTAGCCTTTCTGGAATCAGCAGCAAAACTGCATTGGCATTAGAATGCCTCATTTTCGTTTGAGATTTAACACTGCAAATTCAGGCTTAGTCTTGAAGTTTACTATGCAGCTCCTGTTTCTGGAAATTAATTATTTCCTCCAAGAAAGGAAATAAGTCAATACTTGTCTATCTAATTTAAAATATTTTTCAAGGAATTACACACTTGTTTGCACAGAAGCATTTGAATACTTTGTATTTGATAAGAAGCATTCAAGTTATTTACAAATTAAAACAAGTAGTTAATTAATTTGAGGAAATACTTCAGTATTAACAATGTCTATTGCATGTTACACATCTGACAAAATGTAGATAAAATTTGTCCATTTTAAACTGAGACTATATCCTGGGCCTGGACTGTATTCTAGGCTTTTCTCTGAGAAAAACATACTACAGTCATGCTTATTCATGAGTTAGCAAAGCAAACTGTTCAACACTCTGAGGGACTCCTTTGATTTATTTCAGTGCTCTCAGGGTCACCAGGGAAGAGTAAAAGAAGGATAATAGGAAAGGGGAAGAGAAGGGTGACAATGCAGAATTTCTTTGGCATCAATGCAAGGGCAATGATATTGTGTCTTGTTAAAAGGGAATAGGTTAAGTGTTTCCAAGTGCCATCACACTTTGTCAGTTACTGCAACAGAGAATAATGTAATTTTTTAAATGTTAGAAGAAAAAGTCTAAAGCAAAGATGTATTTCTTTATTTCTTGTTTAATTATTTCCTTTTCCTATTAGCCATTAGGAGTACCAAATTAAGTACAGGCTTGTCAATTTAGAAAAAAATGAAAAATCCCTTCTTATCTTAAATTCATGTCTGAATACTTTGTTTTAATGGCTTAATTTGTGTTTAAAATGTTTTTTATTTAAAAGATAAGATTGTGTTGCTTTGATAGTGTGCAGTCTTGACTTTGTCTTTTCTTTGCTCTTTTTTTTTCATAGGTCATGGGAATAGAATTTATGGTTATGTTTAGATCACTCATTCACTTATTTCTGTTTTTAGTATTTTAAATTTTTTATGGTTTCCCATCCATTGTTGTTTTTGGCAGAGATTTTTCTACTGAAAAATCGAAAAGAGAAAGTTCCACAGTAGCAAGGTGCCATATAAAACAGGATCCCACACCTATAACCTAAACAGCCAAAAATTATAAATACCTACTATTAGGAAGCTTATATTTAAAGAAAATGGGAAAAGAAATATTTTATTACAATTTAAAGTCTTATAGCATGCAGTATGTGCAAAGATGGGATTTTACTTACAGGAAAAATAGCAATGGGACAAATTTAATACATATTATTTGGATCTGGCATGTCTATCCTGGTTGAAAAAGTGTCATTTTGGTTTTTCAGTATGTTTTAAGCCAGACTATAATCATGAAGCATGAATTTAGTTCCAGCATTTGCCATTTAATTAATCATTTGGTTTCAGACATTCTTCTTTGCCCTGAGAAATATAGCTACTACTTATATTAAATTAAGGAATGAAAAGTTGTTCTTAAAAAACCAAGGTGTTAACAAAGGGGTTTCTTGTGAGGTTATCAGACCAATTTACAATTCACATAGAAGCAAACAGAAAATTTGCTTTGTGCTATCACTTATTTCCTGATAAGAAATTAATTGTGTCTGGCTATGAGACATTTTGTACTATATATTGACATCCTTATAGATTCATGTTTGGCTTACATTTGAAGAGGAATACATACATTTTTCTGATATTTTTAATCCATTCATGTTTATATAAGGAAGCCAGTGACAGGAAGATTCCAGGTTGCCAGTAGTATTAGTTAATAATGTGGTATAATTTAATACCATGTATTTAGAATTGTGGTACTGCATAGCTATCAATAAGGTATCTGCTGAAAGTAAAGAGTAATGAAAGCTCTGTAGTTCATATATCTTTTCATATGGTACTTTGTTGTAGTTTTGCTTGGCCCAGTTTT
>VZRL01000203.1:142475-152956 GCA_013397895.1 Origma solitaria | reverse complement strand
TGCCCCATCGGTCCCCACCCTTCAGGGCTCACCCCCTGCCCCATCAGTCCCCACCCTTCAGGGCTCACCCCCTGCCCCATCAGTCCCCACCCTTGGGGCTCACCGTGCTTGTCCCTGCAGTGCGGCTCAGCCGAGTACATGGCCCCGGAGGTGGTGGAAGCCTTCAACGAGGAGGCCTCCATCTACGACAAGCGCTGTGACCTCTGGAGCCTGGGTGTCATCCTGTACATCATGCTGAGCGGGTACCCCCCCTTCGTGGGCCACTGCGGCTCCGACTGTGGCTGGGACCGGGGTGAGGCGTGCCACACCTGCCAGGTGCGTGGGGGACCCCGGCAGTGCCCAAACCCACCCCCGGGTTGGCAGCAGCACTCCTGTCTGAGCCCCTGGTATTTTTCCCCCTGCTCAGAACATGCTGTTTGAGAGTATCCAGGAGGGGAAGTATGAGTTTCCTGACAAGGACTGGGCACACATCTCCTTCGGAGCCAAAGACCTCATTTCCAAGCTGCTGGTGAGAGATGCCAAGAAGCGGCTCAGCGCGGCCCAGGTCCTGGAGCACCCCTGGGTGCAGGGGGTGAGTGTTGATGCCCCCTCCCTGCTCTGCTCGCGAAAGCCGGGGTGGGGAACACTCCTCTGCACAATTCCTGGCTCTGACCGGCTGCATTTTGTTGTAGTGTGCCCCGGATAACACCCTGCCAACCCCCATCATCCTGCAGAGGTGAGTGTGGGTGGCCCTGGGACACCCCCATCCCCCTGAATCCTGACTCCCCTCCGTAGCACTACTGTCCACTCCTGATTTTTGGGGGCTCTGCCACGACTTTGTCCGGGCAGCCGTGCCACATGTGGTTTGGGTTTGAGCCATATTTTTGTTCCTGAGCAGTCCGACATGGCTGGCATGGGAGGAGGGACACCCGGATATTGGACCCCAACCTCCCTCCAGCCCCCACATCCCCCCTGAGCCCGTGCCTCCCCTGCAGGAACAGCAGTGCCAAAGAGCTCACCTCCTTTGCCGCCGAGGCCATCGCTGTCAACCGCCAGCTGACGCGGCACGATGAGGACGAGGAGGAAGAGGCGGAGGAGGAAGCACGACCCATCATCATCAAAGCTACCTCACGGGCCATGCAGCTCTCCCCCCCCTCCGAGTCCAAGCTGGCCAAGCGGCGGCAGAAGAGCAGCCTGGCCAAGGCAGTGGCCGCCGGGCAGCACCTGGTGGCCCCGCTGGTCCTGGTGGCCGACCAAGCCTGAGCGGTGCCCCTCGCACCTGCTGTACCCCATGTCCCCTCTTCTCCTCCTTTCTTTCTTCCCCTTTCCTCCCCAACCCCACCATTTCTGGCTAGTGACAAGATCAGGATTCGTCCCTGTGGCTGGTTTCCAAGGTTTTGCTGATCTTGTAGGTCTGGGGGTGGGAGGGTTTGTTTAAGATCTTTTTTTTTTTTTTTAAGGTATTAAATCAAGCGTGAGGTTGCTTCACCCAGGCCACACTCAAGGACATCTGACAGACACACGGACTTTTGTTTCCCGACTCTTGGTTTCTCCTCTGACATTTTCCCCGCTCCCCAACACCAAAGGACTCTTTGTATCCGCGGCTGCTTTGACGATTTCAGCTCATTTCATACTGTGAACAAAAGACCCTCGGTCGCGTTTTCAACAACGGGAGTTGCGTTTTAACCTCGTCCCTCCCCTCGGAGCTGCAGGTTTCTCTCCGATGTTGGGGTAGATCCCACAAAACCCCCTTCTTGGGGGTCCAGGAGGCACCTCCCGGGTGTGGGGGGTGTGGGAAGCCTCTCCGTCCCGTGCTCGGGGGTGTGCCCCCAGCTCTGCTTCAGGGAGACGTGGCGGGCGTTGTGCAGGGAACTGCTTGGGCCGGGGAGAGACGGTGCCAGCGAGGGAGCAGCGCCCGACCCCCTGAGCCACCCTCTCTCCTCGGCATCCTGCTTCCAGAATAAGCTATTCACCCCTTTTTTTTCTTTTTCTTTTTTTTTTTTTTTTTTTTTTTTTTAAATTTTTTTTTTTAAATTATTGTTGGTTTTAAACTGCCAGCTGTGCTTCTCTACAGGGCACGGAGAGATGTCTTCCTTTCCTCCCACGCTCCAGCTGGCATCTCCCCAGGGAATGCACGGGCATCCAGGGCTGTGTTATTGTGCCAGGTCAGGTATTGCACCCCAGTTTTTGGAAGGGCTGGAGGTGCCCTCATGGAGGTGCAAGGGAGGATGAGGTGTTCAGGGTGGCCAGAGCAGCCAGAAATGCCCTCTGGGAATTGTGTGCTCTGTGGAAAGCAAGGACCCCCTTACAGAGCATTGGGACCTGCTGCAGGACAGTGACGCCTGCTGTGGCCTCGGGCTGGCCCCGAGGCTGCCGTGGCAGGAAGGTCTGAGGGCACAGAGCGTGCCCAGTGTCCCGGGGATGCCAGTGGGTGAGCAGCCGGGCTGGTGGCAGCACCCAAGGGCCATGGCACGGGGGAGCAGCCTGGGGACAGCTCAGGATGTGAGGCTGGAAGGTTTGGGGTCAGGGTCTGCAGTGGCCAGGGAGTGCTGGTGTGTGTGGTCACGTATGTGCACCCGTGCTCACATGTCTTCAGCTGTGCACAGCATTGCCCTTTCCTTGGAGCTTGTTTTGGGGTGGGAAGGACTTGGGATGCTGAGGTGGGACGAGGCCCTTGGCTGGTTTTTGGGTCTGTCCAGGTGAGCGGTGCCTCCAGCTGCCCCTGATGCCTCAGCTCCCCCCAACACCCCCTGCCACAGGCACAGCCACCGAGCTGTGCCTGCTGCCAGCCCCCATCCTGCTGAGAGGGCAGTGGCCCTGTCATAGCCGCCTCCTGTCCCTTCCAACTCAGTGCTTGGAGCTTTATATTTCGCAAAAGCAGCCTCGGCCCATTGTGTGCACAGGTGAGGGTTTGGGAGCTCTGAGCTGGGGAACAGACTTCCCTGGGTCTTTCAGCTGAAGACAGTCGCTGTCTCTGGAAAAAAAAAAAAAGTTCTCCTTTTTTTTTAAGACTGCTGACAGCAATACTATGCAATATATGTTGTTTTTTGTTTCAGGGAGGTGTGTGTGAGTTATCTTGGGAGATGATGATTTCAGGTGTTGATGGAGTTCGGGGCAGGGCCCATCTTCTGTCACCCTTTCCAGCCTTTCTGCTGACCCAGGGGGGTCGGGGAGGGCGACTCCATCTCCATCCTACCCCTCAAAACTGCCTCACACTTGTGATCTTCCTCTCCCCCGTGTGGCCCCAGTTCCACCGTGCCGGGTGGGGAGGAGCAAGGCAGTGGTGAGGGGAGACCACCCCTCCCCAGCAGGCACCGGGACACCCCGGAGAGGCCTCCTTTAACAGAAAGAAAAAAAATCCATCTTGATTGTACATTGTTACTTTTTATAGCTTATTTTGTTTTATCAGTTGTAGATAATTCCTTGTTGTCTTATATTAAGAAATACTTGAATGATGTACAGTACGCGATGCCTTGAGCTGGTATTGTGAAGCTATCGTTGATGCTGCACGCCGCAGCCTTTTTTAAAAAAAAAAAATCATGGGAAGGGGATGGCAGGGGGATGTCTCCGAAATTTATCTGTCCCCTGTGCTGCTTTTGTTGGCAAACTGAGTTTCCCCTTTTTCCCCATGCATAAGAGCGATCTTTTATATCTCTATATATATAAATACACCACACACTCTGGGGAAGGCCTGAGTGACCCTGCCCATGTCCCGTGGGTGTCCTCGGCTGGGGATGTGCAGCCAGAAGATGTTGTGGGAGTTTGTGGGAGTTGGAGGATGTGCCGGGGAGCATCCGAGCCTGGCTGGGGCTTGGCTTTGCGTTTTGGGTGGGGTTTGGTTTGGACCCGGCGTTCCTGGCGTGGCACTCGGAGGTGACCCGTGGCCAGGGCTGTGCATTGGTAGAGAATCTTTGAACGCCTCTAGAGCCAGGGATCAGCTCTGGAGAACCTCCAGTCTGGCTCATAGCAGCGCTGGGCACTCACAGGTGCCCTGGCGGGGCAGGGATGGCAGGGGCGACCCTCGTGCCAGGGCCAGATGTCCCCTCCCCGCTGCGAGCGCCTCTCCCGGGGCAGTTTCCAGACAGATGCTCCCGTGGTCCAGCACCAGCGACCCCCTCTCGCCAACACCTTTCTTCCTCCTCTTCCTCTTCCCAAACTCTTCCCCCCCATAGAGCATCTATCTTGGAAACCAACTTCAAAAAGATTCTTTTTTTTTTTTTTAAGCTGGAAATTTTAAGTGTTTTTGCTTCTTCTCCTTCCCCCCGACCCTTCCTCCAGCCAACTAACTCGACTTAGAACTGGTTAGAAACATTTACTGTGAAGCTAACTCTTTTTTATCAAACCAGGAGAAACTTTCTCCACTTTACAATTGATGAAGACTGCCAAAGCTGGTTCGACAAGAGTCACGTTAACGCACTGTTGGTTTGTGCAACAGCGGCCTCTGCTCGGGGGCTGGCTGGGAAATAAAAATGAAAATATTAAAAAAAAAAAAAAAAGACAAAAAAACAAAAACAAAAAAGGAAAAAAAAAAAACCACACAAAAAGAAGCACTTTACTGTATGTACCAGGTGACCTGATACAGCTGAATTGAAGTTTTCCTTTATAACAATTGTTGATGCCAGAATTTTGTATTCTGTTTTGTAAGAATTTAATAAAAATGCATTGAGACCTATGTGGTGGGCAGGTGGCTGTGATGGGTGGGACAAGGTGGGGGGAGTGGGTTGCACTCCATCCAAAGGGGTCCTCCCCATTTTCCCTTGCTCCTTCCCCGCCTGCTGCTGGCCCATGGGGGCTGGGAGTATGGCTGGGGTGGGATGCCAGGAATAGGGCTGGCAGTGGCTCAGGCCCTGACTCACTTTTCCCAGCGGGATGGTGTGATCCGCTGAATCGCAGTGGGCGCTGGAGGTCACGGGGCAGGGCTCTGCTCTCTGCCAGCTGCACCCATCGGCCTTGGGACTGCTCTGTCACCTCCAGAGACACTGCTGGCACATCCCCCCCACGCCTCCACTGCTCAGGGGGCAGAGGGGGACAGTGAGGGAAGGGGAAAGTGTGTGGTGGGAGAGGGAAAGCAGTGGGAACCGGAGGCTGGGGATCAGGGTTTGGGAAAAGGGCTGTAGAGGCCCTGCTGAGCTTTCTTACATGGACAAGGCAAGACCTGGAATTTAAAAAAAAAAAATTAAAAAATTAAAAGATCCTGACTTCTCCAGCCCTGCTGCTATGCTGGGGGTGGAGCTGGATCTCTCTGGATGCTCTTGCCATGGTGCTGCTGCCCCAGCAGACCCTAATCCACAGCACCTCTGGTTTTGGGAATGGGCTGTTGGCTCTGCTGTGGGCCAGCAGCTGCTCCCAGCTCTGAGCTGAGAGAGTCCCACTGCAACACACTGGTAAGAATCCGGGCTCACTGGTTGGTAGATGGTGCAGCTGCATACTGGATCCAGACAGGATGGCTCCAGAAGTCTCTCTTCCCTGGCTGTTCCAGGATGGCATGTGGTGAGAACAGAGCTGGGGTTCCCTGGATGAGGAGCATGTCCCATCCCATGGTGCTGTTCCTGCCTCTGCTGAACAAAGCCATTGCTCCCTCCTGGACCTGGGGCCACCAACTGGTGACCCTGGACATTTTCGGAGCATCCAGCTCTTGGCTCTTCTCGCTCCCTTGTAAGTTGTCTAACAGTCATTGGGTCCTCAGCTATGTGCTCCAGAAACTTTTCCTCTCCTGCCTTTTGGTCATGGGCTATCCCGCAGACAATCCTCCATCCAAGATTCCAGGTGGATCCCAGACAGGTGTGTCAAAGATAGACACTGCTTTAAGTTTTAGTCCCTGAAATTCCTTTATATGGTCCCTCTTCTCCCTCTTCCCCAGTTTCTCCAACCCCAGAAAGTGCCTGGTAGCTGGAAACCATTCCTGAGCACGTGCAGAGAAGGGCAGCTCCAAAAATAACCCAGCGCCGGGTTAAAATAACCTGTGCTGCTCTGGTGCCTGAGCATCAGCCCAAAATAGGCTCCGCTGGGATAAGGGCGCTATAAATACCCCGGTGTGGATTTGCATTGGAGAAAAGCCCCGCAGCAGCAGCAGCACCGATGCTGCCCACACTGGCCTGGAGCAATGGGGCCACTGGCAGAGCCACCGGAGTGGCATGGGTGACGTAGGGGGGTCATCCAGCTTTGGGTGACGTGGTGGCTTGTGCCTGTTCACCTGTTCTCAGGATTTCTCAGCCATCAGGTCATGGGCAGATCCAAGTGGCTGCAGTGCTGCGGTGGCCGGTGGGGTTACACCTTGGCCAGTGGGGTCACACTTGGCTTCAGCCCAGGGCACCGAGGCAGTTGGAGAGGAGGGAAGATGGAGTGTCCTCAGGATTTTGCATCTGAGCCTGGCTCTGCTGGTGACATATGATATGGGTGATTAGCCAAGGTTTTGATTCAGTATCTGCCCAAAAAACAACCCTGGAGTGAGGAATGTGCATTCCCTCAGAGCAGATCGATCTCCTGAACCATCAGTGAACCCTAAACCCATACTAGGCATGTGGAGTGGAAGGTGCGAAGTGTGTTTTGATCCAAAACAGCTGTTTTGGATAAAAAACCCCTTAATTTTCTTTCTTGTGCTTTTACAGTGTTTTCTGGGGTGGGGCAGAGAAGGAAAGAACCCCTGTGTATTTTGCAGGGAATCACCTCTCCTGTCCAGGCAACCGAATCAAACCAGTTTGGGGGTTTTTTTTGTAGAATGTGCCATTTTGGTGTGTTTTGACTGGTGTGTGCAGGTTCTCCCTCTGAAATCAGCACACAGGTCTGGCCCTGCCTGTGTTTCCTGTGGCTGGTCCCTCTGCACCAGAAGCCTCAGTGGTATCGGCACAGCATGGCATGTCCTCCATTGTCTGGAAAAGGCCTTGGTCAGCCTTGTTTTTGTTTTTGGATGGTGAAGTGTGACTTTTGGAGAGCCAAGGGGTGCAGGTCTGGCTTTCCCACAGGATTTCAGCTCTGGGTGGAATTGCATGGGCATTGGGACCTGTGGTCAGTCAGCAGGAGCAGAGCAGGGTCAGGTTTTCCCAAAACCAAGGAGACCTGTGCCCACGGCTGGAGCAGGTCCTGGGGCTCATGCATCACCTTCTCACCCAGATGGAGGTTTAGATCAAGGCTTGGTGCTAAGGCACAGGGATTGACAGGTTCCACTTTGCCATCCTCTGACTCACAGCCGGGACATCTCTGTCTTTGCCATGCAGTCTTCTTCGGAGCTTCCTTACATCCTAAACCACTTCCTTTGAGGTGAGCTGCTCAGTCAGGGGAGAGCTGCCTCTGCCCAACTTTTGCTTGGAACACACATTTCCAGCTTTTGCTTGGAACACACATTATAGATTTTTCTGCCTCCACAAGGTGAAGAAAGGCTAGATGTTCTCTGCTATCCAACTCTGAGCACTCTGGTCCTATGGGTTTCATTCCAGCTGCTTGTAGCCTTGTGAGACCTTTCATTTCCAGCCCGGGATGTGGGGTTAGCCTACACCTCACCAGCTGAACCCCAGTGATTCCACTGCCCAGCATTACTGCCAGGATGAGGCGTTTGCTCACCCTGCATGTGCCCCAGCTAAAACAGCACTGCCTTTGCCCAGTGCCTGATCTCTGAAGGAATCTGCTGGCTACCAGATCCAGAAATAATGACGCTGGGACTTTTATAGGAGTGTTTGTTCCCAGGTTTATTTTTGGGATACTAAAGTCTCCTGTTTGTCTTTTTGTTTCTCTGGTCTAACACCCCACTGATCACTGTGGTTTTGGTGCAGGGCTGCTGCAGCAAACACTGCACCCCATCCCACAGTGCCACAGTGAGTGTCCCACACATATCTCCGTGCCATATGTATTATCCCTTATTTCCATGGCTCTGTTTCCTTACACTGGTCCTGAATCGAGCCTCTGGCTCCTGCCACAACACGAACAGCCTTATTTAGTTCATCACGGGCTGGATAACCAGGATCTGTCCCATGCTGGGTGGCAGGTCTGGCACGGTGGGCAGGCTGGTGGTGCTGGGAAGATCGGGATTGAACGGCTGTTGAATCCCCTCTCTATGTGATGGAGAAGCACCTGTCCTCCCTGGGAGGCGCACCAACCCCTCAGAGACATCAGTTTCTCGAGGATGGCCACAGATTTGCTGGGATTTGGGATCAGGGAATGCTAGGGCAGAGAGGCTTCAGCCTCCACCACCAGCATGGGCTAGGCTGGATAATCCTGCACCTCCCAGGCAAGGCAGGAGCCCCTCAGTGACACTCCTGAAGCACTCCTCGAGCGGGAGAAGTGTGGGATCATACAGCCAGTGCCCCCTCGCCCTTGGGATGAGGCTCCAGGCCATCCCTGCCAGCCACCAGCCACATCCAATCATCCAGCCGGGCACAGTGAGTCTCCAGCTCCCTCTAATGTTTCTGGCCCGAAAGGAGCATCCGAAAGCAGGACGGGCCTGAGCAGGAGCGGGCGGGCGGCCAAGCTGCACGGCCCTGAGGGAAAAGTGTGACGCTGAAATGTGTGGAAGCAGCTGGGCTAGCAAGGGGGGAGTGATGTGCCGAGCAAATGGTGTGAAAGAGTAAAGGATGCAGCATTTTAAGAGAGAATATGACTGTATTGAATGCTTGGTTGTTATTAATAAATGAAAGATTTCACAGGAAAAAGAACCGTTCCTCTGAAAAAGACTATTTTTTAATACGCTAAATAAAACCTCTAGAATTCTGTAAGTGTTTCTGGCCCTGGAAGTGTTCAAAAAATGTGTAGATGTGGCACGTGGTGACATGGTTTAGTGGTGAACACGGTGGTGCTGGGGGTAACAGTAGGATTTGGTGATTTTAAAGATTTTTCCACTGTTAATGATTCTGTGGCTCTGTGTTTTTCTGATTCTAAAGGCTCCTACTCCTTCCTGCCTCCACAGGAACTGTTAGGACGGGAGCTCTGAACTCTGCATAGGAGTTTCCCAAACTTGTCCATGTGAAATGCAGCTTTAAAAATGCAGCAAGAAACCTGGCAGCACAGAATGCAGCAGAAATGGGTATTAATAACACCATACAAAGCCAAGTTGGAAGCTCTCAGTCAAAATTAGTAGTGTTGCAGCACTGCTGCATCTGGCCATAGCGGTTCATAGGGAGATCCTGGAGCTGTGTGAGGGTCTGGAAGCATTGAATCCACACAAAACAGCATAAAATCCATACAAATAGCACACAATACATACAAACAGAACACAGTCTATACAAACAGCATGGCTGTGTGTTACAGAAGCTGTAATGCCAAAGCACAGGAAGCAGAAGGGGCAGCCAGGCCATCTCCCCCCGACACATTGGCTCACGGACCACACGCTTGCTCCCGACTGGATGTGTGTGCAGCACAGATCAGGGGACGGATAACAGAGAGAGGGGGAATGTAATTACCCTGCAAAGAATAAATCACTTTAACGGTTCAGTTACTGAGATCACAGCGAGGCAGTGGCACAGCCTCTTAATTAATCTTCTGCTTTTCAGCCGGCTCCTGCCCCCGCGCCATCTCCACCTCGCGCTGCCTGGAGAGGAGATGCCATCGGTGGGGACAACACTGGCCAGTGGTTTCTGGCTCAGCAGATCCAGCAGGATCTCAGGAGCAGCAGCGCATGACCAGGTGAGGGATCAGGGTGCTGTGGCTCCCTGGTCTGTGCAGGGCAATACCTGTGGTGGGCCTGGTAATGTGGTGTCCCCTGGTGCTCCGGGCCTGTGTCAGCAGCAGCAACAGCAGCCAGTAACTCTGAGCTGATTATTGTGAGGAATTACTGGACACAAAGCAGGGGTCTGGGGATGGCAGAGGCCTGGGTCTGCTGTAGAGGAATGGCTGGCATGTGAGAGCATGAAGGGAAAACCCCCACTTCACCTCTACCTCCCCATGGCCCAAACCCTCCCTGGCTCCTCACCCCCAGCACTGACCCCCTCCAGCCCCTTAATTCCCAACCTTCTCTCTGTGAATTGCATCCGCATTTCTCATCCTTCACAAACTGCTCTCTGGGCCCCCTCCTCCTCCTCAGAATGACCCCTTTCACAGGATGCTCCCTTACCCCTCAAAATTGCCCCTCAAGAATTGCTCCCCTTTGTCCTCTCATGTTGCTCCTCAGGGAATCGCCCTCTTATCTCCCAAACTGGTTCTCAGGGATTGCTTCTGTCACTCCCCCACACTGTTCCTCAGGGAACTGTCCTCTTATGCCTCTAAAATGCCCCTCAGGGATTGCTCCTCTCACCCCCACTAATGCTTCCCCAAAACTGCTCCTCAGGGATTGCTCCCATCACTCCCCCACATTGCTCCTCAGGGAATCACTCCCTTGTCCCCCAAAACTGCCCCTCAGAGACTGCCCCCTCGTGCTCCTCAGAGATGTGCTTCATCCACAAAACTCCCACTCAAGGATGGCCCCACACGCTCCTCAGAGATGGCCCCTTTCCCCTCAGGGATGTGCTCTCACCCTCCTCAGGAATCATGCCCTCATCCCCAAAACTGCCCCTCAGGGACTGCTCCTCCTGCCCACC
>VZRL01000203.1:72716-141337 GCA_013397895.1 Origma solitaria | reverse complement strand
TTCAACAACGAGGTGCTCAGCGACGTGCACTTCCTGGTGGGGAAGGGCCGCGGCTCGCAGCGCATCCCGGCGCACAGGTGGGGCGGGGGGCGCGGGGGCCCCAGCGTGGGGGGCCAGGAATGCGGGAGGGGTGTGGGGTGGGGGGGGCCCGGCCCCATGGGCCTGAGCGGTGGTCGTGGGTCCCGGGAGGGTCGTTGGGGACGGTCTGATGGCCCTGAAGGGATCCCCTCAACCCCTCTGCCACTGATAAAGGGAATCGCCCGTTTATCTGTCAGAATTGCCCCTCAGGCATCACCCCCATCCCTTCAGGGGTCACCTCCTCATCTCCCAAATTGCCCTTCGGGGATGGCTTGCCTTGCCCCCAAAATTATCTCCTGAGGGAATTGCTCCCTTATTCCCTCAGGGAATTGCCTTCTTATCCCACTCACTTCCCATCAGAGATTGCTCTCCTCACCCCTCTACATTGCTCCTCAGGGAATCACCCCCTTCTCCCCCAAAACTGCTTCTCGGTGAGTGCTCCCCTTACCTTACTCCTTCATGTTTCTCCTCAGGGAATTGCCCCTTATCTCCCAAGACTGCCCCTCAGGGATTGCTCCTCAGAGAATGTCTCCTTATCCTCAGAACTGTCCCTCAGGTTTGGCCCCTCATCCTCTTCAGGGATGATCCCTTTACTCTCCCTCAGGGATCGCCCCTCATCCCCAAATCTGCCCCTCAGAGATGGCTCTGGGAGGCTGTGGGCTCTCCTGCACCCTCGGGGGGTGATGTGCCAACAAGGTAGGTACAGGGGCATAGGGTTTTGGCTGCTGCATCTCCCTTGTGAAGAGAGAAAAGGGGGTCACATAACCACCCCATGTTCCACCCCCTGCTCGGGGGTGCATCCTGAGCATGGGGCCCCCTGGGTTTGCCCACCAGAACTATGAGAAGTGACACTGCCCCACATCGTGGTCAGTCAGGGTTGCCCCAAAACTCTCCCAGCCCTCGGGTTAGTGTCATGTCTCTCCTCACGGTCACCAGCCTGATGATGTGGCCAGCGTTGGGGTGAGAGTGCTTTTCCCAGAGGGATGGTGTGAGTAGGGCAGGTACAGTGTACCCCAAATCCCGGGATCTTGGTTGGAAGTAATCCTTGGTTTAGTGGGAGGTAGAGGAGAGGAGGAATAGTCTCCCAGGCTGCCTGATCCCTACTGAAAGGGATCACCAAAATCAGTGAGAGCATTGGGGATGGAAATGAAAGAACAATGATTTGAGAGCCCAAATTTTGGATGCAACATTTTAGTTTTAAAATTACCTTTATTGAATCTTTCCCGAAGCCCTGTATTTTGGGGGTTAATCCACTACCATAAAGAGCTGGAGGAGCTGTGTTGAGAATAATGCCTGGGCCTGAGTAACCTGTCGAGGTTAATGCTTAAGGCCAATCTGCCATTTAAGAATTTGCAGCTCAGAGGAGCTGGGAATTGCGCTGGGAATCGCCTCCACCTGGATGATGCAGTTCTGATGTGGCTGATTGACATTTTGCTGTTTCCATGGGGGAGCTCCAGTGAATACATGTGTGCCACCCTCTTCCCCCTACTCCAGGAAGGGCCTCCCAAGGAGAAGCTCAGAGACAGAAGTAGCTTTAATTGGGGTGAGGGAGGCTCCTTGGTGTACCTGGAAATGGTGCTTGGCAAAGGGAGCCTGGCTCCAAACTGTTTCAAACTATTGCTTTTCTCCTAAGTGCTCACATTCCTGGAAGTTTCCCCTTTATATTTTCCCCTTTTCTCTCGCTTTCAGAACAAACCACACTTGTTCTAGGCTGGTTTGAGTGTTTAGGGTGTCAGCTTTGCTCTCTTATAATTTGAAGCTTAATTAGTATTTGGGTAAGCTTGCTCCTGTCCTGAGAACTAGGTTTGCCGGGTGGGGACAGGTGATGTTCAGCCCAGAAATAAATGGAAAATAACTGAACCTTAAAAAAAAAAAAAAAATTGGCCTCAAAGTGAGATGCTGTTTAATTGCTCTGAAATTCTTCTGGTGCTCTGGGTGGTAAAGACAGAATGGAGTGTGTCATGGTGTGACATCCCACCTAAGGATTCTAGAGATTTTAGTAAAACTTGTCTGTGTGATGTTACAGTTGGGATATCCTGGTGATTCATGAAGTACTGTGGTTATCTCAGAAACAGGAGAGCTTAAAATAAAACCACCCAGACCCCTTCTGTGCTCAGTTCTCCCACAGCAGCTCAACAGCAGAAGATACTTTGTGTTGGAATTGAGTTGCAAAGCAACCATGAATTCAGTTGGAGAGGTGATGTTTTGCTTCAGTGACCAGGGCAGGTGTTGGTGCTTTGTGAGACGTCTGAAATCATAAAATCATGTAGTTGTTAAGCTTGGAAAAGACCTTTAAGATCATGAGGTCCAACCATCAGCCCAGCACCACCACATTCACCATTAAACCATGTTCCCAAGTGCCACATTCACATGTTTTTTGAACACTCTCAGGGATGGTGACTCCACTACCACCCTGGGCAGCCTGTTCCAATGCTTTACAACTTTTTCTCTGAAGAAATTTTCCCTAATATCCAATCTAAGCCTCCCCTGGCACAATAGTGCACAGCTCCCAGGTAAGTATTTCTACAGTCTGGTTTAATCATGTAAATTTTCATACCAGGCCAGGTACAAAGTGAGGCTGCAGGAGGAGCAGATCCTAAATAGGGTTCTTGGACAGCTCCTCGTGGTGCCTCAAGGAGTCGTCTGCAGCGTCCTACCTGTCATCCTTGATATGACTGCACGGTGTGTTAGGAATGGCTTTGGCAGCAGACTGGGTAGCACAAATAATCTGAGAGGTGCAGTCCTGTGGGAGCTGGAAGTGATGGTGCAGGTGATTCCTGGTCAGGCTTCTCCAGGATGGAGTCGAGGGGATGTGGAGTGTTTGTAGGTTGAGGTAAGAAGTGGCATGTGCCCAGTGAGCATAGGTTATGTTGTCCACATGTGCTGGTGCCAGAAAAGGTTTCTGACATCGTAGTAGGTTCAGGTGTGTTTCTGAGTGAGCCTGGCAAGTTCAGTTAATGGCCTTAATCTGAAATGAGGGGAGATTTAGATTAGATACCAGGAAGGAATTGTTCCCTGTAAGGGTGGTGAGGCCCTGGCACAGGTGCCCAGAGCAGCTGTGGCTGCTCCTGGATCGCTGGAAGTGTCGCAGGCCAGGCTGGACGGGGGTTGGAGCAACTTGGGATAGTGGAATGTGTCCCTGCCCATGGCAGGAGGTGGAACTGGATGGGCTTTAAGGCTCCTTCCCACCCAGACCAGTCTGGGATTCTGTGGCTCAGCAGTTCATATCAAGCGTCAGAGACAGTGGAAATCTCACAGAGCAACTAAGAGGAAACATTCATTTTGTTTGTGAGAGCCCAGTTTGTAGAAAAAAGGTGTAAATGGCTCTGCTGAGTTTGACTGAAGGCTCACCTGTGCAAGCATCTGCAGCCCTGAGAAGATCAGGTGTTTCCCACATGGAGGAGGCTCCAGACCCTGTGGAAGTCCCTTGATTACACTCAAGGCTCTGTGTCTGAGCCTTGAGCTCGTTCTCTCTTGCTGCTGAATCAGCCGTGAAGAAGATGGAATGGCCTTAATTTTTTTCGATGTCAAGGCTGGGCCGAGCGGCCGCCTCGAAGCTTCATGGTGCCAGCATGGCCAAGGTCGACACATTGATTAGACCCAGCAATAAGAGGGAAGGGTTTTTGTCTTTTTCCAGATCTGCTTCATTGAGTACAGTATCAATGAGATTAGAAATGTCTAAATCTCATCAGCCAGGAGCTGCATGGGTGTCATAATTAACCTTGTTAATTGGCCAGAAAACAGGGCCTGAGAGTCAGCAGGGCAAGCGTGTGGGGATGCAGCTGTGTGTGTGCTCCAGCCTGGGAGATCTACAGTTTGGGGACAGCCTGAGTAAGATTTGGCTGTTGTTTCCAGGAGTCTCTTCGGAGCCCATCCTGTCTTTCCTTGGACACATATTAACTTGCAGTTCCTGCAGCGTGGTGTGCTGAGGTCTCCCATGGCTCAGCTCCTGTGCAGGGCTGCTCCTGCCTCCTGCTCCTTTTGCCTGGGGTCTGCATCCTCTGCAGCCAGCACACGATCATCGTCACCAGCTTCTCATCACCTACGGTGTCACCGAGTTCCAGCACATCACGTGTTGCTCTGTTCCTGTGCCAGCTCTTCTGGAATAGATATTTTAAGGTTTCTCTGCAGTAGTGCAGATGGAGGAGGGAGCTGGTGCGGCAGCAGTGGGGTAGTTGTGGGTTTTGAGTGGTTTCTTTTATTATTGGTGTTACTGTCATGCATAGAAAGGGAGCAGCACTGGTGGGTGTGCAGATGAAACCAGGTGACAAGTGGAGGTGCCAAGGTGAACATGAAGCAGTGAAAGTTGTGGTAGGAGGCAAAAAAGCAGAAGGAAAGACATTTTCTTGCAGGCCTTCAACAACCTGTAGAGTCAGCTCTGGATCCTCGTGAAGACAAATCAAATTATTAGGCTCATGGAAGTTGCTGTGACTCTTATTGCTGAAAGTCAGTTTACTTTGGCTCTTCCTGGTGCAGAGGGAATAAGGAGAGATCAGGTGTTGCTTTCTTAGTTCTTTTGTTCTGTTTCTGCTGATTTCTCTGCCTCCTTTCAGTAGTCCACTTTATTTTGGCCACAAAAGTGTTTAAAAATAACCCTCTGTTGAATTTTCCCATCTGAAACAAACCCCATCCCTTCCTTCTGCAGACCTGCATGGTTGGGGAAAGCTGTTGGATTGTGTAGGAGGAATGGTGTGCATCCCTGCTTTTCCTGGAGTGTCTTTAGAGCAGCTTTGAATGTTCATTTTAGGAAGAGTAGGAAAACACTGGAGAGAGAGGGATTTTCTTATGTTAATTATGTTCTCAGTGTTTTAAGAGAACTTCAAATGTGGAGTCCTGTGTTTCCTGGCACCTCCCAGGATCCTATTAGGGCTCAGCAGTTTACAAAATCCGACTGATTTGTCCTCAGCTGAAATGGAAGCAAACATTTGAGAGTTTTTTTAAATGAATGCCCTTTTCAAATAGCTTCTGAAAGCTCTTGCTCATTGAGGACCTATACTGTGCTGGCTGTGAGAATGAAAATTTGAGAGTGCAATTAATATATGTTAATTTTTAGTATGAGACAAAGCCAGCAATTGTTTTGTCACCATTGCTGCTTTTGGAGGAACAAGGATTTTTGTTTCATCTGGCAATTCTGGTATTGTGAGGAAGGTTTTTATTTGTTCTTGACATTTTTCTTGAGAATGGTTTGACAGAAATATGCATGTGTGTACTTTTTTTGTAACCACTGTGGTTTGTCCCGGGCTCCCTGAGCCCATCAGGAACAATACAGCCGGCTTGTCAGCCAAACTCTGTCACAGCAAACGAGCCTGGCACATCCATGGAGCTTCACTCCATTGTATCCCTGGGAAGCCTCCTCTGGATGGGAGGGCAGTGAAAAGCAAGAAAATGAAAACATTGTTCAAATGGAAATTTCCTACTTTTAAAAGGTCGTTTCCTACTAAATCTGACTGAAATTCCCCCTTAGTGCTGCACTTTCCTTGGGCTGGAGGTTTATGATCCATGCCTGCTGTCCTGTGTGGATTTCTGCCTGCAGTTCTTGCTGCTTCTTTGGAAATGTGCACCAAACCACTGCAGCAAGAGCCTGGAATGTTCCAGCTTCTTCCTTTTCCTAGTTGGTGGAGAAGTGGTTGCAGTCATCTCCTGCAGCCTGGGCTGCTCTGCTTCCCCACACTGCTGATCTGTGACCTCCATGGCCTGGGCTGGGTTTCACTTCAGGGAGGTGCATGGTGGCAGACTCCAGGAATCCTTCATGGCAAAAGCTCATCTCTGCATTTTCAAACAAGAAAGTTCTCAAAATGGCTTTCTAAGTCCTAAGGCAGGTACAGCAGCTTAAATATGCACAGTCCTCTCAGCAACCCAGGCCTGGGCCTCTTCCTAAGACAGGAATTGGTGTCTGTTGTGGGGAGAATCATCTTGTTTATGTGGGAGTGCTGGGATATAAGTTTTGGTCTCAAACCTGTTTTGTGCGAGTTCCTGTTTCCAGTCTCTTCAGAGCTGATAATGTTCTTCTCTGTGCCAGCAGTTACCACGTAAGCCCTTGGCAATGTTGAAGGGTTTGTGTGCACCTCACAGTGCTGGTTTGCTCTGAGGGAGGTTTGCTTTTCCTTCTGGGCTAAGCCTTGGAGCCGTGGAAAGACTCAGCAACATGCTTGGGGGGGCAGCTCCTGTGCCAGGGGTTGGGATCCGCAGCTCCTGGTGCTGCTGCCAGTGCAGTTTCATGTTTTGGGGTCTTGCTCTGCTGTCACCAAGGATGTGTGCCTAGGTCTGAGGAAGAGGATGGGTAGTGTGCAATGACAAGTTTTCCGTAAGTGTTTCCAGTAGGTGACTGTGGGGAATTGCACCAAGACTTGGGCTCTGTTTACTGAAAGAACTTGAACTCCTTAACTTTCCTGTTTCTTAGCTTCTCAAGCTCAGGATGATCCATAGGCTTCTACTTTGCAAAGCAGCCATGTGTATTCTATTCCATAATTCCCAAAATCTGGTCTTTGGGGAACCATTACTATGCTGTATCCCAGGACAGGCCTCAGAAGGAAGTTCCTTGCAGCTTTGGTGCTTTGCAGTAAAGGAGCAGCAAGCCCTGACCCTCCCTGCTCTTGCAAAACACTTCTGCTTTAACTCCACAAACGATTTGCTTTCCCTGAGGGTGGCTTTGGGGATTAGCAACCAGCCTGGGATTTTTTTTTTTAGAAGATGAATGTGGTTTAACATAAGGTTTTATTTGCATGTTTGTTTTTTTCATGTTAGGTTTGTGCTGGCCGTGGGCAGCGCTGTCTTCGATGCGATGTTTAATGGTGGGATGGCCACAACCTCTACAGAGATTGAGCTGCCTGACGTGGAGCCTGCTGCCTTCCTAGCTCTGCTCAAGTAAGCTGCTTCTAAAGCACAGGATAACTGGGATGCACAGATTTAGTGTTTTTACTGGAAGTAGGGAAGTATTGGTAGAGCGGAGTTTGTTAACTTCCAAAATAAAATGCCTCATTGATCTGTTCAAGGATATTTAAATGCTGGTGATAAATCCCTGTTTTTCTGGGTAAAAGTCTAGTGTAGCTACTGGATAAAAAAAAAATAATATTGGCCATTGTTGTATAGATTCTTATTCATGGATTGGTTTGGTTTCATCCAAATGCTCTTTGAGAGAAGAGGGGGAAAGTGATCCTCTGAAAGCGATGTAAGTTACAAATACTTGGAGCTTTTTTAGGTTATGAGCAAGTTCTAACAGGTAAGCAGGGGTATGTAATCAATGTCAGCCATTCCATGTGGTATCACCCTTTGTGTTGGTTTTATTCCTCTTTTGGAGAGCTGGGTTTGAATTTACATTTCCAGTGTGTGTTGTAAGTCTGTGTGCTGGCGGAGGAGGAGGAAGGGGCTGTAATGTCCTATTCACCAATTCCTTTAAGCTCGGCTGGTGCTGTACAACATCCAGCAGCATTCCTGAATGGATGCTGGAAGGTCATTGTCCTGTTTCTATAGGATTTCTGTAACCTACTTACAGGGGTTTCCAGTCCTGTGCTCTTGACATGTTCCCCGCTTGCTTCCTATTGGGAGCAGTGTCTATATATAGCTCTGGCACACTTTTTGCTTTACCTTCAGAAAGTGCTTTGGTCATGCCTGTACTATCTTGGAATATTTTAAAATTGATCGTGGCTGGAATGAAAGGCCAGAAATAATTGGGAGCCCCAAGCCCCCTCCCCTTTGTTTCACTTTAAACCAGACACCAGCAGGTGGGGAATCCCTCTAATTGGTGTGTGCCTGTCAGCCATGAGGATCTCTCTGGAGTGCAGAGCTTGTAACTATCTTTAAATCTTAGTGAGGCTCAAATATCCAGTGAATTAGAGGCAAAAGTCCTGTCATTTCCCTGCCAGTGCTGAGAATTCAGCACTTGATTAAATAGAGGGATTTCAGAAGAGACCCATCATCTCAAAAGACAAAGTGATGAGTTTAGGTGGATTTCAACAGAAATATTTTTTATGGAAGAAGTAGTGTGTGGATTACCTCAGTGCGTCTGAGCTTGCAGTTATGCTGCAGTAGCTGTGCCCATGGGCCAGTGACATCTTGGATACTTAAATCTGGAATTAAACTGTTGCTTTTAAAATGCTCAGAGCTTAAATGTGCCAGAGGAAGTTTGTGTGCTGCTTTCCAGGAGGAAGCTGACCAAGTATGTGGTACGAGTTCCTGGAGTGAAACCAGTCCCTCCAAACACTGATCTGGAATGGCAGCTGATCCTTACATATGTCTCTGGACTTGGTCCAAGCCATGATCTAATGCTGTAGGATCAGAAGCTTTTCCAGGGACAAAGTGCCCATCCTGAATATTCTGCAGAAGGTCCCATCTGGATGCTGGATTGTGATGGAGTTTGTGGGGTAGTGACCTTTAATAGGTCTGCTGTAATTGTGTAAGAGATTCTTTTCTTTATTATTATTATTATTATTATTATTCTCATGTTAACACAAAGATAAAAACATTTTGATTATCTGGGGTCACAGTCTAAATATTCTTTTAAATTCATACTGGGTTTTTTCATAGTTTGAGCCTCTCTTGTTGCCCCTCTTGGCACTCACTGGACTATGGTAAACAGAAATATTGATACAGTCATGGCAGTAAACAAACAATTGGTTTTAGAGCCACTGTGTTCTTTTAATCTTGGAATAGAAAGGACTGCTCAGTGCAAATGGGGCTGGGAAGGGATGTGCGCAAAATACATTGATGGACCTGTGGCCTGATGCTGCTATTGACAGATGCCCTGGAGCAGCAAAAAAGCCTGCTTTCAGCAGTGAGAGTGCTTCCCTTCCTCTTGATCCCACTGTTGATGCTTCCCTGAATGGCATCCGGGTCCTCTCTAGCTGGAGGAGCAGGAGTCCCTCTGCTGCAGATGGGAATGCTGCCTGGCACCCCCTGGAAAAGCCCTGCTGCTGTGGGAAGCCTCTAGGAACAGCAGCCACGTAACCTACTGCTGTGTCCCCTTCAGAGAAATGTAGGGGAAGAAATGGCTGGAGTTCCCAAAAGATCCCATGGAATAGGAATGCCAAGCACAGTTAACACCATATTACATTTCTGAGCTTTGTGCCTCTGAGATCCCAATTGGCGAACGCTCCACTGGTTAAAGGTAAAACAGTAAACAAAAACTCTGCATGGGCTGCTCAGCCTGGGCAAGAAAAGGCTCCAGGGAGACCTCAGAGCCCATTCCAGTGCCTTAAGGGGTTCCAAGAGAGCTGAAGAGGGACTTGGGACAAGGGATGGAGGGACAGGACAAGGGCAGGGTTAGATGGGATGCTGGGAAGAAATCCTTCCCTGTGAGTGTGGGGAGGCTGTGGCACAGGTTTCCTAGAGCAGCTGTGGCTGCCCCATCCCAGGAGGTTTCCAAGGCCAGGCTGGACAGGGTTGGAGTAACCTGTGGAAGGTGTCCCTGCCCATGGCGGGGGGTGGAACAAGGCAGTCTTTACGGTCCCTTCCAAGCCAAACCAGTCTGGGATTCTGTGACAAGGACCAACACCAGGGTGTCACTGGTTTTAGTGAGCTCAGCCACTCAATTCCTGCTGTCTCTGGTCAGTGAGTTCAGGTGTGAGGGGGTTCAGTCAGGTTTCCTAGGAAGACCTTTGTTTTTCAGATATGAGTATACTTCCTTGTTTTGGCCTAACAGTGAAGGCTGATGCTTTGCTGCAGCGTGGCAGTCCTTGTTTTTCACTGCAATTAAGTCTTGCTTTATGAAGTTACATTGTGAGCTGTACTTAAACATCTGTGATGAAATGAAAGAGTTCAATCTATAAAGTGAAGGGATGAGAAAAAGGAGTGTGGGTAAAGCACCTCGTGTGCAGTGGGTGGATATGTTTGAGTGCTTCTCAGTACTTCTTAATTAGTATTGTAAAATGAAGCTTCTCTTCTGAAGGAGGCAGGCAAGGTTGAATTTTTGTCCTTGTTTATTCTAATTGAACAGCCAAAGATTCAAATTCTGAGGGGTACACTTGGCCAGAGACTGTTCTAGCCTGGTGTAAGAGCTCATTGGTGGTGGGATGCAAGGCAGTTCGAGCTGCTTCGGTGAAAATCCCAGCTATTAAAAGTTTTACTGTAAGATGTCTGTTATAAAAAAACAAAAAAAAAACTCCTTAGTAAACCAGAGTCAGTGGAAAGGATGTGAAAACCCTTCTGTCTCTTCAGTAGAGGAAATGGATCCAGGATGACAAGCAGAGGCACAAACATGTTTTCTTTGAATTACAGGAGTTTTACCCTGTTTACCCTTAATTCACCACAGCAATGTTTGTTTGCATGTTTTCAGGTTTCTTTATTCAGACGAAGTTCAGATTGGACCAGAGACTGTTATGACAACACTTTACACAGCTAAGAAATATGCAGTTCCAGCCCTTGAAGCTCATTGTGTGGAGTTTCTTAAAAAAAACCTCCGAGCAGACAATGCATTCATGCTGTTAACTCAGGTGAGTTTGGATCATTTGCCTTCAGCAAGGCCCAGCACAGTCAGAAAATGGGAGTTTTCTGGGTGTTACGGAGTTGATCATCCAAAGTGGAGCAGTTCTGGGTCGTTTTGAATTCTTCCTCATAGGAGTCCAGCACTGCTGAGCAGGTTCTTACAATGAACAATAAAATACAGCAAACGTTGCTGCTGTTTCAGATCTTTCTGTTTCACTGTGGCAGGTGGCTCCTTCCAGAATGTGAGCTGGGGATGGAGTTAACAGGGTGGAATGATTTCATCTGCCAAGAAGAAAAGTGGAATGAGAGGATTTCCCTGTGTTACAGAATCAGGACTGGTAATGCTGAGCTTTCTCTCAGTGCTGTGTCTGGCTGCTCAGCCATTCCTTGACGGACTTCTGTGAAATCCTTTCCCAGAAGCTGGGGTGAAAGAAAACTTTTTCATGAGTGCTTTGGTTTATTTTCCTGGGAGAGGAGCAAGGTCTCCCTTCCTCAGCCTGTTCCAGATCCCCCTCCTGCACTGAAGGCTCACAGACCTGGAGTGTCAGAGCAGCTGTTCCTTGCCCCGGGGTCTGATCCAGTCTCTGAGGGCTGGGCTCCTCCATCTTCCACTTGACCCTTGAAGCAGCAAAGTAGAAGACAGTGTTTACAACTTCTGTGTAGTTTGGAAAACGCTTTGCATCCAGGTTGATTAAATGAGCATCACTGTCCTTCCCATTTCCCAGCCCCATCTTCTCTCTCTGGTCCCTGCCACTCTCTCTCTGCCAGCTGATGCCATATTGGTGACATCCACAGTGCAGTCACCTGTGTGGCAGAGTCTGGCACTGCCAGGGACACACTGTTCTGGGTGCTGTAGGAGTAAGAAACAAGCATTGCGTGAGTTTCTTTCCTTTAGGGAATGGGCAGACTTCGGACTGGCTCTGGAGGGATATTTGTGATCAGCCCGCTCAGGAAAGCTGCTGTGATGTCTGATGTTAAATAGACCTTGCAGAGGAGTTTCCTAGCTGCACTGAGTTGGGAGCCAGCATGCTAAGGCGATCTGGCTCTGAGTGACTCCCCTGTCTTGCCCAGCATTCCTGTCTGCTGGATTTTCCCCCTTGTCAGGAGTCCCGGTGTCTCTCAGGCTCTGGCTGTAGGTATCATGTGGGTGGCAGTGGCTACACCAGCAGTTTTGCAGATACTGAAGCAGGGCTGGCCTGAAGCAGTCACTGCTGAACTCTGAGATTAGGCTGGGATTTTCTTTGAGTTTAAATATTTGGATCAGTTCTCAAAGTAGTTCCATGTCACACTGCTGTTGTAGACACTCATCACTGCTTGGGTTCAGCTACTGCTGTAACACTCCATGGCCTTCTTTACACATCCTCTTTAACCTGGTCCTTTTCCATGTGCCATGAACAGAGGAGGCAGCCCCTGAGACATGGGGGGATCCACACTGCACTTCCCAGAGGCTGATTCAGGACTCAAAAGGCTCTTGATTGGTTGATGGCAGCCAAATCTGTGCTCCCATGGTGGGACAATTGCAACTCCTTGGCTGCAGCTCTCTCATTCTTTGGGTTCAGCAGCTGCAATCTGAAAGATCAGGAGCTGTTAGCCAAGAGTTGGGAAGAGATCTTTCCTGTAGGCTGAAGTTTTGGGGAGGCATCTTAGGTTAGCCATGCCTCATGAGGGTTAGAGGTGTTGGCTTTTGGTGATGTCCCTTACGCAGAGATTTTTTGTGGCTTCTGGCATCTCTGCATTTGAATTTGTAGCTTTGGCAAGGTAATATTTAGGTTTACGGTGGCTTCTTTGCAGGTCACAAAGGCCCTTCTTTGGTAAAAGAGGAAGCTGTCCTTGTGTTTCAGGTACCAAAACTAAAATACCACCTGGCCCTCTGTCAGTGGCAGTGAGGCAGCTGAAATGCCAGATGGGGAAAGGCTTTCCTGGTTTCTTTTGTTTATGGCTTGTCCATTTTGATGAATTATCAGTGGTGATTCCCATCTAGTTTTATGTTCACTGTTGCTCTGTGTTAAGTCTGGGATATTTGAGGCAGGTGTTGGAGAAACGTGCCCGATCTCGATGACTGGTTGTGCCTCACACCCCTCTTGTTTCTGGTCCTGCAGTGTGAAAACCTGCCTGTTTTCTGCTTTCACTGCATCAAAGCAACAACCTCTTCGGTAAATTACAGGCCTGAGATACCTCTTGTACAAGGCATTGCCTAATAGCCTTAAGATCATGGACCTGAGATCCCACGTGAAGCCCTAGACCTCCTTTTGTGTGTGTCTGCCCAATCTGCTGGTCCAGCAGCTATGTCACTGACTGTCTCAAGCAGCTGCTGATCTCTGGCAGAAATATCAGTGGCAGAAATATGGGGGCAAACAGCTTTCCTAATTGATTGTGCCTGGTAGTGAACCGTGATCCTCTTTCATGCCAGACGTACATCCAAATGTCACTTTGATCAGCAAGAAAATAAAACTTGCCTGGAGCTGCTGTGGGGGAGAGCTCTGAGTGTAATGTAAGTCCTCACGTGTCCAAAGAGCCACTACAGTAGTAAAGTCTGAGTCAGTCACAGCTCTTGATGCCAAGAGTGTAAGACACTGGCAGCCCTCCAGCCCCTGGAGCAGGTGACGACTGCTGAAGTTTGCCTGGGCCCTGAGAAATGGTTGCTTCAGCTTTCTGCAGCAGAGGTCTGGGTATCGGAGGCTGGCCTTGCTGAGCACTGTGTCCCATGAGCAGGTGTGAAGCAGAAGATGCTTGAAGGTGCCTCCCGAGTGGTGGAATTCCAAGCCCAAAACATGAATTTTAAACCTTACCTGTGGCAGTGAGTTTGAGTCCCGGTGTATTCTTGTGAAGTGTGATGTCAAGGCAGTTCCTTCCTAAACATCCAAACCAAAGCACTGGAATTAAGAGGTCATTTAGTGTTTTTCTTGTGTGCCACCCCATTTCTGCTTACGCTGGGTACAGGGTTGGTAACACGTGGCAGTCCAGGGTGATCTGAAGTGGCAGCAAAATTGTTACAAGACTATGCTTAAGTTGGGCAGAGAATTTCTGAGCTCCAAGCTGTGTGCAGGCTTTGGTTGGAATAGTAACCTATTTTGGGACAAATTCTTTAAGGTAACTGGATTAGAGTAGCTGTTTCTGTGCAAAACATGGAAATGCACTAAGCAGCCTGTGTACCCTGCAGGGCTCCCCAGGACACACAGGCACTGCTGCCCCAGCTTTTTTGCTAATACATGAGATCAGTGTGGCTGTTCTTACAGAATAAGCTGCCTCTGCATTATTCCTAGAGCAAGCAGGCCTGGAGTCACTGGGCAAAGCTTTCTTGTAAATAGAAAAATGATGTAAAAATTGCCCACGCTCAGCTGACAGGGTCAGTATGGTGCTAGAAAGCACGATTGGTTCCTGCACCCGGGCGATGTTAAAACAAAGACGTGCCTGAAGACATGCACAGCTGAACCAGGGCTGCTGCCAAACACAGAATTTTCTAGTGTTTGCCTTGTCATGCTTAACTGCTTGTGAAAGGCCCAGTGGATTCCTGGTGCAGTCAGGCATGGTATTGCTAATGAAGATGGGCTGTGGAAAGGGAAGGGGGGTTCTTAGTGTAAACTTTAAAATACCTTTTCTGTTAATGACTCACTTTCCTGCCTAGGCCCGGCTGTTTGATGAGCCTCAGCTGGCCAGCCTGTGCCTGGAGAACATAGACAAGAACACCTCAGATGCCATCAATGCAGAGGGGTTTACAGACATTGACCTGGGTAAGCTCTTTCTCCCCCTCCCTCTCTTTCCCAGCTTTCATAACCAGCTTGTCTCTGAAGTTGTTACACGTTAATGCTTGGCACTTTGTGGCTTGGCTGTTCTGGAGCAATCAGTTGAACAGTCTCTGGCACAAAGTGGCTGGAGACAGGGAGTTTGCCAAAGAGTTTGCTGCCTTGCCTGCAGAAATACCCTGGAATCTGCTTACTTTGGTGCAATTTGAGTTTTCTGGGCATGACACAAAGCCCGTTTCCTGTGTTGATGTTGGCAGGTTTTGGGTGGGTGTAAACTTGCCTTTTTTTGTAGAGTTGGCTTTGTTCCCCAAGTCTTTGTCAGGTTGTGGAGTTAAAAAGGTGTTGTGTTTTTGGAAGCAAGAACTGGCTATTTTAATTACCGTCTGCAGTTTCCAAACTTGCTGGGCACAGTTAATGAACATTAAAATTCAGGCTTTAACCTTCTTCTAATGAGATGGGCTATGGAGGTAAGGCACAGGTCACCTTCTGGCTTTCATGCCGCTTGTTTCATCCAAATTTGACGTCAAGCAAGTTGCAATTCATCCTCCTGCACTTGCATTAACATGCCAATTAAATGGGCTCTGTTTGCTGCTCCAGTGAGCTCCTTGCTGATGGAATATGCAGATAAATCTTCCTCAGAGGCTGCAGGCAGCACTTTTGGGAGATGCTGTTGGTTCAGCCGCTTCTCTTTCACCTTGGCCGTGCACGGTGTACTCCTGGCAAGGTGGAAGGGGCTGATTTGGGGTTAGAGGCTGAAGTTGTGCCTGTTGTCCTGCCCTGCAGACACCCTGGTGGCAGTGCTGGAGAGGGACACCCTGGGGATCCGGGAGGTTCGCCTGTTCAATGCCGTGGTGCGCTGGTCGGAGTCTGAGTGTCAGCGGCAGCAGCTCCAGGTGATTCCAGAGAACAAGCGGAAGGTTCTGGGCAAAGCTCTCTCCCTTATCCGCTTCCCACTGATGACTATTGAGGAGTTTGCAGCAGGTAACTCAACAAAGGTGTTTCTGGCAATCCTGGTCTTTGCTTTTCCTCAGCTACAGAGAGTCAAGTCACGTGAAAGGATTTTCTCTGTGTATCCTGTAGTAATTTAAATATGAGATTCCTCCACATTCCTCCCCATTTTCCCTCATTCTCCCCCATCCTCTCCCTAAAAGGGGGAAGGCTGGAAAGGGACATTTCATAAAGGCCTGAAGTGACAGCACAAGAGGGAATGGTCTCCTGTAGGAGGGCAGGGTTAAATGATACCAGGAGGAAATTCTGCACTATAAGGGTGTGAGGCCCTGGCACAGGTTGCTCAGAGCAGTTGTGGCTGCCCTTGGATCCCTGGAAGTGTCCAAGGCCAGGCTGGACAGGGCTTGGAGCAACCTGGGATGGTGGAAAGTGTCCCTGCCCAGGGCAGGGGGTGGGACTGGATGGGCTTTAAGGTCCCTTTCAACCCAAACTGTTCTGTGATTACAGAATCTGCTGTCTAAATGCTGTTTCTGTCCATGCCCATTCACTCGTTTTAAAGCCTGCGGTGCTCCCCTGGGAGGAGCAGAGGGATTACAGCTCTCACAACAGGGCTGCGTGGTTACCATCCCATTCAGCTGAGAGCAAAGATCCAAACTGGGGTTCACCTGCCCCTCTTTCCAACGATCCTGAGCATGTAAACTACACGAAGCTTAACGGAGTTGCAAATAATCGGTGTTCATTGTAGCCTGTTCCCAAAGAGAAATGGGGATGTTTTTCCCCATCCTGTCTGCGATGCAGTGGTGGGGTTGGCCCTGTCTTGCTGATGCTATTCAGAGCAGAGCCCCATATCAGAAAACTTGGAAAATGTTCTTTGAGCTGAAGGCCTGGTGTTGTTTAGTCTGTGTCTCAAAGCATTTTTCAAGTTTACATTAAGATCTTGATCTACAGAGATGTCTAACTCATTTCACGGCTTGGACTGTAGATTGCTTTGTTTTGTTTTCATTGCCTGTTGTCTTTGACTTCATCCTCTGGTGATTCCCCAGGGATTGGAAGCTGGCAATCAGCTTAAATAGTTTTCATGCTAAAAAGACACAGTGGAGCCATTTTCCAAACTGCAACTTGTTTTAGGCTGCAGTGCTGTGTACACAGAAGCAAACAGGGGCACTGACTCCCTTCCTTTGCAGGTCACTTCTCAGGGCAGTGCTGGCGTCAGCTGTTCGGTCCTTAATGTCGCTGTTCCCACGTGAGGAGGGCTGTTAGTAAGGAGTAAATCTGTGTTTCAGACTTGGTCCTCACTCTCTGTTTGGCCTGTCACAGCTGTGATGTGGCCTTAGAGATGTGGATTTCTTTAGAAGGCACTCGCTCAGGGAAGCAGAGATCTTACATTTTTCTGTATACCCCATTTCTTTCAATGCTTCTTTACGATCTTGTGTCATCCTCTCATCGGGAGGAAAGTGTTAATTTAGGCATGTTTGGGTTGAAGCCTTTGAGCTGGTGATGCCAGTGCCCCTCCCCATGTTGTTGGACACAAACTGCCTGTCCCACTTGGACCTTTGTGCTTTAAGAGAAACTCTTATGTTTTCTCATCCACTTGAACCTAAAAGATGAATAAAACCCCCAAACCTGAGGGGCTGCAATGATCAGCTGTTCCTTAAATAAGGAACTAACATGGAATTCCTTCAGCTTTGTCCTTTTTCTGAGTTTCTGAGTGACTCTGATTTCTTTGGTGATCACAGCAGAGACAGGAGAGGAAAGTCTTTCCCCTCCACACCCCTCTTTCCCAAAAGCCAAAAAAAGGGAGTTTTTCAGCAGTGGTTTCACCAGTTTATTGTATAATCTGGTATCAAACGTGGAGTTTTGCATGAAGATGTTTTAACTGGCAAATGTGTCCCTCCCTCCCCTCAGAGCAGGTAATTTGAAACATTGCAGAAGTGAGTTGCAGCAACACGGGATAAGTTCAGACACGATCAATGAGGCTGATTTTTTAGCTGAGCAAAGTATCCAAAAGCTCATTTACCTGTGAGCAGTCAACTTCCTTGAATTCTTGAGTCTCTTCCCATTGCAGCATTGGACTCTGCTATGCCTGGGTAACATCATGCTGAATTTAACCAGCTACAAATAGTTTTGGACCTACAAGTAGCTGGGCATTTGCTCTCCACATTAAAGAGCACTTACTGCTGTTGTTGCCTCAGTACTCAGTGGCCTTGTTTCTGCTCAAAGCCTTGTGCAAACAAAGGTAAAGAGAGGCTTTTGAATCCTAATTTTTATCCAGTTTCACTTTTGAAAGTGAAGTAGTTTGCAAAGATTGCTTTTAGCATCACTGAGTTGGTTGCCCAGAGCAGCTGTGGCTGCCCCTGGATCCCTGGCAGTGTCCAAGGCCAGGCTGGACAGGGCTGGGAGCAGCCTGTGATAGTGGAAGGTGTCCCTACCATGGCAGGGGGTGGCACTGGATGAGCTTTAAGGTCCCTTCCAACACAAACTGTTCTGTGATTCTGTGACCACTTTGGAAAAAATGTCTTGTTGCTGGAGAAATGATGAGAACATGCTCCAACTATTGCTGAAATCATTAGCATTTTCCCCAAAGTTCTACAGTAAAGGTATTAAAATGCAAAACATGGATTAAATGTGTGAGAGAGTGAGCTGAACCACCTTTGTCTTGAGTCTTAAACTTTTTGAGTTGATGGTATCTGGGTGAGTCCCTCTCCCTACCCCTCATGGGCTTCCATCATGTCTGAGCCACCAGTGTGGATGCAAGGAAATCCCCGTCTCTTACCAATATTTTAATTTCCCGGGGGAGTGGGGCAACGATCAGCTGCATGCTTTTGGGTTTTTTTTGGTAGCCCAGTGCATTTGGGCTCCACAGAGCTGGGCACTTCATCACAGCTCCATGTTCCATGGAGGCTCTGCAGCCCATGACTGCCATGTGGATAAAGGGCAGCATCTTCATCGGGGGTTTAATGTCCTCATGTGCCACTGGGATCCCATCTGTGATGGGGGTTTAGCCTGCTCCCAGCTGCACGTCAGGCTTGTTTCTCCATGAAAAGCCCCACGGGATCCCTTCTGGTTGTGCAATTTTGGGGCCCACAAGATTAGAAGGATCTAAAGCTGTTGGGGAGTGTCCAAAGGAGGAACACAGAGCTCGGGAAGGCTCTGAGGAGTGGCTGAGGACACTTGGCTTGTTCAGCTGGAGCAGAGGAGACTGAGGGGAGACTCCTCGGGGGCTGCAGCTCCTCCCGAGGGGTGCAGCAGGGGCAGGGGCTGAGCTGTGCTCTGGGACAGGAGCCCAGGGAAGGGCTGGAGCTGTGTCAGGGCTTGGGATGGAGCTCAGGGCAAGGTTCTTCCCCCAGAGGCTGCTGGGGCACTGCCCAGGCTCCCCAGGGAATGGTCCCAGCCCCAAGGCTGCCAGAGCTCCAGGAGTGTTTGGACAGCGCTGCCAGGGATGCACAGGGTGGGATTGTTGGGGTGTGTGTGCAGGGCCAGGGGCTGGAATGATGATCCCTGTGGGTCCCTTCCAGCTCAGGATATTCTGTCACTCTCTGGTTCCCTAAGGCTGACAGCGTCACCGCTTTCCTCCGCTCTGCAGGGCCTGCACAGTCCGGGATCCTGACGGACCGGGAGGTGGTGAGCCTGTTCCTGCACTTCACTGTGAACCCGAAGCCGCGGGTGGAGTTCATCGACCGTCCCCGGTGCTGCCTGCGGGGCAAGGAGTGCAGCATCAGCCGCTTCCAGCAGGTGGAGAGCCGCTGGGGGTACAGTGGGACGAGTGACAGGATCAGGTCAGCTCCCACGCTCGTCCCGCACCCCTGGACTCCTGTTCTTGAGCTTTCCACTGCTTTAGCTCTAAACTCTCCAAGTTCTGTACTAGACCCTGACTTTCTACCGAGTAAACCCCAAAGGGAAGGTGTTTTGCTGGGCAGAACCATCCCCTGATGCTCCAACCTGCATTTTGCTGCCACTTTGCATCTCTGTTGGCAAAGGCTTCCAGCAAACGTGGCCCCCAGCAGAGGCCTCTGGAAAAGGAGGGAGATAACACCCCAATGGCTTCCTGCAGCTATAGGGACACATAAATAAGGAGTTACCTGTTGTTCCCCCCTTGCCTGGGGGGATTGGCAACCAGTGCTCCATCACCCCCCAGAATCAGGTTCCCTGCTCTAAGTGTGGCTTGTTGAAGCCCTTTAACCTCTCCTGTTGGGGGGAGGGGGTGGCATAAAGTTCTGCTGACACTCAGTTTGTCCAGACCTGAGCTTGTGGAGAGCCAGCAGAGCCCAGTCACGGTGACAGGGACTGGCAGGTGTGGCTGGCAAATGGTGCTTTGCAAGGCTTGTGTGGCCGAGGAATGAGAGCAAGACAGGAGGGGATTGGAAAGCCTCGGTTCTTTCCTGATTCATGTTTATCTTGGGTGGAAGGGGACTCCCAGCAATGTAACTCTTCACAATTTTTAAGATGGTTCTGTTGCACTGGAGCTGTTGCTTGGATCCTCTGATCTGTTCACCCCTGGCAGTGAGAACTGCTGCCAGCTCCACACACTTCCTGCTCTCGCCTCAAACACTCACAGACCTTTTGGAGCTTGGGTTTGACTTCAGGTTCAGCCTCTGCAGCATCAGGGGCAGTTCCAACACTGGATATTTGATGCTGGCTGCAGAGCAGAGGCTTCCAGCCAGCCCCAGGTGTTTGTTCTGGAAACACAACATGGCTAAAAGAGTTGGTGGATGGGTGAAGAAATGCTCTTGGCAGCTTGGCAGGCACTGAGGCTTCTGCTGCCTGAGAAGGTGGAGCTGTAGTGGGGTAAATATCCTTCCCCTTCTTCCTTGGGCAGCAGGGATTCCTGCACTCAGGAGTGACTGAATCCTTATTTCTGCTTTTGGTAAATTTGGAGTGCAGCAAGTGCCCAGCAGCACATGAACAGCTCTCCAGGGCTCAGCAGTGAAATACCCTGTGACACTTCAGTGGTGTTTGCTGGACAGACCAAGGTGAGGTGGGCACTGTTCCACACTCCCAGGCTGCCCTGCCTGGGCCTGGCAGGCATTTGAGGATGCTGATGTTTAACCACAACCTGGAAACGCTTTCTGAGCCTGGATTCTGAAATTGGTGGTGGGATTGTGCAGCTCTGTGTTTCACACAAGCCCACTGGGCCAGTCAGAGGTGTGAGTGTGCAGCTGATGGTTTCTGTGGAAGGTTTCAGCTCTTAGTAAGGGCTGCACTTAAATCTGTATAAGTTTGATTAAATCATAGGTGTAAAATCAACATGAGTGAAGATATTTGTGTACTAGTCTTGTACTGAAGCAATACAGGAGTGGCAAGTTTGGACTGACTTTCCTGCTCTGTTCCTGCAGGTTCTCAGTAAACAAAAGGATATTTGTAGTTGGGTTTGGATTATACGGATCCATACACGGGCCAACGGATTACCAAGTAAATATACAGGTAATTCTCTCCGCTGCCTTAAAAATCCAGGCTGTTTTCGGGGCTGACAAATACATTTTAGTGTGTCTGTAACAATATCTGAAGTTCAGAGGGACTGCGTGCCTCCCTGGGCAGGGGGGCTGGCAGATGCAGCGAGGGTCAGATGGGGCACTGGGGATCAGAAGGATTATTGCTCTTGATTTTACTGCACATGTCACGGCATCATCTCCCCAGGTCTGCTCCCAGATTTGGGAATACCTCTGGGGCAGTTGGGAGGCAGTTTGAGAAGAGGCTGTGCATGATTTCCCACCCTGAGCAGGCTGGGGGAGGCTCAGTTGTCTCAAGTACATCGTGATCTTGTCCGAAGAGCAGGGTGGCTCCCGTGGATCCCGTGTCCCTGTTCTGGGTGCGCGTGTGTCACCCCAGTCTGGGTCACTGAAGGACTGTCCCCAGCAGAGTTCCTCCAGCACAGCAGGACTGGTGTGATGAGCAGTCTGTGAGCATTTCTTCCTTGAGTGTCAGGGCTCATCCTGGTGCCCTGAGCTCCTGGGGGAGAAAGGTCTAAGCAGTGTGGGCCTGCAGTGCTCTGCCAGCCTGGGGGTGAGGAGGGGCCGGCCTGGGCTGTCTGGGACCTGAGCCCACAGCTCTGTGGTGAGCTCAGAGGGGCGCAGAGCAGCTGTGGCTGCCCCATGCCTGGAAATGTTCAAGGCCAGGACAGGACTTGGAGCAATTTGGGATAGTGGGTGGCATCCCTACCCATGGCAGGGGGGTTGGAGGTGGATGATCCTTAAGGTCCCTTCCAACCCAACCCGGGGATTCTGAGGATCTGTGATCACAGCCCTTACGAGGGACAGGAGTAATGGACAGTGCAGTCCTCACAGGGCTGGTCGATCTGGGAGTGCCACACGTGTGCAGGGCTGGCAGAGCTCTAACCCTGCAGATGAAAGGCTGACCCTGTGTTGCAGATCATCCACACGGACAGCAACACAGTCCTGGGGCAGAACGACACCGGCTTCAGCTGTGACGGATCATCCAACACCTTCCGCGTCATGTTCAAGGAGCCTGTGGAGATTTTACCCAACGTCAACTACACAGCCTGTGCTACTCTAAAGGTACCACACGGGGTGGGGTGAGGTGCAGGCAGATGAGGGCATCTGCTTTAGGCTTTCAGTGGGCCTTGCTCTTTGTCCTTCGAGGCCAGTGGTAAAATCTCCAGGGTCTCTCTGTGATCCTTCACCTGGTGCTGCCATGAGTTCACCACCAGCATTCAGAGCTGGTTTTTGACTTCTCACAGCACTGAGCAGGTGTTTCACTGAGGAGGGGATGGGGTTATTTTTTGGTGTGTCCAGCTGAGCTGTCAGTTCTGCAGGTGTGTAATTCAGGCTGCAGTGGCCTCAAAAAGTTCGTATTTAGTTGTTGAGATCTGGTTAAATTAGTGTTAAATTCTGATAGAGATAAGATTGAGCTCAGCTCCTGCAAATGCAGGAGGAAAAGGGAGGAACTGAGATCTCCAAAACTCCAAACCCCCCCAGAGAGCCTGGGCAGCAGCAGGGTCCTGACCTGTTCTTGTCTTCCGTGACCCCCGCAGGGTCCAGATTCCCACTATGGAACCAAAGGACTGCGCAAAGTGATCCATGAATCACCAACAACGGGAGCCAAAACCTGCTTTACATTCTGTTACGCGGCTGGGAACAACAACGGCACCTCTGTGGAGGATGGACAAATCCCAGAGATCATCTTCTACACATAGTGCCACTGCCCAGCCGGCCCTGGACTCAACTCTTCCCCGTCACCTCCCAAACTAAATCTCTGGCTGAGTTTGACCACACCAATTGGAGCCACACTAGCCAAAGGTCTCAGTGAAATCATTTCAAAGCTCATGTTCTTCCTTGTGCTAGTGCTGCTGCTGCTCTCAGGTGCCAGGCGAGCTGGTGTCCCAGTGCAGGCCAGCTGGTGTCCCAGTGCAGGCCAGCTGGTGTCCCAGTACCATTCGTAGGTTGTCCGTGGCTTGTTGTTTTTCACCTCCTGATTAACCCTATCTAACAACGTGCGTTTTTTGGACTGTAATGAATGTAGATGCTTTTCCGCCGGTCAGAAGCGAGGCAACGAGTGGCTCTGGGTGTGGTTTCACTTGCCTGCAGACAAACATGGTCAGGCCTGGGTGGCCCCTGCTCTGCTCCAGCTCAGCAGTCCAGGCCAGACTGCAGGGCTTGGCCAGTCTGTGTCCAGCACCTTCCCTCCCTCCCAGCGGCCTCAGCACACACAGCCGCCTTCAAGTCATGGGAAGTGGCCTTTTCCCTGAGGCTTTGCTGTTCCAGCACTACACAGGCTTGAGGGAGACCTCAAACCTGAACTCCTCCGGAGGGACCGCGGCTTTTTCCTGCTCTTCTCACCGATCTCTGACAATCTTCATCTCGGGCAGTTGGTGACAGTGAGGTGACCTCCCTCTGCAGTGGGAAGGGGCAGCAGCCTGGCCAGGCAGGTCCTCCTTCATTCTGAATCCCCGTGGTGCTGCTTCCAAACCTCTGGCGTGTTCCAAGCGCTGGGTGATGCTTGGCTCAGCCCTGAGCAGCCCCAGCACTGGTTGTTACTGGCCATTGTCCTTTGCAGAGGGCCAGGGTTTGTCAGTTGAAGCAGAAGGGCACCTGCCTCACCTGTTCCCGGGCATTCCTGCGGTTTCCATGCACGTTTCCATGTGTTTCCCTCTGTTCCTGTGCATTGCTGTCCTCATGGAAGCAGGAAGGGAGGCTGGACGTGCACCTGCCTGTTACCTGATAACGCAGCAGATGGACAAGGATTTACCAAACGGTTCAGGAAAACGTGGAATATTCTCTGTGCTGGTGTGTGTTTGCACAGTGCCTGTTGGCCAGGCACAGGAGGGAGATCACAACCATCACCTGCTGAGCTGTGGAGCTCAGTGACCTTGAAGATGCCCCTTTGTACCTGTTCAGCCTGTGGCTGTCACGGAGTGGGCAGCTGGTCCTGGGCTGCCTGACCAGCCCCACCCTCACTGCCCACGGGTGAAGACCATAAGACTCTTCCTCCCCTGCTCTGCAGGGGAAGCTGGAATTAAGCTCAGCCCGGCAGTGAGACCAGAGCTGCCAGAGTCCGTGGGGAACTGGCTGGGGTGGTGCTGCCTCAGAGCCTCTTCTCTGACCTCCTGTTCCAGCACACGGAGCTGTTGCCACCCTCTGGGCAGCTGCTGCCACTGGATTTCACTGCTGGAACTTGAAACCTGGCCGTCCTTGGCTGGAGCACAGCTTCTCCTCATCCCACCGCCCCAGCTGGGATCCCGGAGCTGTGCTGGCCAGAGTCTCCTCCTCCACCGAGCAGCAGTGCCCTGGGATTGCCCTGCACCTCCTCTCCAGTAGCTGTTAGAGATGTCCAGGGTGTGTTCTGTGCCCCAGGGCGAGGTGTGAGCTGTGTATTGTCAGCCTGCTTCTGGGTGGGATGGTTCTAATATGGCCAGTACTGAAAAAAGTAGAAAAAAACCCCCCAGTCTTGGGTCCATGACTCGGTGACTGAACCCGACTCTGTGCAGTGCAAACAGTGCTGTGAGATGGATTCACAGCCCAGGCTCCGTGTCTGTCGGGGTGTCCGTGCCTGTGCCCGCTCTTGTCACTGCTCCTCTCCCAAAGGTCATGGGAATGTCACTGCTGGCACCCAGGGCCCGTGCTGGGGCCTGCGCCTTCCCCGGGGGTCTCATCTGGGTTCTGCACCTCGGGGTGTCAGGTACAGGTGGAAATAGTGGAATAATTAATTGGGATTTGAGAGAAGCAAAGCTGTGCACTTGGCTCTGGGAAGAGCAGGGCTCGGGCTGGCCCTGCCCAGCTGCAGCGGGTGCCTCCCGCTGGCTCTTCCCTGGAAGTTCTGTTCTCACTATTATTTTGTTACACAAATTCTCTTCCCCAATCCCACCTTCCTGCCCTTCCCGCATGGGGCAGGTCTGGCAGCTCGTCCTGTCACGGAGGGAGAGGAGTCAAACTCTGAAGTACACCTGAGCAACTTCTGTTCTTATGGCTTTTCCGCAGTTTGATGCAATTCTGGCTTTTGTAGATAGATGAATGTAATTCCTTGTTGGACATGCCTGTTCCCAAAAGTATGAGCCATTCTGTTGTACCACGTCACCTTCCGAGCAGAGCGGGCCCGGCCCGGCTCCTGTGCTATTGATGAATGTATCTGATGCTCTCGTCCCATGTTCACACTCTGCTTTTGGCCAGCTTTGTGATTTGTAAATAGGAAAACAATAAAGACATCCAGGTTGTCTTTACGAAGTTTCTTTGTGATTGGAGGAGAAGGATGGCCACTGGAATGGTGGAGGGGAAATTTGGGCCGAGCTGGCTTCTGGCCCATCTCCCCCAGCTGAGGGTGTGGGGTCCTCAGCTTCCCCATCCATGGGGTGTGGGATGTGCTGGATCCTCAGGAATCCCAAAGCCAGGAGTCAGTGCTGGGGAGCCCAGACCCTCCAGGTATGAGGTGATGGTGGGAGGGCAGCAGGAGGGCACTGAGTGGGCACTCTCTGATCTGCGTGCTGTCATTTTATGACTGAATTTCTTGAACCTTGGAGGTTTTGGAAAGCTTCCTCAGCCTTTGCAGGGGCCAGTCCAGGCTACGGGGTGAGGCAGCTCCTCTGCGCTGTGATTCCCAGCATGGAGAGGCCGTGTGTGGGGCTGCTGGAGCAGAGATGAGGCTGGGCTCTGCCCCAGCACAGCCCCACGGGGCCAGCGGGTTCTGCCCTTTGCCTGGAGGGTGCAGTGATGCCGTGGTGGTGACCGTGAGCCCCTGGGCGAGGGGCAGCTTCCCCCCTCCAGGCTGTGCTGGAGCTTGGCCTTGGGGCCCTGCATTGGCTTTGCTGCTCTTGTCCTGACCTGTCCCCCCCGATTTTCTTCCTGCTGCTCCAGGAATGGCTCCTGGGTAGGGAGCCCCTGCGAGGGGCTGGGGCTGCTTGGGCAGTGTCCCCTCCCTTGCGAGGGGGACACAGTGAAGCACAGAAGAACGTGTTGGGTTTTAAAGATTTTTTTAAATTTTATTGTTTTTATTAAAAAAAAAAGCCCCTAAATTCTATGGCTTCCAGGAAGCATCAGAGAAATTGAAATGCCATTTCTGTACACTTGGTTTTAAAGCAGTAACTAAACTCGCAATGGAACAAACGCTCTCACGTACAATCGCAGTATTTGGACTCCTCGCTGGAAGGACAGAGTCCCGGGCTCGGGCCACGGCCCCGGCGGCCGAGGGTGTGAGGACAGAGCCGGGCACTCCCTCGTGGCCGCGTCCCTTCCCCTCCGCGGCTCCTCTTCGGCCTCCGCCGGGGCTGCTCTGAGCTGATGCGCTGACAAGGGGCCACTTCCAGTGAAAATTTTAAGGCGATTTTTAAAATTCGTTTGTTCGCCTCGCTGGGGACACGAGGTCAAACGTTGCACGTCCCCTTCCTGCCGTGGCCAGGGACACAGCAGCAGCTGGGGCTGCTCCGGCTGCCGCAGCCCGGACAAGCCAAAGGCAGGGTCAATCCCGAATTTAGGATGAAGAGGGGCCCTGGTGCAGTGCCCTCCCCAAGGCCCCAAGGGAGACCACCACGCCCCCCAGCCCCTCCACAATCCGGGGCCTCCAGCCCCCCCCCGAGATGGTCAGTTTGGACAAATGTTTCGAAGCAGCCACAGATGGTCCCATCCCTCCCCCACCCCCCCAGCACAGCCTCAGCCCCTCTCTTGGGGCAGAACAACAGGGTTTTGGTAAAAGATAAGTGTGTCCCCCCACAATGTGTCACAATCAATACACACGACAGCGCACGGGGTCAGTCACGTGGGGAGCTGCAGTGCCCTGGGGGTGGCGAGGAGCAGGAGGGATGTGGGGGTGTCTGTGTGTCAGTTCCAAAAACTCCAGTTCTCCCTGCCCCAGGAGCAGGTGGGGCCCTGGCGCTGGCAGGAGGATCCCACGGCAGGAGGATCCCATGGTGGGGGATGCCATGATGGGGGGATTCCACACTGGCAGAGCCGCTCCACCCCAACGCCCCTCACCGCCCAGCCCGGCCCCAACCCCAACCCCAGCCCTGCCCCCCCCCAGGAGCATCCACGGGGCGTCGGGGGGCTCAGGCTGTAAAACCAAGAGGCCGATCGAGCGCTGCCCCTGCCCACACCTACAGCTGGCATGGAACCATCCAGCCCCAAGACATGGCAGCACCAGGGATGAGGCTGCTTTGCTTCCCCTCCCTGCTCTGCCATCGCCATTCATGGGTCCCTTTGGTCTCGGCCGTCCCTGTCCCTGTGTCCCCCAGCCCCTGGGAGTCTCCGACCTGCTCACGGCGGGACCGGACGGCGCTTGTATTGCTCGCAAAAGTGCATCGTAAATGAACTGTAAACGCGTTTCCTCTCCCCGCCCCGCGTGCCCCCGGCTCTACCTGCCCGACCGGGCTGGACCAGAGCCCAATGCTCGTCACTGACCGAGGGGGACCCGGCAGGGGACGCGAGGCGGGGCTGGAAGGAAGAGCAGAATTCGGTAACACTGAAGATGACGGTCAAAGACTGACGACTCAGCACTCTGCACCGAGACTCACTTTAAATTAACTTAAGAGACAAAGAAGCAACAGAAAAAAAAAATTCCTCCTTAGCCCACTGCTCTCGAAATTGTCTTCATCTTCTTCTGACAGCGACGGGTCAGAGTCTGTAGTTGATCCCCATTTCAGACCGGTTATAAACTCAAAGCAAGTGACGCCGTGGGTTTGTTTCTCTTTTATCTTTTTTTCTGTTTGACGGACGCAGGAACTTCAGCGAAGTTGGGCTTGGTTCGAGTAAACGGCCATGAGTGGCGGAGGAAAGGACAAGCAGTTTGGGGAGGCCCCGCTCCCCACCTGCACGTGGGGCGCTGGGGGAGCCCGTCCGGCCTGGCGCCCCCGTCCCCGTCCAGCCCGAGGGGCCGTTGGCTCCGCGGGTCAAGATCCAGCCACGGCCAGAGGGAGAGGAGCCATCGCTCGCCGCTCCGCCCGGCCCCGGCAGCTCACTTGCGACGCTTGGTGGTTTTCCTCTTCCTTCTCTTGAAGAAACAGCAGCACCTGGGGACAGAGGGGACCTGTCAGCACCTGGGCTAGGGCGCAGAGGGCACAGCAGCCCCGGGAGGACAGAAACCTCTCAGTGCCTTGGTGAGCCCCATGTGGGCAGAGCTGCTCTGGGAAGTGCCCCTGTTATACGGCAGGGACGGGGCTGGGAGCACCACAATGGCCACTAAAAGTGACACCTGCCACAGCAAGTGGCACACTGGGCAAGTGACACTGGGCATGGCACACAAGGCCAGCCACGTGGCCAGAGCCAGGGGCAGGCAGGGGCTCCAAAGAAGGAGCAGTCCCAGATCCATCCAATGCCCCTCTGTGCAGGAGCCTTGGGCAGGGTGAGGTGGGAAGGGCTGGGGGTGGTGGTGGCCCTGCAGGGACATCACTTGCAGGGTGCCAGGGGACAGCTGGGCTGTTCCTCCCTGGAGGGCACTGGATAGGGCATCCCAGGGCAGCTGCGGACCCCTCCTCCAGCCCCGCCCCAGCGAGGGGGCAGCGGGGCTGGGGCCTTACTTTGTATCGTCTGTCACCTCCACCTCGGTGGGGGCTGTGATGGGGGCGTTCGAATGTCCTGCCGTCGGGTCGTCTGTGTTCAGCTCTCCGTTGGTGGAGCTCATCACCTGGGGAGAGACAGGCGTCAGCAGGTGCAGCCCAGGGGTCTGCAGCCCTTCCCCACCCTGCAGGGCAGAGGAGCTGTCCAGGAGACCAGCCGGCTGCTCTCCCCAGGAGCACCAAGGTGTCCTTGGTGGCAGGACGGTGCCCTCGCCCAGACTGGTGCTCAGCCTCGGAGCCGAGCTCTCCCCAAGAGCCCCATCATACGGAGAAGTCTCAGCCGCTTGGCCAGCGCCCCAGGAGGATCACAGATCCTGGGAGCCCCTACGCAACCCACCAGGAGAGGGGCTTGCTGGGCTTGCTGGCAGCCAGCTCCAGTGTGGGGCCGAGACAGGGCCTGGGAAAGCTGACAGCTCCAAAGACCCCTTCCCACAGCTGAGCATCTGGACACAACTTCTGCTTCCCAGCCCCAAGACTCAGCCCAGTGCCCACCCTGTGGGCTCAGGCGTCCCTGAGCTCCTGCCCGCTCACCAGGGCAGCAGGGTCAGCCACAGGGCCAGGGCGAGAAGGACATCCAAGTCACCAAAGCAACTGGGAGGTGCCTGAACTGCCATCCTGTGCCGCTTGCCCGCAGGCAAAGCCAGGAGCTCCCTGGGGATGCACAGGCAAAATGCTCTCCAAGCTTCTTGGCCCCGGCGAGGAGCCTCAGCCTCTCCCAGCCCCACGGAGGAGCTGCCATCTGACAGCCAGTGCCCAGTCAGCAGGGCCATGTCAGGCTACAGCCCCCGACACCAGCACTGACACCCCTGCACGTCACCCCCACAGTGCCGGGTGCAGGCGGAGCATGGCAGGAGGGTTTGCGGAGCGGAGCAGGGAGCGGGAAGGGGATGAGGGACAGGAGGAGTGGGGCAACACGAGCTGGTCCTTTGGAGCGCCCAGCCCCACGGCCTGCCTGGCACCACGGAGTGCCCGGCCCCATGACAGCAGCAGCGGGAGCTGTGCTGAGCCTGGGGCCGAGCTCCGGCAGTCACTGCGGAGCAGCAGGAACGAGCAAGAGCGGCAGGGATGGAAGCAGAGACAGAGGAAGCAGCGCAGGCCTAGCCAGGGGGACCCGGCATGGATGTCCCACCATCCATGCGGGAGGGACCCCCAGGCCAAGGGGGGCTGAGCGGCAGCGGGAGGGAGGCTGTGAGGACGGCGAGCACGGGGGCTGACGGCGCAAGCACAGGACCGAGGCAGGACCAAGGCAGGGATACACGGCCAAGGAACGCCCGGGAAGGAAAGGGAAGAGCAGGGCTCGGAGCCAGGGCTCCAGTCAAGGAGGCACAGGGAAGTCCCTGCTCAGATGTGCAGCACTGGGGGCAGAGCAATGCCCACCCAGCTGCTGTGCTGCAGCGTGGCATCCATCCATCCATCCAACCATCATCCATCCATCATCCATCCATCCATCCATCCATCATCCATCATCCATCCATCCATCATCCATCATCCATCCATCCATCCATCATCCATCCATCTCCAACCACCCTCTAATTCCCCCTGGCAGCACCAAGGAAGCCTGGCAGCCCCTGGGAAGCAGCACCAGCCTCGTCTACGAGCTGTGAGCGTCCTGTCGCACCACGGGGACAGGCAGCACGTGCTGCAGCCGGGGCAGGACCCCGGGATGTGCAGCCCCGGGGCGGGGGAGCGGGGCTGATCCCGGCTCCGCGGGAGGCCCAGGGTGGCTCCGCTCCCTCCCGCGCCCGCCCCTGCCCCAGGCGCGTGGTTCATGTACCTGCACGGACCCCCCGAGCCTGCCGGCTGCCAGGTGAGCTCCCAAAGGCTCCTCGGCAGGCTGCCCACCGGCCTGAGGATCCCACAACTCCGTCCCCTCGGGTGGCTGCTCGCGACAGGCAGGAGGAACAGAATGAAAAGAAACAAAAGAAAAGAGGGAGAATGGGGAATAGAAAGGAGAAGTGGAGGGTAGGGGTGGGAAAAGTGGCAAAGGGAGTCGAGAAAATAAGACATGCAAAAGCAAAAACATGACCGGAGCAGCTCGAGTTGGTGATTGCGGAGGGCACCTGTGCAGCACCGTCCTGGTGGCTCCCAGAGCGGTCCCTGCTGTGACAACGGGGGTCTGTGTCCCCCTGCCACCTACACACACCCCCCACAGCCAGCCCCATGCAGGGCCACCCCACAGAGCAGGGCCGGCCCCCAGCAGGGCCTCTGGCCGTGTTTGGGAATGGGCTGGGGCAGCAGAGTCAGAGCCACAGCTGGGCCCAGGTGACGCCTTGTCCCCAGCACTGTGTGGCTCTTGGCAGGGCCTGTGTGGCGCGAGCTGTGCTGCTCCTCCAGGGCTCAGCTGCCCCACAGCCAAACCCTCTCCCAGTGAGCATGGCACAGCCCCATGGCTGCGGGGACACCGTGTATCCCCAGGCTGGACACTGCTCCCATGCTCCAGGAGCTCTGTGCTTTGCTTTTCCCCATTCTGGAGAAGGGATGTCCAACACAGCATTTCCCCGGTGCTGGAGACAGAGAGGAGGCCCTACTGGGAGTGAGTTCCCAGAAATGAGCCAGAGGTGATTAAAAGATGTTTCCTTCTCCCTAAGGAAGTGCTGCCAGTGACAGCCAGGGTTGTGACCGGCTCCCTGTTGCTGGGCAGAAGCAGCCTGGGGAGGACGGGGTGCTGCACCCCCAGCTCCAGCCCCTCGCGTGCTCTGCCCCCACGGAGGTTTGGAAGGATGAGGGTCTGTGCAGGACTGCTGGCAAACACATGAGGTTTGCTCTTGGCGGCAGCAGTGCCAGAGCAGTGTCCTGCACCAGAGCAGGACAGGCCACAGCACTGCAGCAGCTCTGGGCAGCCTGGCCCCTTTCCCACACAGCTCTGCTCGATCCCTGTCCCGGGGTCGGCTCCCCATGCCCCACCGTTCCCAGAGCAAAGGCAGCCATGGAGCAGAACACTGCCAAGCTGCCCCACCAATCCTGCCCTCCCCTGCCCCATGTCACTGTCCTCTCGATGAAAGGGCACCACAAGCAGAGCAGCGAGTCACCCTGTGGGGACACGGTGCTGGGGACACTGTCCTTAGCAGAAGTGGCTCAGCCTGCACCGAGGCCTCACCTAGTACCCCAGATGCTTCCTCCCTTGTCTGCCAGGCGACAGGGACACTGCCCTGGGTCTCCAGCAAGCCACAGACCCAGAGCTGTGGGAACTCTTCCCACAGACAGCCCTGAAGGAAAAGGATGCTCCAGTCCCTGCCTCCATCCCTGCTGGGCTCCATGCCCCTGGAGCTGCAGCCTGAGCTGCCCATGCCCGTGGCCCTGTGCCCCGGCCGGGCCATGCTGTTGCTCACCTGGTGTTTGGTGTGTGGCTGTGCTTTGTCTCTGTTCGGGGGCTGCACCTGCACCTCGCTGTGCATCGTGCCAATGGGGGTGGGCTGGGGACACAAGGACAATGTCAGTGCAGCACGGAGCCCTCCCAACACCCCTTGGCCAGATCCAACCTCTGGCCAAACAGGCAAAATGCCCCAAACTGGGGCCTGATCCCAGTCCCTACCCTCGCCCCAGCATCTCCACACTTGGTATCTGGCTGCAGTGAGCACATGGAGGGTGCCCATGGCAAAAAGGGAGGTGCCGTCCTGGCTGCTGGGGTCCCCTTAGCTCCAGGAGCCTCAAATTCCCATGTCACAGCCTTAATCCAGGCTGGAGCTGCTGACTGGTGAGGAGGGTGGAGCCGATCCCTTGGGCACAGCGTGTGGCACGGATGGCTGAAACCCACATCCTCCCTGGCTGCTGCCACCAACCCCACTGCTCCCTGGGGTCCCTCGCCCACTGCCCTCAGTCCCTCAGCACTCACCAGAGGTTTCCCTGCCCAGTCGTATTCATAGTCGAACACGTAACCGTTCCTCTCGAACAAGTCCGTGAAGAGCTTCCTCAGGTAGTCGTAGTCAGGCTTCTCGAAGAAATCCAGCCTCCTCACGTAGCGCAGGTACGTGGCCATCTCCTCTGCGGGGACACGGGGGCTCAGCGGGGCAGGGACAGGGGGTCAGGGCGGAGGGCTGGGCTGGGGAGTGCTCTCACCTGGGAAGTTCTCACAGAGCACCTCCACCGGGGTGGCTCTTTTGGTGTCACCAATCTTCTGGTACCTCTCCTTTAGCGTGTCGGCCTGGCAGGCACAAGGAGGGTCAGCACAAGGGCCAGGCACTGCCCCGGGGAGGGGAAGGCACTGGGTGCTGTCACACTGTGTATGATTTCTTGGACACCCTTTCCCAGGTGACTCCTTCCCAGGGAACTCCCTCAGCAGGGCAGGTCTGGAGGACAAACCCCAGGGTTTCCAGGACAGCCACTGTGAGGGCAGCTGGGACCTCTACAGAGTGGGGGGACAAAGGGAGACCTGCAGCTGCTCAGCACAGCAATGGCCTGGCACAGAGCTCAGAGCTGCTGGGGTGCCAACCCTCCAACACCCAGGGGCCAAACCTTCCCCCTCCCTGTGCGTGGGCAGAGCCAGACCCACAGGCAGCTGTGCCAAGGGGAAGCAGGAGCTGGCAGTTACCTTGAGGCCTTGCCAAGGAAGGCTCCCACGGAGGAAGTACATAAACATGTGCCCTAATGCTTCCAGGTCGTCCCTGCGGCTTTGTTCTGCACAGACACAGAGAGACATGGGTCAGGTCCCACTACAGCCACTGTCCCTGTCCCCCCCAGATCCTGCAGCACCCCATGTGTCCTGCCAGCACCCTCAAGAGCAGGAGGCAGCTTGTCCCCCGCCCCATCTCTGGCACCCCTGCCCCACAGTCCCTCCCCTCAGGCAGGAAGCAGGGCTGGCTGCCTGTGCCCACACACCTTTCCCCAGGTGGGTGTTGATGCTCATGTAACGCGCTGTCCCTGTCAGGCTCTTGTGCTCTCGGTAGGGGATGTGTTTTTTGGTCTCGGGGTCAATATACTCTTTGGCCAGGCCAAAATCGATGATGTGGATGGTGTGCTGCCGCTTGCTGCCCGGCCGCCCCACCAGGAAGTTCTCTGGCTTGACATCTCTGTAGATCAGGCTTTTGGTGTGGACGTACTCCATCCGTGTGATCTGGGGCAGAAGGACATGTCAGTGCCAGGGCAGAGACTCACCCTGTGTCCTGCACCCTCCTGCCCTGGACCCTGCTCCGGCCACCTCGCCCCTGCTCCCCTCAGCCTGGCCCTGGCTCCAGGGACAGGCAGATGGCTCCTCCCGCTCTGGGACACCACCCCAGTCCAGCTGCACTGTGGGCACACAGTGAGATGCTCGGGGCACACAGTGAGATGCTTGTCTGGGCTCAGAGAGGGGCTGTGAGGGGGTGGAGAAGGAGGAGAGAAGGTGGAGGAGAGGGAGGGGATGAGGTATGGGGAAAGTGGGCTGGGATGTGCCAGCAGCCAGTGCCTCCTGCGACCTGCCGGGCACTGGCCCCTGCTTTTCTCCCCATTCCACATGGGCTGCTTGACCACGGGGCCCACTCATCCCCCTGGTGCCCAGGGGGGCTGTGCAGCTGAGCTGTGCAGGGCTGCAGGAGAGGCAGAGGGGCCACACTCACCAGCTGGATCGCGATCATCAGGACGGTCTTGAGCGTGAAGGTCCGATCACACAGATCGAAGAGATCTTCCAGGCTGGGTCCGAGCAGCTCCAACACCATGGCATTGTACTTCCCACAGGGGCCAAAGTAGTAAACCTGAGGAATTCCTTCTGCAAGAGATGGAGCAGGGGCTGTGCAGGGCTGCAGCAGGGCCACGCTGTCGCAGTCACGCCACTGCCAAACAGGGACAGGGGCTGCAAAGGGGGGATGGCCCTGCACTGCCCTCCCTGTGCAGCCAGCCTGGCTCCGCTCTCGGCAGCAGGGGGAAGGAGGCAACTCCATCTGCATCCCTGACTCTGCTGCGGGGGCGGTGGGGGGAAAGAACTAAATCAAAAGAGATCAAAGATTAGATGAGACTTCTGTGTAAAACCGGCCTCTCCCTGCGGAGCAGATGGGCAGGAGCTCAAGCTGGGAGTGAAGTTGCAGAGTCACATTTAGGGAAAGCCTCTCTCCCAGCAGTGCCCCTGGCAGGCAGCTCCCCAGGGCAGCTCAGCCCGACCTCGTACCTGCATTGCCGAGCTGTTTGTAGAACCGATACTCCAGGTGCAGCTGGGGGGCCCGGGATTTTATGGGTTCCTTGGAGGAGAGAAAGGAGAACAGTTAAGTTGGGAGCAGGATATTCAGGGGGTCTGGGTGTCAGACACCTCCTTCACATGCTGGCAGCAGCTGGACTGAGAGCATTTGGGGTTGGGAGCAACTGGTATAAAATGGAGATGAAGCTTCAGGAGATGATGAGAGAAAATCAGCCCATATGGGAGCCAGATCATCCCACCCGGAGAGATCCAGGGGCTGGGGCAGGCATTAATGAGAGCAGGTACCAGTGGGACCACCGTCCCTGCTGCCGGCACTGGCTGAGCACAGCACGGGCCACGGGGAGGGCTGGGAGAAGCCAACTCGGCTCTTCCCCGCAGACCCGGATCACCCCACCTGCAATGACGTGTGTTCCCAGCCTGCCCTCAATTCTGAGCGGGAACGGAGCCCCCCCGCAGCCACCCATCCATCACATCCCAACCCGCTCCACCCGCCCCGACACCTGGGGAGGGGGAGAAACCTCCTTCCCCCATGGCCTGAACATCCCCCACCCCGACCACGGAGGGACTCCCCAGTGTGACAGCCACTCACCAATTTGATAGCTACGTATTCATTTGTGTAGAGGTTCTTTCCTGCAGGGAGAGACACAAAAAGGCGATGGAAAGCAGCCCCTGCATCACCCCCACCGCACACCCGCCGCTGTGCCTGAGGGCTCCCGGGCTCAAAAACATCCTGAACAGGTTCTACAGCTCCCACAACACCTGAAGGGGCCTCAGGGCACAAGCAGGAGCAGAACCCACTGTGGGGAGTTGGGACATGCCTGTTAATTATCCCCAGGTGGGGTACGTGGATTCCTCTGGGATGGGCTCCTGGGGGCTGGAGCCAAGGCTGCTGGGAGGGGGCGGCAGCAGGGATGTGAACTGGGCAAGATAGGGACAAGGCTGGGGCTTGGTGTCTCTCCAGAGAGAGCCCCATGGCGAGAGGGGCTCCAGGGGGATGGCCAGAGTTGGGGGTCACTGAGCTGTGGGCAGTGGGACCCTGCAGAGGGTGGCAGGGAGGGACCCCCAGCAGCAGCAGGCCAGCTGGCAGCGGTCTGAGGGCACCACAGGCAGGTGGAAATCTCTACCCCAAGGCTGGGGTCACTCCTGGGAATGGCACATACATCAGCCTCATCCCAGGGGATGCTCCTGCCCACCCGAGGGTGCAGGGGAAGCCAGGAGCAGATCCATGGCACAGCCCAGACTGTACGAGGAGGAGCTGAAGGCTGCAGGGAGCGCCCAGGGGAGCGGAAGGAGCAGCCGTGGCAGCCAGCACCCTGTTCATGACCTCCCGGAGGGCTCCCCACCTGCATGGAACCCTTCATACCCATAACCACAGGAAGGTTGAGCTCAGGGTGCCTCCACATCCCCCCAAAACCAGGGGGCTGAGGAAAAGGGGACACACCCAGGAAGCAGCAGCACAACCTCTGCCCAGGCCCATAAAGGCAAAGATGAAAGGTTTGCCGGAACAGCTCCGAGTGTTCCCCGTGCCTGCAGGAGCCCAGGCAGGTGGGGGTTAACAGCAGCAGGTTCCCTCAGAGGCAGCAGACACGCGATCCCAGCGATCCCCCTGCCTGCCATGTGCGTATCTGATGGAGCTGCATCTGTCTCCTCGGATTTTCTCCAAGCAATTTGCTTAGGGAACAAGCTCCTCCTGGTCTAAGATTTCATCTGCTCCGACTGCTGCTCTCCACCTGAAGCAGCAATAAATCCTGGCCGGGTGACATCAGAGCCAGCTGCTGAGTGCCACAGTCGGCGGCAGGATTACGGGAACAGGGATGAATGGGAGATATTAATGGAGCAGCTCCTCCCAGGGACACGCTCTGCAGCCAAGGAGGGGCTCAGTCCTGCTGCCCCCCTGACCCTCTCCCATCCCAGGGGACCTCTGCCAAGCCACTCTGTCTCCTGCCTCTGCATAAAGCAAATCCTTTCACAGCGATTAGGGAGGAGGGGATTTGGGAGGGAGGGAGGAACGTCTGGCGAACACAGCATGTGCCAGATCCGGGGGGTTTGTCCCATCGTGGACTGACATTTCCTGGGGAGCAGGTGGGACAGCCCCCAGACCTGTGCGTGGCTCCGGAGAGCCCACAGGGCCCTACAATCCAGTCCAAAACAATTACTGTTGCCTCCAGGGCAGCAACATGCAACCAGAAAAGTCACAGCTGGATTTTCCCTGAGGTCAGGCAGGCTCTGAAGGGGGAAAAAAATAACATGGCAGGAAAACTGCCAAAGGGACACTGCAAAAAGGACTCAGCACAGCAGGGAGGGAGCAGGGACAGAGGCAGGAGCATCTCCAGCAGGGCTGGGAGGGAGAAGGGATGGAGGCAGGAGAATCACCAGCAGGGCTGTGCTTGGAGAGCTCCACCTTGTCCCTGTCGTGTGGCACCTGTCCTGTCCCCACCACACAGGAGGGAGCCTATGGCTGGCTGGCACAAGGAGCTACCAGCAACAAGGCTCTGGAACTGGCAGCATTCTCCCAGCCTAAAAATGAGTTCAAATCATTTGATACTCCCCTTGTTCAGCCCTTCCTTGGGGGGCTTGGACACAGCTGATGGACAAGATGGGGGGCAGAGAGAGCATGGACTGGTCAAACCAACACCCTCTGCTTCCCCTTCCTGAATTAAAAAAGGTGCAAAGAGCAGAAGTGGCCTGCTATGAGATTAATAAACCAACAGGAAAGAAAAAGCAAAAGAGCAAGGAAGAAGGATTCCTTCCACACCAGGGAACTCCCTGCTCCAGCTCCTGGAGCTGCCTGCTCTGCCCAGCACTCACAAGAGGGCAACTTTGACACCCAAAATGTGCCAGAGCTCAGGGAGAGCCCGGGAGGACTCGAGCAGGCAGGACTTACAGCAAAAAAGGTGCTTTGGAAAGGAAATAAAAGAGAAAGGAGGTGAGATGGGCGACAGAAAGCAAATATTTGCGTTGCAGAGGCCTTTACCCTGCTCGGTGCCGCAGGTGCCTCCGAATCCAGCTGGCAGCACCTGCAGGACACGGCCCGTGGGATCAGAGAGGGGCCCAAGCCAGGAGCAGGCAGCCAGACCCGGGGCCAGGGCGTGCTAAACACCGGCCATGGCTTTCTCTGCTGTGCCCTCCCCGGGGATTTGGCAGCAGCGCCGGCACCTGCTCCTGCACGTCACGACAGCCCAGGAGGAGCAGGGCTCTGCGCTGGCCTCTCAGCTGGGTCCCCGTCCAAGCAGCTTAGAATCATGGAATCACGGAATTGTTAAGGTGGGAAAAGACCTTTAAGATCACCAAGTCAAACCACCAACCAGCACCAGCACCACGGTCACATCAGCCCATGTCCTCAAATGCCACATCCACAGGTTTTTTGAATGCTTCCAGGGATGGTGACTCCACCACTGCCCTGGGCAGTTTGTTCCAACGCTTTACAACCCTTTCAGTGAAGCAATTTTCCCAATATCCAATCTAAATCTCCCCTGGCACAACTTGAGGTCCTTCCCTCTCATCCTGTCCCTTGTTCCCTGGGGGCAGAGCCCGACCCACCTCTGGCTGCACCCTCCTGTCAGGGATGAGAGCTTGAGTTGTGGAGAGCCAGAAGGTTTCCCTGAGCTTCCTTTTCTCCAGGCTGAGCCCCCTCAGCTGCTCCTGGTGCTCCAGCCCCTTCCCTACACCTGTTCCCTTCTCTGGACACGCTCCAGCCCCTCAAGCGAGGCTTCCCCTGTGCCTGGTGCTGCCCCTGCCTTTGGCACATCTTCACAGTGCCCATGCCGGGAGCCTTTGTGCAGCAGCAGCAGCAGCACAGAGCTGTGCCTGGGCACTGTGATGGGAATTTGGCTTCCCAGGCCCTGGCAGTGCAGTGGAGGAACACGGGAAGAAAAAATTTATTTTAGAGCTTGACCTTCCTCTAGAGGAGGCTCTAAACAGCCAGGAGGAAAAAGCAAGGCTGAGCCTTCAGCAAGGGAGGCAGGAGCAGCAGGAACTGTGTGGGTTCCTCTCTTCCAAACCCCCCAAAGACACCCATGTGCCACCTCCAGCACGTGGTGGGAGGTGGCTGAGCCCCTGGCCACACTGCAGGTGCTCAGAGGGAGGTCTCTGCCGAGCCCAAGGCAGAAGGGTGTCACATGCAGTGCACTGACCCCAGACACATTTGAAGAAGGTACCTTTTGTGGTCCCCAAGTAACTCCTGGTGCATTCCTGGGAGGCTGCACGACAGGCCCGAGAGCCACAGCTCAGGAGAGCCTGGGAATGTCCCCTTCAGCTGGGACACAGCCCTGGCCCAGCTGCAGTAGTGACCTGCTCTTGGCTCACACACTGCACACAGACCCACCCTCTGTGTTCTTCTCTTCAAAATCTCGAGTTTACTTTAAAAAACAATTAATTTCCAACTTTTAATTTTGAAGGAAAACAGATGCAGCGGCTCCAAGCTCCAAGGGGCAGCTTTTCAGTGCCCATCCCTCTTCCCCAGCAGCAGTGGATGCAGCAGGCTGGGGGAGAGGGCTAGACACTGAAAAGCTGCAAAAAGCACACTGGCAGAAGTTTATTGCAGGAAGAACAGAAGCAGCAGCCGCTGCCAGGTCCCCTATCCTTCGCTGCACCCTGCTCTAGGCTGAGGCCGGAGCACCAGCCTTGGGCCAGGCTCAGGAAGGGGCCCCCAGGGAGCATGGCAGGGCTAAGGGCAGTTCCTGGCTCTGAGGCAGCCCTGCACCAGGGAAGGGCTGCACAACACCCAGGAGCTTTGGGCTCAGTTTTGACCTTGCTCAATGTCTGGATTTTCCTCCTCTCCCCCTATTGCAGCCCATCCCAAGCACTCCTGAGGAGCTGCTAAGGCGCACCTGCTCCAACAAACCCTCTCGGGGAGATTGCTGGCCCCGCTCCCGGGGCGCAGGGAGCTGGCAGGGCTGCAGCTTGGCTGTGCACAGTGCCCGGGCACACGAGCCACCAGCCACACTCCAGTCACCCTTCTGCCACCAGCTTCCTGCTGCCTTGTGTTTCAGAGGGCACTGTCCCACCCTGGCACGGACTGGGGCTGGCTGCGGGCAGCAGATGGGCAGGGGGGAGCTCGGGGGGCTGCAGGCAGCAGGCACTGCCCAGGGATGCTGCTGGAAAGGCCCAGCAGGAGCTCGGCTGGCTCTGGACCACAGCTGGAGGGACGAGCACTCACCAGCTCTGGGTGAAGCACCGGGACACAAAAAGGTAACAGGACCTGCATAACCTAAACCTCCCCTCTGTGCCACAGTGGTGGGGCAGAGAGAGCCCCGCTCCAGCTCCCAGCCCAGCTCTCCAGTCACGCTGGTCCGGTGCAGAACTGGCGGACAGCACTGCCAGACTGGGACTGGCACCACGTCTCTGCATTGCCCAGGATGCCAAGGCCAGCAGGAATATGGAGAGGCAGGATCCAAATGCACAGCCCTGGCAGCCTCAACTCCTGCCCGCGTCATTCCCCTTCTGGCTTCCCAAAAATGCCTTATGCCAATTTTTCTTCTATATTTCATCTTTAAACAGATCACTTTTGATTTTGGACACCTCCTACATGGGTGGACACTTGTCTGTACCGGGGCAGCTGAGCTGAGGCACCCTAAGGACAGATCACCACGTGCCTCTCAGTGTGATGGAGAAATAGGGAAAAGTGGTACCCTTTTGAGGAAGACAATCTCCCCTTCCTCCATCCCCATCACTGGGAGCCGGAAGAGTCACCTCCAGGCATGTTTTTGCAAGATCTCCTGGCCTTTGTTATGAAAGGAAAAAGGCCAAAGATGATCTGGGAGCTTTTAAACACTGAGCTACAGTTTGGCCTCTAAAGCCTTGAGGACTGAATCCTCTCTTCCCAGGGGAAAGCTGAGTGCCCAGCAAGAGCCGTGGAGCATCCCTGCTCATGCCACCACTTCACAGCAGGAGCCCTCTGGTCCCTTGCCATTCATCTGCAGTTGGAGGAATCCCTAAACCCTGAAAGCATTCCTGAGCCCTGATGCAGTCTGAAGGCACACCTAAGGAAGACAGATGTGATTTTAGGAGAGAAGCCACATAGCTGTGGCTTCCACTGCTGCGATGAGATCTGGTGCTCAGGCCTGTACCAAGTTATGGGCAGGCACTGCAGGGTGTGACAGAGCAAAAAAAGCCACGTGAAGGGACTGGAAGCTTCTCTTGCTGGTGGCAAGGACAAACTCTCACAGTGAGAATCGACCACTGCGGGGCCCTGGAGCGAGAGCTCACTGCTTGTCCCTCCAGCCATGAGCAAACTGAGCCCAACTGCTCCCAGGTCCCTGCAGCAGCTCTGCTCGGAGCAGCCTGACTGTCAGTTTGACAGACATTCCTCACATCCATGTGAGACTCGTGTCCCCTCAGTGCTGCCCCTGGAAAATGAGAGGGAGGCCAAGGCAGAGGGGTCACACCGACCCTCAGCACAGCATGGCAAGAGCAGCATGGCCCCAGAGCAGGATCCTGGGATCCAGCTCACCAGAAACACAGATCCACTGCAAGATGCTCCCTGGAAAGCAGGGAAAAGGAGGTGTGAGGACACAGGTGGACCCTGCACAGCTCAGGGCTCTCTGTGCACTGGCCACACAGGGAGGCACCGGCAGCAGGAGCGCCCAGCTCCACCTGGGAACTGAAAGGAGCAGCTGGTGCAGCAAAATCCCCAAATACCTCTCCTTCCACAAGCCCTGGGGCTGGAGGAAGGCTCAGAGCTCTTCAGAGGGACAGACCCTCCGCTGCTGAATGCGGGAACTGCTTGGCTGGATTTTAACCAGAGCATTTCCCCAGCTCTGCAATTACGCAGTGATCCCGCCGGGAAGCGCAGGGACAGGCCGGTGAGCCTGGCACCAGCCAGTCTGTCATGCCAGGAAGAGCTGACATTAACTCCCCACACAGGGAGGTGGGGAACTGACCCCACCCGAGCCAGGGCTGCCGCAGCTCCTCCCCGGGCCCACGGTCAGGGCAGGTTTAGCTCAGAGCTTGGCTTCAGAAGGCACTGCTTAAAATATCACGGAGCAACAAGGCCTGTCGCTGTCACAGGCTCTGGGGACTGACTCTCTTCCCTCTTCCAGAGCACAAGCCCCTTCCCAAAGCACACACAGCCAAGGACAAAGCTACAGCTGGCAGGGACTCCACCCACACGGCCAATGCGCATTCCTGGAGACATCCAGACTGTGCTGCTGGCACAGAGGTGCCTGGCACTGCCAGACCACTCCCAGCTGTCTGATGCCAAGCAAAGGGTTAACAGCTTGCTGAAAGTCTCCTGGGACATTCCCAGTCATGGGAAAGGAGCAACCTCCCCACCCTCAAAACAGGAGTTTGGTTGAGGAGTTTCCTGATAAACTTGGTTCAAAATGGGAAAGTGACCATGGAAGGTGCTTGGATTTTATTCCTCCCTTTCTCTGCCCTGCACAAAATTTCAGGAGAGTCTCTCAAACAACCAGTTTCAACAACTGAAGGATTTACCTGGGATAAACCATGGCGCTTTCCTCCCCAGATGTTTGTTCCAACAGAGTTAACACCCCTCAGACCCCCACACTCCATGCCCTCTCCCAAGACATGTGGCACAGCAGGAGGGCAGCAAGCCAAGCACAAGTGGGGTGAGGTTTGGCACACAGAGTGGCATCTCCTGAATCATTCCTCACTGAGTGTTCCTGGATTTGGGGGGCACCCAGACCTTCATGGGCCACCACCACTTACAACAGACAGAACTGAACAGTAACATTCTCCCTGACAGACCCAGAGAGTGACAGGCACTGGGAAACACCTCTGCAATCAATCCTTCGGGCTGGAATGGGCCTTGGTAGATCAAGCACAATGTGAAAGGATTAAGAAAGCAGAACCTCTGTGAAGGAACAGAGGCTGCCTGCAAAGGGTAATGCTTCAACACTGCGTGGCTGCTCAGCACCCCAGTGTCCCCGGCCACGGCCTTGTGCCAGCTCCTCCTGCTGCAGGAGGAGGATGCCAGGTCAATCCTGGCACGAGCGGGTACAGTGAGGACAAAGACGACCCTTCTCACCTAGACGGAGCTCCCCGAAATTGCCGCATCCAATCTTCTTGCCGACACGGAAGTTGGGACCCACCATTAAGACTCCCGAGTTGGTTCCAGCACCCCGGCCTCCATGACCACTCCTTCCTCCACCTGTCTTGGACATCCTTTTACCTTCCTCCAGCTCCCCTTTCCCTCCTCTCTTATCAAAATCCATAAGTTTGTGATACCCCGGCCTCTCCACGGTTACGCTGCTGCCATACAAATCCCAGAGCTGCCGAAAATGGAAGGGTGAGGAGGAAAGAAGCAGGGCTCCTCTTGGTTAATACACCATTCCGGTGAGCGGTGGGAGGGCGGGGTCTGGAGAAGGAGGGGTAAGAGGCCGTCCACGGCTGCTGGGCTACTGAAATGTTAGTGCTTCCCAAGGTCCCGCCGGGACTGTCATCATCGCCGGTCACAGGGAGTTCTTTGGTGGAGAGAACATCCTGCGGACAGGGTCCTCCCAGCGCAGCTCCTCGGTCTCCCAGCTGGAAAAGGAGAGGGAGAATATCAGTATGAGGAGGCAGAGAACAACAGAGGGTTGAGGGCTCCAGGCTCCCTGCCCCCAGCTCCATGGAGTCCCCTCCAGCACCTTCCCTGCATCACAGATAATTCCCACAACAATGACAGTGCCGCGGCTGAGGGGTGGGAGAACCTGGAATCAATATCAGGATCATCACAGAGTGCCCCATGTCAGACACGTTGGTTTAAATAAATAAATGAATACATTTTAAAAAAGCTTGGTCGACCAGAGGTGAAATGATGTCTCTGTGTGGGAGCCAGCTGAGAGTGACATGGGGACAAAACTGTCCCCGTGGGGAAGGGCTGCTGGCAACCCCTGGAGGCATTCAGAGGCACCAGCCAGGGACTCTGAGAGCCCCCAAGAGCAGAGGACACATGTGAACCCCGTATTATGGGCACACCATGCCAGACGTGGGGCTTCCCACGGAGTGAAAAGGATGTTCCCTTGGCTGGGAGGGTCCCTGCAGATCCAGGGGCAGGGGTCAGCGGAGTGAAAGCACTTCTCACTCCAGCACCAGCCTCTGCTCTGGGGGGCCAGGATCTTGTGCCAGTGCCACTGCCCAGGACACAGTTTCTGAGCAATGTGGCCACACTCAGGGCTACCACCACAGCCCACCTGGGCTGGAGGAAAACAGCCACTGGCAAACAGGAACTTACTAACACCCCACTGCCTCTTCCTCTGCTCTTATCAACCAACCTTGATTTTAATTGCAAACCTGGGAGCGGGGCCCCTTGGCTGCAGCCTGGGCCAATGCTGTGACACTTGCCAGAGCAACTGAGGGCCATGGGAGCTTGTTTGTTTGCTCAGGGGTGCAGAACGTTGCCTGCCTTGTGTGCTCGCACAGTGAGGCTGCTGGGAGGAGTTAATCCAGGTTCCCCTCATCTCTCACAAACAAGCAGGACTCAGCTCAGCCCCCTCAATCAAGGAGCTCCTTCCTGTTCGCAGAGCCCTGCTCATGGCAGGGGTTGGATGAGGTGACTTTTAAAGGTCCCTCCAACCCAAACTGTTCCATGATTCCATGACACCAACTCCACACACATCCCTGTGCAGCTGCCTGTGTTCACATGGGTACAACGGCCCAACACAGAGGCCAAACCTGCCCCTTGCTTCCTTCTGGAGACAAGGCACAGATGAAAAGAACCACTGACCAGCTCCATGCTCAAGGAACTGGGTTCCCAAGCAGGAGCTGCGCTCTCCATCCCTTCATCCCTCCACCAGAGTGGGACTCCCCCTGCACTGCGGGAAGGTCAGGCTGGGTCCCTCCTCACAGGGATGCCTGTATGAGAAGCAGGACGGACAGTCAGGAAATGGGACAGAGGGAGTCAAGCAGGAGCTGGGCACAAACTGGGAGGGCACAAGAGACACACACACCTCCATTTCTCCCCACTCTCATTTTGCTCCCAGCTTGACCCTTGCCAGCCTCCCACCCCTCTTGGTCCTCCCTACTCTCCCCCTCACCACCTTCCTCTGCTCCTCTCTGGGCCCCTGTGACACCACTAAAAGCCCCCCCAAAGCCCCCAGTGCTGTAGGCTCCCATTCACCCTGTGGGTTATCCAAGCAAACCCCCCCTCTCCAGAGCTTGGCTCCAGGAAATGAACACACTGCAAGGTCTGATGCTTGGCCAAACCCCATAAAACTTTTTATTGGCTCTCAATAGCTATTAGTAACAAAAAAAAGCTGCTTGTGCTCAAGGGTACACTGAGGGAAACGTGGGAGCTCTAAGAGCAACAGAGGGAAAACGACACCAAAGGCAGAGCTCAGCAGGGGGAAGAACTGGCTGTGTAAGGGTCCAGGGGCAGGGGAGCTGCTCCCTGGGGCTGTCCTGTTCCCAGCCCTCTCCTGTCACTGAATCCTCACTCTCCACAGCATCCTGGCACACTGCCACCGCTCTCCGGCAGGGACCAGAGCTGCTCCAAAGGTGCAGAGTGCTGGGGTCACACCTGTGGGACCTGCCTGTTCAAGCACAGGAGAATAGGGCTTTCATGTGCGATGGGAGCCCCCCCCTGCCCCCACAGGCTCCAGCTTCCCTCCAACACCTCTGGAGCATCCCTAGAGCACAGCAGCCTGGCCCTCCAAGGCCACCCCCAGCATGCCAACACCCAGAAACCATCCTGCTGCACCCAGCAGACCTCAGCTGAGGGAAACGGAGGCACACAGAGCCTTCCAGCTGTCCCAAAGGTGGGCAGCCACGGGCTAGCTTCTGCCCTGATGCTCCCTTCCCCCGCAGCCCGTCCGTGCCAGCAGGAAGCAGGGTGGGAGCGGCAGGAGCAGGGCTTCCCTGCGCTTTGTTCTGCTCCAGCCCCGAGCGCGCACGGCCCACACGTGACATCCTGCTCATTCTTTGCTCCCCCAATGATTTCCGCTCCGGGTTCAGTACATGGTGCTGCCCTCCCGACCTCCTCATGCTTCTCCCACCTCCGCTGGACACCGGGAGCCATTCCCCCACAGCTTCCCAGCTCCCAGAGCAGGCAGCTCTCGCCTGGTGTTTTGGGAGCTGCTCTCCCTGGGACATGGCTCCAGCCACACACCGGGGAAGGGGAGCAGCCGGTGATGCACAGGCCCTGCTGCTCCATAACCCGTTTTCCTTCTGAATCAGACCTTTATGCTCAGTCCCAGGGGATTCCAGGCCTAGACTGTTTGCACAGAGTCAGGCGGCCGACAGCCAGAGCTGAGGGAGCTCCAGCCCCAGCACTTGGGATTATTTTCTTTGAAGAGTTATGGGCCAGCCTCTGCAAGGGAATTTCAGACAATGAAGTGAGACAGAAGGGAAAAATTAAATCCCATTTCCTGTGAGCATGGGGAGACTGGGCTGCCTTCTCCCAGCCCAGACAAATGCAGGGAGCAGCACAGCACGACTCTGGTCCTGCCTGGGGAGCCTCGGGAGCCCTCCCAGCTCCAAACCCCAATTTCAGGCATCTGGGCCAGATTCACACCCAGCAAGGCCACAGCCCAGCCCCCCGTGCTGGGGCTGCCACGCTGCAATTCCCCCTCTCCCAAAGCCGGGTGGTCAGAGCAGAAGGAAGTCACTGAACTGCATCCATGTGAGTCAGGCCAGGGCAAGTGATGCTCCCTCACACTCTGCCCACCAGCCTCCCCTGGGCACGAGCCAAGGGCTGGGAGGGATTTATTTTCTCATCCCAGGAGTGCCAAGGAGACACAGCGGCTCCCTGGACCTCAGGACAAAAGCAGGACCCACCTCTGTGCAGTGTCAGTGACTGCTCAGGTTTTCCACCCTGTGTCATAAAGGGATCACTGGCCTTTAAAACTGAGAACAACCTAATTAGAAACAGAAACTTTTGGTAAAATCCCAGGACTCCCGCTGCTCTGGAGCAAACAAAACCTGTGTTTGTTAAAACACAGCAGCCTTTGGATGGGCAACAGGGACCCAGACCTGACCCATCCTCCCCCAGGCAGCAGTACTATGGGGGAAGACTCCCTGGATAAAATTGATGCCACATCGTTCCACTTTGCACAGGAATCCTCACCCAAAAGGTCACAGCAAGGCAAGCAGCCTCAGGAAAGCACCTTCTAGGCTGGATTTGTCGCCCTGGGATCAAATCTGATGCAAGATGAGACTAAGAAAACTTGTTTCTCTCTTTGAGAGGGAGGGGGATGAATAAGGAAAAAAAGAAGAATTGGCCTGAAGTTTGGCAGAAGAAATTCCAAAGCAAGCTGTGGTCTTAAAGCAAATAAGCACTGCCCTGTGGTGTTTGCAGTGGCAGTGCTCTGAGCCAGGGATCCTGGAAGGGAAACAAACTGCAGGCAAGTGCAAGTGCCTTAGCACCACCAAAACAGAACCTCAGAAACACTGAAAGTTCCATAAAAAGGGGGCAAGCCCACACACCCTCTGATACCCAAAGAGGGAGTTCATGGTGCTTTTGTTGAAATACTGGGTCCCTTTTCTTTGCCATCTGGTTTTAAGCAGGTCAGGGCTGCTCCAGTCACATTTACAAGCTTTTCCCTGCAGACGTAAGGGTGAGAAAAGGGGAATTGGGGTTGGGGGGAGTTGGTTTTTTTTTCCTTAAAAGAAGAAAAGCACTGCAATTCTAGTGCTACCCCTTGTCTCTGTGACTTGGACCAAAATATCAAGGCTCGGGAAGTTCCTGCTCACATTTGCAAGTATAAGATGCTGAGGAGTTGTATTTTTAAGAATTTCTTTCCTGTAGAATGAAACCCCGTGGCTGCCGAGGAGGCACTTGTACAAACCATCTGGGGCACATTGTTCTCAGCCCTTTATATGAACACACACACCGTGTTCCTGCCTGAAGGAGGTTACAGCTAAACGGGGCAAGACAAAAGAAGGGAAGAAGAGGAAAAAATAGCGGCCTGGAGCAGGGAAGTGGCTGGTGAAGGTCAGGGAGCAGGTCTGTGGTGCTGTTCTGAACAAGGTGCAGGTGTCCTGGAGCAGCCGGCATCCCTGGGTGCTGCTCCCCAATCCCCACCAGCTCTGGGATGCTCCTTGGAGATGGTTTCCCCATGTACTCTGCACTGTGTGAGCTGAAGGGAAACACAGCTGCATCCAGATGAAAGAGAAAGGAAAGCTTCTTGAGAGCACAAAGAGAAAAGCCCTTGACACGCTGCAGCTCCAAGTACAGATCACTGCCAATTAAAGGCTAAAAATAATCACAAATACCCCAATGTCCCAAAGGATGACCCATCAGCTGGCTCCCAACACAAAAATCCAGACCAAAAAGCAACCAGTGGCCTTACACAGCTGAAACCAAATCCCAATAAATTCTAAAAGTTGAAGAGGCTGAGCTTACAGGGAGATCAAAAGTCTTAAAACAAAGCAAAGTCTTAAAACATCTTTAGAGTGAGCTGCAGACGGTCCCAAATGATGTCTGCAAGGGTTTATTGTTAAACACATGTTTGAGCCTGCAGAGCCACAGCCAGCCCTGCTCATGACGGAGCAGGGAAAGCTGAGCCACCACACAGAGGTTTCCCAAAACGGGGGCATGGAAAGCCTCACCAGGTTTCCCACGGGAGCCTGGCAATGAGTACAGCCAAACTGGCTGCCAGTGCAGGGGTTTGGGTCACGTCAAACTTGTCATCCATCAAAGCTCCCAAATCCTTCTCCCCAGGGCTGATCTCCATTCTTTATCCAGCCTGTGTTTGTGCTTGGGATTGCCCCAACCCATGTGAAGGACCTTGAGTTTGGACCATGAGTCTGGCACAATCCCACCTCTCCAGCCTGTCCAGATCCCTGTGGATGCACCACCCCTTCCCTCCAGTGTGTGACCCCACCACACAGCTCTGTGTCACCAGCAAACTTGGTGGGGTGCCCTCAGTCCCACCGTCCATGTCACCAGCAGAGATGTAAAACAGCACTGGTCCCCGTACTGACCCCTGAGGACACCACTGGTCCCTGGTCCCCACTTGAAAATCAAGCTGTCAACCACAACACTTTTAGTGTGACCATCCAACAGGCTCCAGAGAGATCTTCTAAGCTTCCTCCAGCCTTGCACATGCACCTCTCCTCTGAGCTGGGCACAGCAGCTGAAGAGGCTGGGACACAGGTCCATGGGATGTGCTGCTTGGACAAAACTCATCCTGACCCCACAGGGAACACAGGGAAGTTTCCTCTGTGGGCCAGAGAGGTAGTGGGGCTGTGCAGCACCTGCAGCTCACTCCACCTTGGACACAGCAGTGACAGCTCCAGTCACAGGAGATTCAAACAAACCTACCAGGGCAGCAGAACATTCCTTATGGCAAAGGCAGACTGCCTTGTTCTGGTCCCCTCAAGAAAACAGGAGTCTCAGTGCTCTGACTGAGGAACTCCAGGAACCTGGTGGAGAAGGGAGTTCTAGATGCAAACACAGGAAAGCTGTGCCCACCCTGTCAGGATGAAAGATGGGTTGCACTGCCCTGGGGAACCTTGTCTGTGGAGGAGTAGGAGCAGCAGGGCAAGGGGTGAAGTGGCCTTTATCCATCCTAGAAATTCCCTTAAAAAACAGGCAATCCTGGAAGCAGCCACTTTCCCTGCAGTTTCTGCCAAGTGCATCCACAAGGACATCATCCCTGGCCCAGCAGGTCAGGTTCAGCAGCAATGGTACCCAGACTATCCCAATCTCCAACACTTTTCCCAGCCTCCAGCGAGGCAGGAGCCAACACAACTCTGTTTACTCCGCTCGCTCCTTTGTACGTTGGTGTTGGTGTCAGCACAACAGGAAGCTCTTGTTAAATAGTTTGTTACTTAACTGCTGATGCAGAGCCACCGGGGAACCCGGGCAGAACGTGCAGCGAGTTCCGAGAGCCGCGGGAGCCTCGCAGCTCAGCCTCAGGGATTTAAGAGCTCTTGGCTATGCCACCCCTTCCCTGGTGATTTGGGTATGTACGGAGTCCCTGACCCTTCACATCCTGCTGTCACACTGGGATAACTTCCCTGCATCAGCCTTGTCCATTTGAGGTGTCTGGAGAGATATTTGGCTCTTTTTCAGCTTTGGAAGGGTGCTGAGAGCTCAGCAAGCCCTGCTCCAAGGCATCTGCAGAGACAAGACCCCAGAACTGAAGGAGCTGCCCCAGCAGACAGGAACACCACCCCATGAAACCCACCCACCCCACCCGTGCTGCTGCCGCCCACACACAGCGCCAGTGGCCAATGCCAGGGAATACCCAATGGTCACAAATCGACTGTTTTGGATCCCCACACCCTGCTGGTCCCACAGAGCAGCGCAAAGCACACCTCTCTGACTGCTTCCTGAATCCGCCGCATCCCTCATCCCCCAAACACGACCCCGGCTCATCCTTGCAGTGCCACCAGGCTGAGTCATCGATGACATGGCAGACACGGCTCTGTCACCATGGCCACTGCACCAGGAGTGTCTCAAGCACTGACAGTGCTGGCTGCTCTCCCTCCTCAACAAAAGAAAACAGTGGGGTTTTGCTTTCCCCCCCCCAATATTTACAATTAAGAAATCTGCATAGGCAATTTGTCCAAAACATGTTTTATTCCATCCGGGTTCTTTCTTGAAAAGAAGACAACAATAAAGCCAAGGCTAATGTTTCTACCAGAATTTCTTCTAGTGCTCAGGGGAAAAAAAACCAAACCAGAAACAACCAACCCACAAAAACCCTGAACTGTGGCAGCAAAGCTTTTAATCCAACATGATCCCAGCATCCTTGTTCCAAAGCTCCCCTCCCTTCCCGGCTTGCCAGCTTTTTACTGAGAGCATAGTGTGTCTGTGGGGGGAGAGGATCCCAGAGCAGTGGGCACAGGGCACTCCTGGCACCTCCAGCCCAGCCAGTGCCCCACAGCCGGGCTCTGGCCCTCCCTGCCTGGCCCCGGGGATGGACACAGCCAACAGCGCTCCCAGCACCGGAATTAGAAACATAAATCCACTCTGAGAGCAAACAACCAGACACAGCATCACCTCCAGCCACACCGGTAACACAGAACAAACAGAAATGACTCCAGCAAACGAGGCAGGAACGTGCCGAGCCTGTCAGACACTAAAGCAGTTACCACGTGCAGGTGCTCCCTGCTCCCAGCACAGGCTATCAGTCAGCCCCAACACCTCAGGGTTTCACCCAGGTATCCATCCATGGCTCTCAGCCACATCCAAAAAAACCATCCAAGTCACAAAACCACCAGGATTTAAAAAAAAAATAATTAAAAAAATCGTTAAAAAACAAAATAAAGCATTTGTTTTTTTCCCCCAGAGTTAAGTTGTGCTGTGAAGAAGATGGATTTTTCTTTCTGCCTTCTGCTTCCAGCTCTCATGTCTATTAAACTTTTCACTAAATTAGAAATGTTCTCTTGTTACTGGCTATTCCCTTCCCCAGGAGACTTCTATGACACTGTGAACTCTGGTCAGCTCTTAACCTACAACAAATCAAGCTCTGAATTGTTTCAAAGTTATTTTCTCCCAGCCTCTGAACCCAAATATGGCTTTTTAATGGATTCCTATGAATTTTCAATATTTTTTAAAATGTTTGTGCCATACCATTCCCTCTGTAACAACAAGAAGAGCAGAGTTTCAACAAGGCAGCAGGGAAATGCTTCTGCTGAAGGAGGGGTCCTGCTTCCCACCTCGGAGTCTCACCTACAAACAGATTGTCATAACACACATCTGGTAATGATTTGCACGTGGTTTCACAGAGATCTCTAAAGGACACCAGGTGACAATCAAAACCATCAGGCTGCCTGAAAAGCAAAATTTCAGCCATTCCTCAAACTCCAGCACCAGTCATGATAGCCCCCAACCACTCCAGACTCCTGCTGCCCCTGAGCTGGGTGTGCCCACAGACCTGGAGTGGGTACAGCATCCTCCCATGCAAGGGCTCCTAAAAGGAGTGGAAGTAAAGCCGAAACTGTTCTCTAAACATAATGACATTAAATAAGAAGTAAAAAATGGGGGCAAACCATGAGTAGCAGAGTTTTCCGTGAAACAGAACCACAAGGCACAACTCAAGAGCTGGTGTGAATTCCCAACACTGATGGGATCTTAAACCAAGAAATTTCCTCCTCTCAAGATGAGCACAGAAGGGCTGTACAAGCCACGTGCCAGAATGCCCCTGGAGCAGCAGATGGAGAACTTCACCCCAAAGTCTCACTGCTCACACCACAGCTCAGGGCGGACGAGGAGAATCCCTGCCCTGCAGCAGGATGTGTGTGCACAGTGTCAGCTTTCCAGCAGCAGGTCAGCAGGAATCATTTTGCACCCAAAAATATCTAAGCAGGAACCAGGCTCCACTTCAACCAACAGGAGCAAGACTGTTTGATGAACATTTGCTCCCTGTTCATATGAGCAGAAATTAAATCAATGTGCTTTGGACAGTCCAAATTCAGAACAACCCAGATCCTCATGTTTTTGAAACCAGCCTGCAGAGTAAGAACACTTCTAAATCTCTTAGCAGCCACAAAAAAAACAAGCCATGAAACATCTCCACTCCTGCTGCCAGTGAGCTGCCAGTTCACTCCCAGCCCAGTGCAGAATTTCACTCTTTTCCTTGGATCCCCATCCAAAGCAGCTACACCTGGATGGAAAATATTAACTGTGCTCCACCAAGGAGCTGGAAATACCACGATGGAAATTTCAGCAGCAGCACAGGAACCAAGCAAAAGCTGAAAATACTTCTCTAGGAAAAATAATAACAGTAAATACACACATGCTAAAATAAGACCAGATCTGAAAACTAGTCTGGAAATAACAAACCCAGCCCAAGTCAGACAAACCCATCCACGAACAAAGTGCCCAAGAGAGTTGATTCACCATTTTTGGGCTCATTATGCACAAATTTAAACTTCCAGCCACAGAATTCATAACCAGAAAACACACTGAAGCTCTTCAAGAAATGACTTGAAAGGAAGCAGCTCTTCGGTTGACCTTATGGACCCCACAAAGGGGGTCTGATTTACACCTTTTCTGATGTGATTGTGCCCAACAAAGCCCCAGGGCAGCCACTTCCCAGTTCTTGGCCATGTGCCTCCTGGGACCCATTCCCATGGTCCCCATGCCAGATCCACTGCGTGGAAACAGCAACACCAAAGCACTGTGGGGCGGTGGGAATGCAAAATGAGTGGTTGCAAGAGAGAGTCAGAGCAATTAGTACCTGATTCTCACCTTCCCACCCAGCCCTGCCATGATGCCTCTGGGATGTTACCAGCACCCTCCTCTCCAGAACCCCTTCTCCATGATCAGCAACAGCCGTCCTCAGGGCTGCTGGGCCAGGAAAAGCTCTGGCATGGAACTGGAAGACACCAAGATGAGCAAATGACCCAACTCCTGCTCCAGCCCACTGCCCCACTGCTCATGCCAGGCTCACTCTGGTGTCCCTGCTCACACGGGAAAGTTTCTGTCTGGGGAACCGCAACTTGCTTTGCTCTTACCGTAAGAGGAAGGGCACAGGTAGCAGACAGGTAACCAGAGCAGGAAACCTCCTTCTGCACAACAAAGGCACAGGTTTGCTTTCCGCCCGTGCAGCAATTCTGCAGAGTCTGTCTCACCAGTTCAATGCAGAAAAAGTCAATTACAATGTCAAAGTGGTTTCAGTTTTACTAAGGCAGAGTTAGCAGCACTGGAAGAAAGGAAGTTCATTATGGACAAAGCCGAGTCCCTGGCTGGGAGACCTTAAAAGGACAGCGGAGTCCAGTTCCCAGTGCTTTGTCCCTTCCCATCTGCTCCAGCGTTTCCGCGGGACACGCACAGCCATCCCGGCCAAGATGTGACGCTGCCTCTCAAGCCCCTGCTCGCCACGGCAGGAGCTGGATCCACTCAGGCATTTCTCACACAGCCACTGCCTCTACCCAGTGGCCCCGGCCCTGAGCCCCTCACATGCGCTGGGTTTGGCGGCTCTGCCACGGGGCTTTCCATTTAAACGAGACAATACATCCCCAACACAGCAAGCTCCAGGGAGACACTGGATACTAATTAAATCCATGCTGCTGCTGGAAAACCGAGCTGCAGAGGAACCAGCTGCCTTCCAAAAGTCCACAGTAGTTGGCCAGCAAAAAGCTGTTTACCAGTCCCATGCCTTTTACTTCTTCTGCTTTCCCCCCCCCCCATACATTTATATTTACATTTTCCAGCCAGTCCCATCCTGCCCAGTTCTTGCATGGATTTCATTATCACAGGCGTGCTCATCTTGGGAAGGAGCCTGCAAAGGTTTCCTTTCTAGTTAAGAACCAACATTGCTTTTAATCAACTCATGTCCAGAGCATAAAGCCCAAGACTCAGCTGCACAACCAACACCAAACCTGAGAAGTTTCAAAGCAGAACAACACAGGCAGATCTGAGTGACACACTGGGAAAGGGCAGGTCCCCAGTGCTCACCTCCTGCAAAACCTGAGCTTTGCTTTCACGCTTGGTAACTCTCCCCAAAACAGGCTTTGACTGCAAGCAGGTCCCAAATCACTGAGTTGCATCTGTGCCCTGGGAAACAGAGAAGCCCAAGGAGAGCTGCTGCTCACACAGCTGCTGAGCACAGCCTACACAGCCCACAGCACCTTCAGGCCAGGCAGCCCTATCCCATACCTCAACCTCTGCTGCTGGATGCTGTGGGGAAAAAAACCCAAAACTTTGACAGTTCAGGCACCTTTTTACTTCCCTGGGAGGTTAAACAAGGGCAGATTGAGGTACGCTCCAAGTGCCTGCCTGTCCTGCAGGACCATGGGGATCCAGCCGAAGGGCGGCTGGCTGGTGAGGCATGGGAGCTGCACGAGCACGTCTGGAACAGGCATTGCTGAGCCTCCTCCATCCCCAGCTCCACAGAAGTTTTGAGAGCAGATTGAACTTCAGGTTCAGGTGGCAGCTGTAAGACTCGCCTCCAAAGGCCTTCTTGTGAGAGGGATGATCCCACATATGCCACAAACACAAATTCATCACCACCGTAACCCACATCGCTGGCCTGGCCATGATGGTCCCTGTGCCAGGCCACAAGAACAAGGCAGGAAAGCACTGTGTTCACATGTCAGGTTTCTGAGCAGGCAAGTTCCCCTTCCACCTCCTCCGCTCCCCAGAGCTCACAGCCTGATTCGCAGTCACCAGGCAGTGGGGACAAACAGGCTTCTAGACAAATAGATAATTTTCACCCAGCAGCTGGGAACAACAGTTTCCATTTCCATCTGAGGCTGGACCACCTCCTCCTGCACTGCTGTAGCCTGAAATAAGGTTAAGACCATCTCTACCAGCACGCTACTTCCCCAGCCCTGTCCCTGAATACTCCCACACCCTCAAAAGCCAACACTTTTCATAAAAACAAGATGAAGTGCTGTTCGCCTTTCCCTTGATAAGGGATCTTAATGCACTTCCGGCAGCATGCAGGGGAATGGATGTGGAAGAAGAGCTGCCATCAGCTTCCCAGGGAGAACAGCTCTCTCCCCACCTCCACTGCAGCCAGAGATGCGCTACACCATTCCTTGGCAGCCATAGCCACGCAGCCGAGAGCTGCCCTGCCTCTGGAGAGCTCCGGGCAGGGGCTGCAGGACATGCCCAGCTGAAGGACAAGGCTTAGGCACAGCTTGCTGCAAAAGGATTTGACAGCAAGCCCAGAGGAACAGCAGGTACAAATACAGGCAGCAGCAGGAGGAAACATCAGAGGAACATGCCAATGGCCCAGCAAAGCAGAGAGAGCAATGCTGCAACAGCTGTGAGGCCACAGTGTGCCCATCCAAGAGCTGATCCTGAGCCCACCTGCTTGGCATCCCCTGGAGCCAGTGGGCACAGAGACCCATGGAGAACAGCACAGAGCTGGCATTGCTGACACACCTCACCAGAGCAGGGGGGCAGCTGTCTTGGCAAGTGACCCTCTGCTTCCCAGCACATTGCGATGGGCTTATTTCCCAGCCTGGCATCCAGGCCGCTCTGCCCTGCTTGCTGTTAAACTTCGGGGTCTTCCCTCCCTCCCTTGAATTTTCAGTAATGTACGAGAGCACACACATGAATTTAAACATTAGTGCCAAGTCAGATGGTTGAAACAGCAAATGCCTGGAGAGCTCTGAATCCCATGAAGTCCATGAAATCAGGTCCTCCCACCAAAGCAGGGAGATGGGAAGGCACCCTGCTCTCAGTCAGCCCAAACATCACCACATGGCCAGTCCATCACAAAACCTCATCAAACACACAACACTGTGCATGGTGTCATTGCTTCTCTCCACTCCACTGAAGGGAGAGCAGGGTCCACATTCTCCACTACAGCCCACTGAGAAGGCTCTGGAGCAAAAGCTTCCTCCTTTATGCAGCCACAGGCCCCTGAGGACAGAAACTGAGGCAGGGCATGACAGGAGCTATTCTCACAGGAGAGAACGCCCCAGAAGGGGCTGCAATGCCGTTGTCACCCCTTCCCACAAGCTACACAGTGAGCCCCCACCTGTGGCAGGCAGCCCCGGACCCTCAGCCACCAGTGAAGCCAGTGCATGACTCAACAGCTCCCTGCTGACACAGCTTTATCAACTCCTTTATCAATTCCCACGCATGGGAAAGCTGAGAGCAGCTCTCAGACAGAGATGAAGGGAACCCCCTGCAGCCCCCAACCCCTGAGTTATGGCCTGCTCTGTCCCTTGGGGGTCCCTGGGGGCACACTGCTCTCCCCTGCCAGTCCTGCCTCCCATCCACCCCCTCTCCTGTGGGAGCCTCTGCGCTGGTGTCGTGGACATCTCTGGAGGGGGACAGTGCCCACAGGATGATCCATCCTCGGCACAGCAGGATGAGGCTCCAGAGGAAGCCCAGGCAGAGGCGTTTTGGTGTGTGTGAGTCAGAGGGTCTGAGCACAGGATGGGGTGAGATGTCCCCCCACACGCCGTGGGAGAGCTCCTCGTGGGACAGCCCTGCCTCCAGAGCACAAACCGCACCGGCATCCCACGGGCCAGGAGCAGCAGCAGGGAGGACACAGGATGACGGGGCCATCCAAGCACTGTCTCACAGGGACTGCTGTCAAGTGGTGGGAGACGTGCAAGAGCAGAGGAAGAACAATTCATCACGTTCAAGGATGTCCTCAGAGATCCCACAGCCTCAAATCCCACATGTGCTCCTTCTGGCGTTGTGAAGGATCAGCTGAAGCCAGGACGAGGGGATCAGCTTTTGTTCTCCAAAGGATAAGGGATGTTTCCCAATACCTTTCCCATAACAAAAGCAAATTCCTGGATGAGCATGTCTCCCTTCCCTTCCTTTCCTCCTCCAAGCCCAAGATGAGTATGAAAACCTTTCATCCACCTGGAAGAGATTTCCTCCCCGCAGAGGAGCTTGACTGAAAACCAGCATAGGCGAGCCTGACACTCTGCTCCTCATGGAGTGGGACACCACAGGGACACGCTCAGGACCTGCTCCTCCCCACAGCCTTTGGAGCAGCTCCTAAATAACCTCAGGAGCAGGAGACTGGGAACAGACTGCTGCCCCCAGACACAAAATAGGCCTCCCCACAGCACAAATGGCTCAACATCACTGAACACCCCAGAGTATCCCAGCTCGCTCCCAACTTCCAGGGAGGAGGAGATCAAAATTTAGCAGAGAACTAGAAGTGGTTCCATTTCCCTTCCCTGCAGCCTCTACGTAGCCACAACATGAGCAAAACCACTCCCTCCACTCTATCTGCATGGCCCCCTCATGTACAAGGCACAGGGAGCAGAGGAATCCCAACACAGGCGGACAGACAAGGAATCTTGAGGGATACCATCAGCACACTGCACCAGCCTGACAATTTCTTTGCCAGGGGCACAGGCGACGTTCACTGTTCTGGAAACCACCATCTCTGGAGGGCAGGATATCCCTGCTGCCCAAGCTGCTGCATGGCCACAGCAGACTGCCTTGTCTTATCTGAACCACAGCTTTCCAAGCAGCCATGCATGAGAAAACCCCCTCTGTTCCAGGAGAGTCCAGGCCACCAGGGAGATCAGATGATACCAGGTGCGAATGCTGCCATTTCAAATTCTGTACATGACACACCAGGTGGGACACCCCAGAAGAGACCCCATCCACTCTCCTGTGCTGGCATCCACACCATATGGCTCCTGGGGCTGGACACACACCTCCTTCCCTCCCAGCAAGCTGGGAAACAATCCAAGCAGCAGCATTAGCCATCTTATCTTCCTGATGTCCCTCGTCACAGGCTCCAGGGGCTTTCCAGACCAACGCCCCCCCAGCTCTTACATTGCTCCCTGCAGCAGCTGGCTCAGAGTAGGTCACCAAGGAAGTGTCATTTCAGAAGAGGGAACTGAGGAACAACACTGCCACATGTTACAGAGAAAGCAGTAGCAGAAGAGGCAGAAAAGCCCAGTCCCCAAAGGCTGCTGTGCCCTCCAAGGTCACCTGCAGGGATGCTGGCCCTGACCACAGGTGTCTTCTCCAGGCAAGGCAGTAAGCTGGCACAGGGCAGTAACCTGGCACAGCCCTGGGAGTGGGTCAGAGACCTGACCTAGCGATTGCCAGATTGGTTTCAGATTTGTTTCCTGGTTCACATTTCCAGCAGGTGGACGCAGCAGATGCCTAAAGCCAGCGTTTTCCTCCTCCTTCTCCTCCTCCTGACTCCTCCTCACCAGTGCCACCCCGGGCAGCCACCACCTCTTAAGAGTTGTTGCCCTCCTGCCAGGGGATAGAGGGACATCAGCCAGCTGTGCCATTCCAGGGCTGTCACCACAGAGGTGTGGGAGAGTGACACTCCAACAACCACAGAGGGAAGGTGAGCTGTTCTGTACCGCCCAGAGAACCCAGTGCAGAGCAAGAGTGGCACTGGGAGCACTTGCACGGTGTTCAAAAGCTCAGCCAGGAGAAGGTGCCATCCATCAGTCCAGCAGCTCTGGGCAGCCCCAGTGAGGGGAAGGGAATTCTGTCTGGCAAAGCAACCAATTCCTGACAGGAGAGCCAAAGCCCACCTGGGCAGCTTTGAGAAACCAGACAGCTTTTCCCTATCACCTTCATCAACAAAGGCTGGATATCAAGAGGAATTTCTTCTTAGAAAGGATTGTTAAACATTGCAAGGGGCTGCCCAGGGAGGTGGTGGAGTCTGAACACCTCTGAAGGTGTTTAAGGAAAGACTGGACTTGGCACTCAGTGCTCTGGGCTGGGTGACAAAGTGGGGATTGGTCACAGGTTGGACTTGATCTCATGGGTCTTTTCCAGCCTAAATGATTCAGGAATTCTGTGACCACTTCCCATGGGCAACAGCAAGCAACAGGGCTCCATCCCAGGCCTGCCTGGGACCAGGGGAGGAAGAGGCAGAGACAATTCCTCCATGCAGCACTGGAGGAATGAAAACCACAGCTCCATCTCCCACCTCCAAGATGTGGGATAGCTACTCATCCCACAAGGAATGGGGGCAAGGGGTAAGTTGAGTACTCTGGAAAGGGTTTCCAGAAGGGGTTTTTAATGAGCCACGCACACACCAGCCACAGTTTAAAGGGGGAAACAGACCCACAAAGACTCCAACTCAGCGGATTCAGAACAATTCCAGCCTGGCTGCCAAAGGCCTGAGCACTGCAATGGTGAAAGCTGTGTGTGCCAGCAGAGTTCCCTGCTCCTCAGCCATCTGGGGACTGTCACTCTGCACAGATCTGCTTGGCCTCCTGTCATGTGTGTAGCGCTACCAACCCCTTTTCTGTCAGCAGGATCTGGGTTGGCAGAAACACTTTTCATTGTAGGATTTTTTTTTCCCTTAACCCATATCCTCTTGACAGAACCAGGTTAGGAAGCAGCTGCACTGGCAGATCTGGGGTGGCCTTTTGCAAGGCAAGGCGGGGAAAAAAGGGGTGCCTGGATGCAGTTCTCTCTTCAATCACCAAACCACGGTTAATCACAGCTTCCCTACCTCTCCTAGGGTCACACAGAAAGGGGGAACGACATCAGCTCAGCTCTGTCCCAGCCCAGCCCCTTTGCTCCAGAGCAGACCCTTTGTCCTGCAGAGTCCCAGAGCAGGGTGGGCGGAAGGGATGTCATTCCCAGTGGTGACAAGGGCTGTTTCCATTTCTGGGTGGTAGAGTTGCAGTTCTGCCAAGCTGAGCTGTCCCACATTTTCCCCTCTGCTTTCTTCCTTAGGCTGCTCCAAGCCCCACACATTTCCCCTCAAAAGACTGCCAAATCTTACGAATTTGGGGGGGGAGGGACAAGAGGGGGAGGGAAGGGTAAGCATCCAGGCAGGGCTCACTGGGAAACCTCTCCCCAAAGGGCTGTCAAACTCCATGTGCTGGGATGCCAGAACCATCTCCCTGCTGCAGAGCCACACAGGAGCTGACTTGCTGCTCCCCTGGCTCCCAGCTCTCCACCCCAGCAGGGACAGTCACCCAACAGGGACAGCATTCCAGGGCCACAAGAAGGACAGGACCCACAGCTCAGACCATGAGGAGGAAAGAGAACACCGTGCAATTAATCTTTCCTGAGGAATAACTGGGGCAGAGGGATGCTCTGTGGCATGACAACATCCATCAGCTTCCGTGCAAGAGCCAGCAGCATCTTCAGGGAAGCAGTGAGTGATCCACGAGGCGTTCCTCTTCCCACCCCCTCTATTACAGGACCATCAGCAGCTCAATCCATTACAGTTTTCCTTGCAACCTCTCAAAGGTATGGAAGTGACCTGCTTATTTCACAGATGGGCATGGAAGCATCTGTGATCTCAGAGGAGAAAAAAAAAAGAGGATAGAGAACAGTGATTCCCAACTAACTGGAGAGTAACTGGGACAAATTCCTAAAGCCTAGGCAAGCACCCCAGTCTGCTGCTTGCAGGGAGGGAAAAGCTTCAAAACAGAGGGACCAGAGACCTACATCCCATTCCCAGTCACACCACAAGCTGTTCAGGATCTTTTCACTCCTCCATCCCTCACACGGAGGATCAGCCTCACAACCTTTTATTAAGCACTGGGACAGCTTTGTGGATTAAGGACTCACTCTGGTTTGCACCAACCTCCACATCAGAAAGGCACATTCCAAAGGTTTTTTTTCTCATCTTCCCTCATCCCCCACCTGTGTGTATTTTGCAGGGAATGAGAAGGCCAGGACTGAAACAGGCAGAGCACAGGACCGGCTACAGCTGAAGAGGTGGTGCTGTGCACTGGGAAAGGAAACTTTCAAGGGGTTCATCCAAAAGACAGACTCTCAAACAGGTACACCCAGTGCAACCTCGCTGGTTCCTCCCTTCCCCTTACCTGCTTCTTTCAACCCTACACAAAGGGCTGAATTTATAAAATCAGAGGGATCGTTCCAATGAAGGAACATGCAGCATACACCCCCAGGAGGACCCATTTCATCTTGCTGCTATTAATACCTGGAACATTATTTGCATGAACAGACTGTCCTTTCTCCCTCATTTCTGGGCTCTCACTTCTCTGGCTTGTCCCAGAAACCCCAGCCAACACACGTTCACCCTTCTCTAGTACACACTTCCAACCAAAACCCCAGCCTTTCATTTTTCTTGAGTTGATTACTCATGTTTCTAGTTCACATCACCTCTTTCAACCCCTGCAGACAGGATACAGCTCCCCTGGCTCCCTCATTCATTAGGCAGCCAATTTGTGGGCCTAAACCCATCAACTCTCATTATGGAAAGGGACCAGGACTTCCCACAGCTGCCCAGCATCCCACTACCCTCCAAGCTGGATGGGGCTCTCACTCCCCTTTGCTTCTCCAGCACCAAAGCTGCCACTAAGAGCCAGAGCCATGCTCTGGCTAGGCTTGGCTCTCCTTGGCACAGCTTCAGGCTGGGCCCAAGGGCTGCCTGCAGGCTCTTTGCTACACTGGCACAAGAAAGTTCTCAACCTTTCAGAGCTGTGCTGAGCTCTGCCCACAGGAGACCAGGCAAAGCCTTCCCCGTGCAAACAGCTGCATGCCTTTGGTTTTGCTTCAAGAGGAAACATGTTCTCTCTGTATCCAGGCATAAAACAGCCAAGCACGGCCAAAAACATCCAATCAACAGCACAGAGCATGGCAAGTCAGGGCAGAGGGTTACCATGGAGCCAAGGAAGCCCAGGCTTCCCAGCCAGACCCAAAAGTCCTAACCTGCTCTGTCCTCAGAGAGGGGCTGGGGAGAGGATCAGGCTCCTCTCCATCGCTGTGTCCTCACACACCACAAGCAGCCTGAGATGTCACCACAATCTGACCCAAATTGTGACATACACCAGCACACAGCCCCGTTCAGCTGCTCTCCCAGAAACATGGGACAACATGAACCAGCAGCAGCTAAAACCCTGACAGGCTTTACCCAGTTGTTTAGGGCACACTGCAAGAAGGATCACACAGAAAGGTGAAGAATCACACTGAAAGGTGAGGAGAAGCCATGAGCACCTCATCAAGCCAGCCCAGGGAATGGGAAATCCTGCCATTAGCAGGATCCACTGCAGAGGATTTCACAGCTAATGAACCCTTGCCACCACAGACCACGGCGAAAGCAAAAGCAGCAGAGCATTTCTTTTCTGATAAGCCGCTTTTATCGGGAAGTTCAGCCTGGCTGCCCACACCACCCCAGCTGCAGAGCAGCTCCAAGCCTATGCCTTTAAATCCCTTTGGCAGCGCAGGACTGGGGCTGTGGGAGCAGACACGCCCTGTGCTCCAGAGCTGCGGCACACAAACATTTCCTCCCGGCCATTCCTGCACCTCAGCTCAGCCAGAGCTGCCTCGTACCTGCCAGGGCCGTGCCAGAGGGAACACACGCTGCTCCATACAGACCTGGACATGCACAGCCTTAAACTCATTTCCTGAATCCCTCCTGCTTCCCTGCCAGCACTGGACATTCTTCCCTCAAACTTCTTCCTTAAGGCAAATATTTGGAGTCTAACAGGCATTCCTCATGGAAGGCACAAGTTAAATATTGGCCCTAAAACAACAGCAAGTGCCTTTCAATGATTCTGGCCAGAGAAGCACCACTCTGGACTTTGATTTCTGGCTCTGAACAAAAACAGGAGCAAAGCACTGGGCATTACACTCTTCTCCCAGGAGAAGTCAGATTTTGGGCTCTGCAAGTCCCCTGCCAGGACCACAAGCAGCAGTGGGAACTGTCCCTGCTCATGCTTTCTCACACCTCGGGTATCTGCTGTCACCCAGCCAAAGCTGCTGCAGTGCATCCTCTGCACCAGGCACAGGATCAATCTGAGTCTCATTTCCAGGTCTGTGATTATATATCCTCAGAGAGACACTGGAGAGGACCTGCTGGGAACCATGGGTGGTTTACCCATGGGGTAAAACCCAGGGCATTTGCACACCTCGTCCTCCCTGCCTCCGGCTGCACAACCAGCATTCCTAAAGGTGTCCACCTCTCCATCCAGCCATGCCCAGCTCTTCAGAGCAGAAGGTGTTCCTGCTCTGCAGGCAGCCCAGGTCACCACAGACATGCTGGCTCTTGTAAGAAAACATCCCAGCAAGGTAGGAGTGCAAGCAGTCAGAGATGGCAGCACAATAAAAAGGAGAAGAAAGGGTGAGGAGGAAAAAGAAAGCTGCACTGAGGTCAGTACACCAGCACTCAAGCTCTGGGACATCATGGGCCTTTCCACATGGATCAGGGGAGCAGAGCTGCTGTTGTGACTCTGCAGCCAGAGTCTGCAGAGCCAGGTTTGTCTCACCCCAGAGCAGCCTTCTGATGCCCTGTTGCTGCTGATTCGAGTCCAAAGGTGCCCTGCCAACACCACCCTGAACCAAAGTCTGCTCCAACACCAGGGGTCTGCCCACTGCTGCTGCGGAAAATGCCACAACAGTTACCCAGAGAAAGCTTACAGATGTGCTACACACCAACTCACACTCACAGGGGTTGGTCTATATCCTGCTAAACTGCGCATGGGGTGTGTTAGATGAGCTTCCCTTTCACTCTCCTGCGGACCCAGTAAACCCAGGAGCACCTTGCTCAGCTCTGCCCACTCTGAGCAGGCCTGGGAGGCAGGAGAGGGACTGAGCAATGGAGAGATGCTCCCTGGCAACATCCCCTGCTGTTGGGTGAGATGGAGAGCTCTGATAGTTTGCTCTAAGTCTCTCTCTAATTCCTCCCCAAGACGCTTACTATGGCACTTCAAGCTGCGAAATCTGCTGGGAGCTCTGACAACCTCTCAGTGATATACCCTGATGGGGCAGACACCCCTCTGAAAACAGCGTGGGTTTAAAACCAGCTGGGAGTCACCCTAGAGGAAATGTCAAAGCTCCAAGCACTTCCTATTTCTTCCCCAGCCACCGAAGCTCACAGAGCAATGAGCTCCAGCAAGTTTAGAGCAGAAATTCCCGAGGCTCAAGGCAGAGACCAGCCTGTACCTGTCAGCACCAACACCTCCTTATCCCACGGCACACTGACCCCACACCCCCAGAGCTGACTGCTGCTCCTCAGCTCCCGGCTCCGAGCAGCCCCTTCCAGCACAGGGACCCTACCTCTGCTCCCAGCGCCTGAGTCCTTCCTTAATATTCCCTGTACTTGGCAACACCAAAGCCAGACTTCATCGCCTTCAGGATGAGAGGAATCGGCAGAGCTGGGGGTGGGGGGATTCCAGGAGAGCCTCAGCCTGCCCCTCGCCTACACACACAGCACAGAAGGTGCTGGAAAGCACCATCCTCTCCCCGCATCAAACCAGGGAAACCAGGCAGAGAGTATAAACTTCATCACTGCCAACAGCCCCGGCTAAAAAAAGGATAAGAGAAAGGGTTTTTTGCTTTGTTGTTTGTACCTCGGTGCTACCTCAAAAGCAGTGAGATTTTTTTACCTGAAAACATTGGGCAAGGACAGAGCCTGCAAGAATGGAGCTTTTTGTAGCACAAACACAGCTCTGTTCAGGTTTAAATTAGATTTCCACTGACCTTTTGGAGCCCATCATTCAGTCACCCACACCCAGGCAGCCCCTCTTAGCAAAACTCTGCAGCCCCCAGCCTGGGAAGAGGAATGAACCCCCAGAGACTTGGCTGTGCTCCCAGGGAACCCCCACAGCCCTCCCAGCACCGCTCCTGCTGCACAGAACTGCTCAGCTGCAGGGCTGCAAAGCTCTTCCAAAGGAAAGCTTCACAAAATCCAAGTGCAAGCTCAACCTTAACCCGTTTATTAACTTAAGAAGATCCCTCTCAGGGTGACAAAGCCCGTGCATCACCTGCCAACTGTCTCATTCACCACTGGGAAAGCAAAGGCCAGGCCTGCCTCATTAAAAAGCATTACATAACATTAAGTAACAAAGTGCTACAGGACATTCTTTGCTTGGTGGACATGTAAAAATGAATGACTCAAAAATTAACGCTCCTTTCCTTCAGACTCTCAGTGTCTCCACCACCCTGGGAGGCCAATGAGCACCTTATTTCCAAGGCAACAGTGTCCTGGCTCATCCCAAATCCTGCTCTCACATCCAAATTACTGCCACCCCTGCCCTGCAGACACTGAACAACACACAGCACTTCCCAGCTCTCTTTCAGAGCATGGGTCCCACCAGACAGCAGTGGATGTGTTTCTGCTGTCTCACGGCTCACACTGGGGCAAAGCTGAGATCTCAGCCTGTGGAACAGGGACCCCGGCCTGGGGCCAGCTCGGCCAGACCTCGCTGGACAGGACTCTGGACCTCCCTCCTGTCACCATCTCAGTGTAAGCCTTTCACAGATGGGACTGTGAGAGCACTTGGTTTCACTGTCACTGCTGAACCAGCCTCAAGACTTGCCTTTCCTACAAGTGAGGATGTTTCTGCTGCAACATTTCAAGTGCTGGGGGCCTGACACAGTGGGAAAGGCAGATGTCAACAGGGCACTGCTTGGAAAGGCCACTGCCACCAACCTCCCAGCAGAACACAGACTCGATAGGGAGATCTTCCTGGACACACAGTGAACTTCTGTCCACCATCTCACTGGAGCCAAAGAAACCAATTTATAGAATTAATTGAATTCCTCTACTCCAGAAGCAAACTCTTCTTACTGTGGGCGGTGGATGAAATCACTGACTTCTTGCTCCACGCAGCATTTTGAAACACCCTGCAAAGCCTTACCTAGAAGTTTCAGCTTACCTAAAGAGCCATTTCCTACACCACACAGGGCTCATCGTGGGTGCTGATCTGCTGCTGCCGCGCTCTGAGCGCAGCAAGCAGAAGGCAGAGAGACGTTCTGTGGTTTTACAGCTGCTGTACCACCATGCCTCCTGCCACAGCCGGGCTGGGGGGCCTGTGAGCGGGGAGCAGGTCACAGCTCTCAGCACCGTGGGTGTCACCCAGGAACCTGACAGTGTAGGACAGACAAGGCAGGGGTGTGCTGGAACACCCCAGCTCCATGCATGGAATCACAGAATGGTTTGGATTCAAAGGGACCTTAGAGATCACCCAGTTCCACCCCCTGCCAAGGGCAGGGACACCTTCCATTATCCCAGGCTGCTCCAAGCCCTGTCCAGCCTGGCCTTGGACACTGCCAGGGATCCAGGGGCAGCCACAGCTGCTCTGGGCACCTGTGCCAGGGCCTCACCCTTCTCCCAGCCAGGAATTTCTTCCCAATATCCCATCTAACCCTGCCCTCGGTCAGGGGGAAGCCATTCCTCCTTGTCCTGTCACCCCAGTTCCTGATGCACAGGCTGCTTTTTCAAAGCCAGTTATTAGGAATAATGCATCAATGTAACATGCAAGGGAGGGGCTGCCCAGAGGAAGGGCTGCGGGGCTACAGCCTGGGCAGGGATTTAGAATTCCCCAGGAGATGGAGGGCAGCTGACGTGAATCAGGGAGCCTGACAGAGGGCCCTGATGCTCCACACTCAGCTGCCCCAGCAGAAAGTCACCTTTTCACCTCCCTCAACCAAAGCTGCTGCTCCTCTGCAGTGACAGAACTGCCAGAGACACCGACTGTGAGCAGGAAGTAGAAACAGCCTTTCTCATGAAACTCTAAAACTATTCAAATAGCTTTTTTAACAGGAAGAATACTTGTTCCCCAGAGCTGCTGGGATCTGCTCTCCCTCCCTGCCCTCCTGGTTTACAGGGCACAGCCAGACTGAAGCAGACTCCAGGTCACACCACGTCTGGGCCAAGGAAGGAGACTCAGGTTCACAGCTTCTCACTGCACCCACAATGAGCCACATCTGCCCAGTCAGAGCCCAATTACAGGGCTGTGGGCAGAGCTGTTCCCACAGGCTCTCAGCAAAAAGCCGTGGCAAACACACGAAGGAAACTCCTGTGTTGGCACCAGAGTCTGTCCCTGCTCAGCAGCACTACAAGGGAAGAGGATTTCACTCCTCAAACTGCAGCTGGAAGTCACAGGAGCAGCACAGGGCAAACGAGGCCACTGCCCTTGGTACCAAACCCCACAGTGCCCCACCCTGCTGAGCGAGGGGAGGGTGTCCTCCCCAGTCCCGGAGGCTGCACCTCTCCTGTACACCCCACAACAGCACATCAGGGGCTGCTCCTCACCCAAGGCTCCCCCACCTCTCCCACCAAGCCTTTAGTGCCTGTAGAGCTGCAGTTCCTGTCTGAAAGCAGAGATAAACAGCTTCCTACCTACCCTGGCTCGCACAGGGCCTGGGCCTTGCAGCAGTGCCCCGGATCGAGGGCCGGGCACACACCTGGAGGGAGCAGCCAAAGCACAGGAGTGCTGCTCCAGCACAGCTCATCCCAGCTCCTCCTAGCCAGGAAAACCACGGGGAGGGGGGTGGGCAGGGGGAGACAGCTCCAGAGCACAGCCAGGCTCGAGTCCAGCGAAGATGTTTATTGGCAGCTGCTCTCAGACACTGTGTCTTCCAGGCAAGTGGGGCTGGAAGGAGGGGGGAAATACTGATTGTACATGAGCACAACCCTCATGTCATTCCCATTGATCCGCTGAGTCACTCCCGTATTAACAGTTTTGACAACACCCGGGCTGCACAGGAGCTCTGACATGGAATACAAAACAAGGGGCACTGCGAAGCCGCTCCGGAGAGCAGCACCCAGGAACCTGCTGAGCTGCCAGGGCCCACTTCCTCCTCTCGGGAGCTGCATCAAGAGCAGCCAGCACACATCACACTGCAAGGGCAGAGCACACAGCTCCATCCAGTGTGCCTGGGGAAATTGCTGGACAGAAGGTCTGCCCTGCAAACCACCACCAGCTGCACCCCGCGGATGCAGGAGCAAAGCAGGATGGCTACTGCTTTGGCAAAAGAACTACACAGGTGATTTTTAAGTGATTTATAAGGCCCCACAGAGTGGTCAGCTAATGAGGAGGAGATCAAACCCTAAGGCAGAGGAGGGCAGCCACCTCTCCAGGCTGAGGGAGAACCTAGTTCCCTAGAGGGCTGGGGACTCCCCAGATCTCATGGCCCCACAGACCTGAGCATGCTGGCATTAGACCAGTCAGCACCACAACCCTATCAGCGTGCCAAAGGTGTTCAGGAGCGATAAAACACTGACCAAACAACATCCCTATCTGCAACGCACCAAATTAAAACAAAACCAACAAATCTTTGGCAAGTTCCTCACAGCAGCCAAGCCTATCCCGCCACAGCGAAGGCTCCCCATGGAGGCCTCCTGCCCTAATTTGCAGCAATTCTTTGTCAGACCACTGGCAAACACCAAACGTTTGCTCCAATCTGTTACATAAGGCCCAATTTTTAAACCTGTGTGCCGGCCCTGGGGAGATGGGGGCACACTGTGTGTGGCAGTCTGACAGGGCAGCCTGGCTGGCATGTGAACTCACACACTCCTCAGAATGCATTTCCACATCTCCAACCACTTGTTGTGTAGAAGGAAAACAAATGGATTAGTTAAGGAGGTAACTTTTTACACACCTTTCAACATGGGTCCAGGTTACCTCAAACTGTTTGGAATGGACTAATATCATGGCAACTCGAAAAGGGTTTGTGAAACTTAGCTTTTTAACTTCCAAAATACACCAAATATGGTAAGTCTTGATGTTGCCCAGTGCACAAAAGAAAAGGCACTCTCCTGACCATCCCCACAACTTCCCGTTGTTTGCTCCCCGAGATCCAAGACCCAGATCCCTGGCTCAGCTCCCTCCTGCCAGCCAGCGACAGGAGCCACAGGCCTCCCCGGCAGAGCTGCTCCTCATCTGCAAACCTCAGGAACAGCTCAAGTCGGCTCTTGTCTGCTGGGGGCAGGAGGGGGAGGGCACTTTTCCCGTTTCTCACATTCATTCTCACCCGCTTCGCTGAAGAAAAAAAAGCCGTTTTAAATACCAGGTTCAGCACAGTCCTTTCCCCAAATAAACACTTCCCAACCCCTCTGGAGAGAGGAAAGCCACATACAAAGGAGCCAACATCCTGCGAGACTCGGGCAGGCCGGGGCAGGGTGCGGGCCGGGGGGACACAGTGGGGAGGATCCGACCCCATCCCTGCCGCCCACCCGGCCTCGGGGAGCCCTGGGGGGCTCGGACCTCTTCCCCGGGGCCACAGAACAGGCACGGCCGGGAGGGGACGGGGCGAGGCGGCCCTGGACCCTCAAACACCGGCCCAGACCGACCCCAACGCGACCCCAAAGCCTCCCCCACCCCCCGATCC